>JABSTQ010000371.1:0-301103 GCA_013358835.2 Ixodes persulcatus
ATAAGGTTTCTACCTGTAGATAACGAAGGCGGTGTTCCTTACGATATGTTTATGCTCCTTGGCGTCCACAGTCTCTGGAGGACGAGGACGGGCGTTAACAACGCGGACGCACAGGTTCGGCCTGCACGAGAGTATCTCATTGAAAGCGCCGCTTATATACGTGAAGTGTACCGTGCACTGTCTGATTCACCGGACTGGACGTTAATGTTGGACAGGTTGGTCTGTCTAGAAAGATTTTAATGTAGCCGCGAGGTCCGATTACGGGCCAGTGCGCTTTTAACATTTGTCGATGTGTGTTTGTGCCTTTGTGCTTTTAGTTGTTCTTGTCAAAACAGGCAATAAAAATTAAAAAAGAAAGCGCGCGCGTGGCCTAACGGTTATCGTACCTGCCTCCCACGCGAAAAACTAGGGTTCGATTCCTGGGAGCGACGTGTCTTTTGTTTATCCCTGCATTTAGTGTTCTGGAAAATACGACAATCCTGGTGCTTTTTCGAGGTGCGAATGTTCTACGCGTCGAACTTTCTGCGCCGATTATTGCAGAAGCTCACGCGTGTACATAAGGGGCTTCGCGGAGCGAGCCAGAGTTTTTCGCCCCTGCGTTCGACTTTGCCCTCACGCCGACCTCGACGCCCGCGACGCTCTGTTTTCTTCTGTTGTTATCGTTTTTCCTTTTTATTTTTGGGCACAAGTTCGCCCCATTAAACGTTTAGTTTCTTCAGTTATTATCGCCTCATCAATTGTCGTTCGTGACATTTTGGTGGAGGTGCGGGGTACATTTGCGTTCTATGCCTGTGGACCGTACCCCTCCGAACACACGCCGGCCAAGTGACGTTCTCAGCCCCGGGAGGCTACCCTTCGCAGAAGACCAGACCAAGGCCCGGTCAAGTCGCCGTAACCAAGGCCTACCGCCGGAACTCGGACCCCTGCCGCAGAAATAAAAAAAGAAGACCGCAACGATGACCGCTCCGCCCGTCGTTGTCCTGCCCGTCGCCCCCCGATCGCCGACGCCTTTCCATGGCGAAATCTATGAAGACGTCGAGGACTGGCTCCTTCACTATGAGCGCGTGGCCCGCCACAACGAATGGAACGTCGAGCAACGCCTCCAGAACCTCTAATTCTCGCTGGAAGGCACCGCGAGGCACTGGTTTGAAAACCACGAGGCTTCGCTCACTTCGTGGGATATCTGCGCCACCGAGTTGAAGCGAACCTTCTCGAACCAACACCGGCGACAGAATGCTGAGGACCTGCTTCAGACGCGGACACAAGCGTGACAAGCGGACACAAGCGTGACAAGCGGACACAAGTGTGACAAGCGTGACAAAGCGTGACAAGCTACGTTGAAGACGTGCTACGACTGTGTACACGCGCCGACCCGCAAGCCGCCGAGGAGAAGAAGTTGCGCTTCCTCAACAGGGGCGTCAAAAGCGAAATCTTCGGTGGCCTTGTCCGCAGCCCCCCGACGACGGTAGACGGCTTCGTAGCCGAGGCGACCAACATCGAGCGAGCGCTGTCGGCCAGAGCTGTGCACTATCAACGACTCGCCGGTGTGTCGACGGTTCCGGGCGTCTCGCCACCTCGCTGCAATGTCGACGGTGTCGGCATCGAACACCTTCGGCAGATCATCCGCGACGTCGTCCGGGATGAACTCAGGAAGCTACTGCCGGCTTCTAACCGTCCGTCTTCACTCTCGATTGCCGAGGTGGTTCGAGAGGAAGTACAGCGAGCTTGCCAGCCGGACACTCCCATCATCGTTCCAGCTCCCGAAGAACCGACGCTGAGCTACGCCGTAATGGCCCGACGACACACGCCCGTTGCGCCGCAGCCGCGACGTGAGCCTTCAGCACCGAGGCAACCGCCGTACGTCCACCCAGAGCAACCTGCGCCGAGGAAGACAGACGTCTGGAGGACCACCGACCGACGTCCGTTGTGCTATCACTGCGGTGAAGCCGGCCACATTTACCGTCGATGCCCCTACAGACAACTGGGGCTGCGCGGGTTCCGCCCGAACGACCCGCGCCCCAGGTACGACGAACGCCCTCGCGACATCGAGGAGTACCTCCGACGCTCGCCCTCCCCAGTGTCGTCTCTCCGCCGTGAAGCCCGCTCCCCATCGCCACGACGTTCAGCGTCCCCAGCGCCCCGACCCCGCCGAGAGAGTCTGTCTCCCCTGCGTCGACGGGAAAACTAAGTGCGGCAACGCCTGGAGGTGACGTTGCCGAAAACGACGGAAGCAAACAGCCTCCAAGAACGCCGGAGCGCTCCCACTCTCCTAGAGGCGACGGATGGGCGTCCACACCTACACCCTGTCTCCGGGCTGGAAGCGGACGTCCCTGCGACGAAGGTTGTAGCGGCCCGCGTCGACGCGTTGCTGGTCTTGAATCATGAGTCGGGCGAGTTGGCGGACTCCCTCGGCCCGTTGAGCAACCGCCTGGGCGTCGTCGCTCTCATTGTCAGATGGCTCATGGGGCAGCATGGCGTCCAGCATGGTCGTTACCTTCCGACCGTGTACCAGCTGGAAAGGTGTGAATCCAGTGGTCTCTTGAACCGCCGTATTGTAGGCGAACGTGACGTAGGGCAACACCTCGTCCCACGTCTTGTGCTCTACCACGACGTACATAGAGATCATGTCGGCGATTGTCTTGTTGAGTCGCTCCGTCAGCCCGTTGGTCTGCGGGTGGTACGCAGTGGTACGACGATGGCTGGTGTAACTGAGCCGGAGGATTTCTTGGGTCATCTGTGCCATGAACGATGATCCGCGATCTGTAATCAGAACTTCGGGAGCGCCGTGCCGGAGGACGATTGACTCGATGAAAAACTTGGCGACTTCTACAGCAGTCCCTGAAGGAAGGGCTTTCGTTTCGGCGTACCGCGTAAGATAATCAGTGGCGACGATTATCCAGCGGTTTCCCGACGTTGACGGCGGAAAAGGGCCAAGTAGATCCATTCCGATCTGCTGGAACGGTGCGGTCGGAAGAGCAATCGGCTGCAGGAGACCTGCCGGCTTCGTTGGCGGTTTCTTACGTCGCTGGCACTCGTGGCACGATCGGGTGAAGAGGTGGACGGCCTTGGGGAGCTTTGGCCAGTAATACTTTTCACGAATACGGGCCAGTGTTCGGCTGTAACCGAGGTGTCCGGACGTCGGGTCGTCGTGACAATATTGTTCTACGAGTCTTCACTTTCCATGGTTCAATATGACACGTCAGGTAACAGGAAAGAGGCTCACCGGATAAAAGCTCACCTAGTTTTTTGGCGGACCGGACAAAAAAAAAAAAAAAAACTCACACATTTTTGGCGGACCTGGACTGAAGCTCACTTTTCCTCTTTTGATAAGCCGGACGAAAGTTTATTCCGGGTAAAATGGGCTGGGTTAAACTGTGGGATAAATGGGGTCACGTCAACAGCCTTCTGAAAAACATATTCTTTGAACCCGGTTAACTAAAACCAAGACCAAACTTTTAGAGGTTGTACTGGGATTTTTTTTTACGAATGGAGCACTCAGGATGACCTTACTCCAACGATGACCGGAATTTCCTCCGGAAGTATGGAATGTGCACGATGCCCGGCTAAGGGACGAGAACAGGACCAGTAACTCGTGTAAATGGTAGAACAACGGGTTCAACAAGTTTATGCGACAGAACCATCGAAGTGTCTGGAGACTGATCGAATGTTTTCAACAGGATCAAGCGTTGGTGACTATAGCTTTGCTGCAAGCACGCCAAGGTGAACTCCCGGTGAAGAGGGTTCGGAAGGCAACGAAGCGCCTTCAGAACCACCCGAGGAAGCTGTGTGTGGACTATCAGCTTCACAGGGACATGCCGAAACTGTTGGAGACTGTAGGAGCCGGTATTTGCCTTTAAAGATTTGAGCAAAAGACATATATTTCTTATATTAGAAACATACCTTGTGGGAATCATTCACACTTTTACATAGAATGTGCTGCAGGTTTTTTTCAAATTTGCCATGATATTCGAGCGAATCTAAAAAATCAAACACTTTTATCCGTGTGGGCTTTTGTCCGGGTACTTTTATCCGGTTGAGCAATGCGCTGCTTAATTGGTCATGTTATTCGAGCTCATGTAGAAAAGCAAACAATTTTATACCGGTGAGCTTTGTCCGCATTCTCGAGTAAGAGGAGTGAGATTTTGTCCGGGTCAGTAAAATTTACGGTGAGCTTTAGTTCGGTGAGCTCTTGTGCGGGATTCGAGGCAACATGTATTCGTTTCAAAAAAACAAAACGTTCCTAGGCCGCCCCACCACGTTGCTGATGATGATGCTGCTGGTGCGATTCTCGCGACCCCTAGTAACTAGAAATTTTCTGCAACTCCCTTGGACTGTTGAAACTTGCTCAGCTGGAGTCTCCGCCTGGGTTTTTTGCGGTTTTGCATTCTAAGTTTTTCGGCCGTTTTTGAAAGTTTCCGCGTACGCTTTTTGTGTTTATTTGTGTTATCTTGCACTGTGAGAACTAGGGCTGGTGTTCGATCTTTCGAACGACCCTCGACGCAATTTCGCGAACAACAACAACTTTTATTCCTCGAGATAATTCCGGAGAGCGAGTGTTCGCCAAAAAACGATTATTTGGCCGGGGTGGAGAATAGCTCAGTCGTGTCCGTTCCTTTGCCTTTCAGCTGGTGCTGTTAATAAAATTAAGATATTCCTAAAGCGTGCCCCAAAACGATGTCCTTTTTGATTCCGTCGGATCGTCGTGAAGTGACTGTAGTCGGCACTGTTAAGTGGACGTGATGTGTTGTTTATTTATTTATTTATTTATAAATACTACATACTCCAATTAGGAGACATGGTAGAAGTGAAAAAACACTTCAAATTTACAAAAAACAACAGTCCAACAGCCGACAGTGCCTAAAAATGAACAATGAGCTCTCATGTAATTACACCACGAAGCATAAATACAAAGTTCAACCACGCCAATAGAACAAAAAGGTACACAAGAAAGAAACAAAATAATATGCCCTACATATCACAGTCACAGCTCACAAAAATAATATACACTGAGCAAAGGAAAAAATTACAGGTAGTTGTTTAAGCGATCAACAAATTCTGGCAAGCTGCAAGAATGAACAATTTCCTCGGGTAACTTGTTCCACTCAATGACTGTTCGCGGAAAAAATGAGTACTTAAAAGCATCTATTCTGCAGCTGAATCGAAGGCTCTGCTATTTCGATTTTTGGAAGGATATCTTGGGACCCCAAGTGGTGTTATTTACAAAGATTTATTCAGGTGTACATGAACAGAACTTAGACTGAACATAAACCTCAATCTGTCTACCTTAGGTCTATGCTGCAATGTAGGCAAGCCTGCCTGCTCATAAAGGGCTGAGACTGAGTCAAGACGACCATATTTTTTTTAAATAAAACGGAGTGCTCTTTTTTGTACATTTTCAAGTAAGGAAATATTCTGTGCAGTGTAGGGATCCCATACGACCGCAGCATATTCGAGAGTAGAACGAATACATGTCTTATAAGCGGTTAGTTTAATATCTGCGCTAGCTTTTTTGAAATTTCGACGAAAGTACCATAGCTTCGACAGTGACTTACGCACTATGTAGTTAACATGAGTATTCTAACGTAAATTGTTGCTAATTAAAACTCCAAGGTACTTATAGGAGGAGACGTCTGAAAGGACATGACTCTCCAATGCGTATTGATAAGTTAAAAGTTTGCGTTTGCGAGTAATGTGCATGGAGACAATTTTTATGGTGTTTAATGACATTTGCCAGGTCGAGCATCAAGCCTGAATTTTGCGAAGGCAAGTATTAAGTTGCACTTGGTCATTTACATCACGGACTTCAGTGTACAATATGGCGTCACCGGCAAACGAGCGTAATTTTACAGGAATGTTACGAGTCATGTCATTAATGAAAATCAAGAATAAGAGGGGTCCAATTACGGAACCTTGCGGAACGCCTGATATTACCGAAGCATCTGAAGGTCGAGAACCGCCAATTTCAACAAACTGGATCGTGATTCTAGGTAGCCTCGTAGCCAGTTAACTATATGATCATTTCTCATGATGGACTGTAATTCTACAAACAACTTAATGTGAGACACCTTGTCAAAAGCTTTAGATAGATCAAGAAATATTTCATCAATTTGCCTGGTACGGTTAAGAGAGGTACGAAATTCATGAATCGTTTCAATAAGCTGGGTCGTGGTGGACAGACCTTTACAAAAGCCATGTTGGTTGGTGCAAAAACAATAACGGTTGAGTTCCAAGTGGCTTATGATGTGTTTAAAAATAATGTGTTCCATTAGCTTCGAACATGAACATAAAATAGAAATTGTCCTGTAATTGCTAACTAGTTGACGGGGTCCATCTTTATGAATGGGAATGACTTTGGCTGACTTTCAGTCATGTGGCAACTTTCCTGAGGACAATGATTCTTCACAAAATTTATGTAAAAAACTCTGCACATCACTCAGCGTAGCGGACGAAAAAAGCATTGGGAATGCTGTCGACCCCAGCACCCTTCTTAGTATCAAGGTTTAGAAGATAAGAAGCCTTCGTTAGAAATGTTAATATCTGGCAGGGGATAAAAGCTGACGGCATCTGTCATACAGGGCGAATCACCTTTGTCAATGGTAAAAAACTTTCGAGAAGTAATCATTAAAGCATTCCGCGATTATGCCGGGATCATTGGCGGTAATATCAGATATAAAAAGAGAGCTGGCGGAGTGTTTCTTCGGTGATAGGTATCTCCAAACGTTTGCTGGTGATGACTTGAGGAAGTTGTGCAAAGTAACGCTGAACAATTTATCTTTTTCGTTTGATATCATGACTTTCAGCCTGTCATTCAAGTCTGCAACAGGCGCCGACTTCTATTTAATCGCTTAATTTGTCTAATTAAATGCAAAAGCTCGCGGTTAATCCACGGGTTACGTTTTCTAGACACAACGCTACGAGTCGGCACAAATGTATGCAGACAGTGATGAATAGTGTCCTTGAAGAAGAGCCACAATTAATTAATACTATAGTTATTCGAAAAGCACATATTTTCAAAAGAGTCAAAGGCCAGTTCAAGAACGTCAAAAACAGAGTCAGCACTCGCTTTCAAAAAGTCGGAAACATAATGCTGCACCCGAGCAGGCAAAGGTGCGGCCCTCTTGTTAGGTCAGATGCACCCAAAGATAACAATTAGGTGGTCCGAAATACCCTTGAGTACACGGGCGTCATATTCGCAGGATGCAATCGGCTCGGAAACAAAGATAAGGTCAAGCAGGGATGATGCAGTTTCCTGTACACGTGTAAACTCTGTAACAACTTGTTGAAGGTTGCAACTAAACGCCATATCAACAAGTATATCAGAACTATAACAATTGGTGTCTTGAGATAAGAGGCAAGACCAGTCAATCAGAGGCAAATTGAAGTCTCCAGCAATAATTAGGTGACTGTATTTTTTCTTCAGGGTGGACACGTAGTCACTTAAAGCTGTAAGGACAGAGTCACTACTGTTAGAGGGGCCGTATATGACACCTATAATAAGTGCTGGAGAGTACGATGTGACCCTAATCCAGAGTGACTCCGCACCTGGAACGTCATTCAGGAGCTCAAATTTTAAAAATTCTTTAACGATCAGGGCGACACCACCACCCTGTGTCGGCCTGTCCTCCCTAATGATCGCAAAGCCAGGAGGTACAATTTCAGAGTCATTTATTCTATCATTCAGCCATGTTTCGGTTATGGCTACAAAGTAAGGGTCGTGTGCATATAAAGTAGCTTCCAGAGCGTCGACTGTGACAAGCACGCAGCGCCCTCTCCCGTCCACCCGTCGATGGCCGCCTGGCTCGGCGGGCAACATTGATCACCGCGGCAATAAACACCATGGAGCGTACGCCGCCCCGGTCAGTCATCGTCCACCCTCACAACCAGCCTGCGAGTCGTCTCTTCTCGGCGGGTGCTTCGGCCCCCTTCGTCCACGTTCCAGAAGGATCGTGACACTGGCGACGAGGAACCGTGACACTGGAGGCTGACAACGTGCACGGTTCGGCCCACGCCGCCGAGAGAGTCGGACCACCGCCACCCGCTCCTGTCGCCATGCCGCTGTACGGGAGGCTCGAGCCGTTCGAGGGAGATGGGTCCGCCTGGCCAGTCTACGAAGAACAAGTCCACGTGTTCTTCCGGGCGAACGACACGCCCGAGGCGAAACAACGGGACATCTTCTTGGCCGGCTCCGGGACCCGCGTCTTCAGTCTCCTGCTCGACCTCCCCCGCAGGGGGCACCTGTGAAAGCAGGCGTTTGTTGGGTGGCGTCACCACGGACCCCGAGCCATGCGGGTTCGCCCGCCCACGTATGGCTGTGCGTGGCTTTCCCGTGTCTGGGAAAAAGGGCATCCTGGTGGTTGAGCCGAGCCCGGGGTAGGTTTGGACCCTTCGGGGCCCCCCGGGTGAGGCAATACACCACTTCGGCCCCCGCTTCTCATAGACGGGAGTCCTGGTAAGGCCCGGCCAGGATGATTCAGTCTAGTCGCCACTCCTACTATCCCCTCCCTTCTTTCACCTTTGTCTTCTCCTTCTTTTCACTCTTCTCATTTCTCTTCTTTCCTTTTTCAACTCTTTTGGCGGCAAGGGCTAACCTTGGGTGGTGACAGATACTCTCGTCCAGATCCACACTTGGTTATAGAGACTTGGCAGCACTAATAGAGTAACGTCTTCAGCCAAGCCCTTCTTGTTATGAAGCGTTACCTATTCCCTTGTTGGGCTCGGTGGTGGGCGGTGCACCACAGTTTCCGAACACCATTTCCCTCTTATGGGTTCCAAGCTAAAACAACTTGATCGGCCTCCGAAAAGAGTCCGGACCGAAGCACGTTCAACATTTCTAAAACAAGACAACTCAGACGACCACTTTACAAGATTTTTTGTCTTACACTCCGACGACACTTCTAAGCCGCTGTCAAAACTATCTCCATTCCTTGTTGCCAAAACTCTCCAAAACACGCTCGGGGCAAAATATGAAGCGAAGAAGCTTTTTTCCGGTGACCTTCTTGTCGAGATATATGAAAGATATCAGGCAACTGCCTTGCTCAATCTGAAAATGATACATGACCTCAAAGTGACCGCATCTGCACACCGTACGTTGAACACCATTCGCGGTGTGATATCAGAGGATGACCTCGTAACCAGTTCTGAAGAGGAAATCGTGGAAGGTCTAAGCACTCAAGGTGTCGTCGCCGCAAAACGAATTAAAATTCGTAAGGATGGTGAGGAACGACCCACCAAACATGTGATACTAACATTCGAGAAAAACGCGCTGCCCCCTACTGTAAAGGCGGGTTACATCAACTGCAAAGTGCGGCCGTATGTCCCAAACCCGCTACGCTGCTTTCGCTGCCAGCGGTACGGTCACGGTTCACGAGCGTGCCGTGGTCGTGAAACCTGTGCCAGGTGCAGCGGAACTGACCATACCCCTGATGACTGCAACCTCGGCTACAAATGTGTAAACTGCAACGGCGACCATCCTGCCTATTCTCGATCTTGTAATCACTTTAAAAAGGAAAAAGAAATACTTTCTCTCAAGGTGAAAGAAAGTATTACCTACCAAGAAGCAAAGCGCCGCCTCTCTGCTTTCCAGAGAGGCTCTTTTGCCGAGGCGGTGTCCAGCAGAGGACCTGCACCGTCCAAGGTATCAGTGGCAACCCAGGTGTCTTTTTCAGACCACGAGAAGCCACTGCAGTCCTCTACGCCCAGGCTGAAGCTTACGCTTCCTGGGCATTCTATCTCAGCTGCGAAAGCAGCAGATGCACCTAGACGCACCAAGGACCTAGGTGCCACAGTAGCGATGGAGGTCACGCCTTCGTGTCGACCTCCTGGTCCCGTCCCTCAGGCCACGGAGCGAGCCTCTCGCTCCTCTTCCCTAGGGAGAACTTCCCCGTCTAGGAAGCAGCACGTGCCACGTGCGACAGATGATAGAGACGGGACTGTGAGCCGACCTAGCACGTCGACCGCCGCCCCATCAGGCCAAGGCAGGGACCGTGGGCTGCCCCCACGATCCCTAGACAACTCTAGGCAGGCCTGCCAAGAAGTCACCAGAGGCAGAAAGAACTGCAGATGCAGACAACCTTTCTGCTCCAGAGCCAGAACCTGAGGAAATGGAGTGGCAGACCCAGAAACAAAAGCATAAAGGGAAAACACGAGTATCTCCTCCTTGATGAAATCATCACATACATCACCCTCCTTTTTCTCCATCTGATACTTAAATTTCTATAAAGAATGACGGGAATCATCCAGTGGAATTGCCGAGGTCTACTGAGGAACTTTTATGATATTGAGGTCCTCCTGGAGGAATACCACCCACTTGCTCTATGTTTCCAAGAAACGCATCTCAGTTCAAAGCATACAAATTTTCTTAGACGCTATCATATTTTTAGAAAAGACCGAGAGAATGCGTCTGTTTCTGCGGGAGGAGTTGCAGTGGTTGTTCCATAGCACCTTCCCTGCTCCGAAATCGCTCTTAATACTGGGCTAGAGGCAGTAGCGGTGCGCATCCTCCTTCACAAAGTGGTGACTGTATGTTCCGTGTACATTCCTCCTTCTTTTACCTTTTCGACAAATGATTTTAATGCGTTTTTACATCAACTTCCTGAACCTTTTCTTTTACTTGGCGATTTTAACGCGCATAATTTTTTGTGGGGTAGTGACCATATCGATGCTCGCGGTCGAATGATCGAGTCAATTTTAATGTCGCATTCACTTTGCCTTTTTAACACTGGAGAACCGACCTATTTTAGCCCATCATCATTATCGTCCTCATGTATTTATCTTCCCATCGGTAGTGCTTCCATTATTACTTCTTTTACGTGGGCAGCAGGCACTAACCCATATGGAAGCGATCACTTTCCTATTTTTCTTAAAGAACACCATTCCTCCAAAGTGCACGCCAACGCGGACTATCCGTTGGAAGTTTGAGAAAGCGAATTGGTCTCTTTTCACTGAAGCGACACAACTTGCATGCACGTCACTTGATGAACTTTCTGTCGACCAAGTTACAGAGTTGTTAAGTAATTTTATTCTTCAAGCTGCAGAGCTTGCTATTCCTAGGACTTCCACGCATCTCCCGCGGCGACCCAAGCCGTGGTGGAATGAAGAGTGTACCGAGTCACGGAAAAAACAAAATAGAGCCTGGGGTATCTTTCGACGTTACCCCACACAAAGCAACCTCCGTTGCTTTAAGCAAATGAAAGCTCGGGCAAGGTACATCCGACGTCAGTCAAAGCGTAAAAATTTCCAGGGGTACGCCTCTTCCATTAACAGTAGTGCAACAGTCAAAGAAGTCTGGGACAAAGTTCATCGCATTGAAGGGAGATATCATGCCTTCTCAGTCCCACTCCTTTCATACAATGGGATTTGTCCGGAAAGTCTTAAGGAGCAAGCGGATCTTCTCGGTGAGCATTTTGCTCTTGTATCGAGCTCCCAACATTATTCATCTGCATTTCTCGCATACAAAGCACGTGCAGAATCACATGCTGTGAAGACTACTGGTGCGGCCCATGAAGACTACAATCTACCTCTCACGATGCGTGAACTCGAAATGGACCTTCACTTAACTAAGCCTTCAGCTGCAGGACCTGATGGCATACACTACCAGATGTTAACACATCTTCATTTTTCCACATTATTTCTTATTTTGTACCTTTTTAATCGCATATGGCACAAGGGCGAATTCCCTTCGGCATGGAAGGTAGCCACTGTTGTTCCTCTTTTAAAACCTGGCAAGGATCCTTCTCTGCGTCAAGCTATCGCCCTATCGCCCTTACTAGCTGTCTGAGCAAGACTTTTGAGCGTATTGTGAACAAAAGACTTATGTACTATTTAGAAAAAGAAAACGTCTTGGATAAGAATCAATGTGGGTTTCGTTCCTGTCGTTCTACGGTTGACCATTTGGTTCGTCTTGAAACCGTAATACGTGAAGCTTTTGTCAACAGACAGCTGTGCGTATCAGTGTTCTTTGATATGGAGAAGGCATATGACACAGCATGGCGTCATGGAATTCTCCGTGATTTGTATGAAGTTGGGGTACGAGGTCGGATGCTTGCTACCATCAATAGCTATCTTTCTAATCGAACCTTTTTTGTAAAGCTAGGAGCGTCTTTCTCTAAAGAATTCGTCCAGGAGACTGGGGTACCTCAAGGGGGAGTCCTCAGCGTTACTCTCTTTTTGGTAAAGATGAACTCAATAGCCCGTTCCCTACCTTCCTCTGTGCAATATTCACTCTATGTCGATGACCTTCAAATCTCTGTTTCGCCGTGCAATCTTTCTATTTGCGAACGGAGGCTTCAAGTTGCTATCAACGATCTCCTAAAGTGGGCAGATGAAAACGGCTTTAGTTTCTCTCCGGAAAAGACGGTTACCGTCTGTTACACCCGTATAAGGGGAGTCCCTGCGGATCCCTCTCTATATATGCGCCAGACCCCTATCCCGGTGAAAGTAGACCACAAGTTTCTGGGCCTCACTTTTGACCGTAAGCTATCGTTTGTGCCTCATATAAAAAGTTTGAAGTTAAAATGTCAGAAATCACTGAACCTCCTTAAAGTCTTGTCCCACAAGACATGGGACTCTGACCGTCTTTGTCTTTTGCGAATCTATCGCTCGGTAATCCGCTCACGCCTGGACTATGGCAGCTTTGTGTACGGATCTGCTAGGCCATCAGCTCTTAAGGCACTCGATCCCATCCATCATCAGGGACTTCGCCTGGCAATAGGTGCCTTCAGAACGTCGCCTGTGCTCAGTCTCTATGCTGAGGGAAATGAGATGTCTCTCGACAAACGGCGATTCTCCTTGGGATTCATGTATTCATTAAGGATACGATCAATCGCTCAGCATCCAGCCCGGGAGGCAGTGGAGGGCACGAAATATCAAAGGACATTCGAAAACAAGCCTAGCGTTATCCCTCCATTTGCGATGAGAAATAGGAATGTGGCAGAGTCAGTTGGGATAGACAGTAAGCTTCCAGTTGCCGCAGTTCCAAATACGGTGGCACCATGGGATTTCAACTGCATACGTTGCGATCTTTCACTAACAAAGTTTAATAAAAAGGATACCCCATCCGAGGTCATGAGACAAGAATTTTACGAACTCCAGAAGCAGCATGATTCTTCTCATTCACACTATTACACAGACGGCACAAAAACGGAATCATTTGTTGGCTTTGCCATGATCGGCCCATCAGTAAGAAGTGTCCGTAGGCTAAATTCGTTCGCCACTGTTTT
The DNA here is from genome assembly GCA_013358835.2 of Ixodes persulcatus. Taxonomy (NCBI): domain Eukaryota; kingdom Metazoa; phylum Arthropoda; class Arachnida; order Ixodida; family Ixodidae; genus Ixodes; species Ixodes persulcatus. The sequence goes on from JABSTQ010000371.1 coordinate 13,218, forward strand.
CACTGCTGAACTGTGCGGCCTTCTGCTTGCAATAGATCACATCATCCAAACACGTAACTCCCGGTCAGTCATATATACAGATTCGCTGATTGCGTTACGGGCTCTGATGTCACTTGAAACCCCAAAGAATGCCCTCATTGTTTTATTACAAAACAAAATTGTAGCAGCGACAAGGAAAGGATGTAATGTTATATTATGCTGGGTGCCGAGCCATGTCGGAATCCCAGGTAATGAAGAGGTAGATCATGCTGCGGGCACTTGTGGCACCCGTACTGTGGACAATAGTGGTATCCCATTCAGAGATTACTGTGCCCTAGTCAAATATCATGTTAAAGCTCAGTGGCAAACAGAATGGAGCCTACAGGTGTCAAACAAACTGCACATGATTAAGCCCTTTCTTAGTGAATGGGGGAGTGCTAGGCACAGAGAGAGGTTTTATGAGGTAGTCCTCTGTCGTCTACGCATTGGGCACACACGGCTGACGCATGGACATCTTTTGCGTGGGGACGACCCTCCTGAATGTGAACATTGCCAGGAACCTTTGAGTGTCTTGCATATTATTCTCGAATGTCCTGCGTATGATGATAAACGCCGCCATTACTTCTCCCAGCTCTACAAAGACCACGTCCCTCTACACCTATGTGTGTTGCTTGGAAATGAGCCACTACTTCCACCCACCCAGGTTTTTAAGTTTTTAAAAAGTATTGATCTTTTACAGAAATTGTAGCATTATTTATAATAAAAGGTCCTAGTCTTATTTTATACATTTTTCAAATTACCAGCTACTAAAGCTCTTTCTTCTTCAAAATCCTCTTCTGCAATAGTATCATTTCTTGGCGCATCATAGCCTTAGTTGCTTTTGCGCCACAAAACCCCAATCTACTACTACTCCTGCTCGACCTCCTCAAGCCGGCCACGCCGCACGTCAAAACGCTGGGTGAGCTGCTCGCCACACTGCGCTCACACTTCAGCCCGGTGCCGTCCACGCTTATGGAGCGGTTCCGCTTCAACAACCGGAGCCGCCGGGACGGGGAGACCCTCGGCCAGTTCGTCGCTGCGCTACGAGGGTTAGCGAACACCTGCGCCTTCGGCGACCGGTTGGACTCGCTACTCCGGGACCGGTTCGTCTGCGGCATCAACAACCCCACCATGCAGGCGCGACTCCTGGAGCTCCCCGACCCCTCGCTGGACGACGCGGTGAAGGCAGCGCAGGCGATGGAAGCCGCAGCTAAGGACGCCAGCGAGATTGGGCGTGCGGCCGGCTCACCGTCGACGGAAGCAGCGGAAGCGGCAGTGAACAAGATGGCGACGAGGAGCGGTGCCTGCAGCCGCTGCGGTGCTGCCCACTACCCCTCACAGTGCCAGTTCGCCCAAGCACAATGCTTCACGTGCGGGAGAACTGGGCACCTCGCACGTGTCTGCCGAGGAGGGAGGACGAGCGGCGGCCAGCACCAGCAGCAGCAGCCTGGTTCAAGCCCGGGTTCCAGCCAAGCCTGCGGCCAGGGTGGCCGTCGCAAGAAAACGCGGCGGGGACGAGCGGCACCAGGCCCGGGTCCGTCTTCAGCCAGGGTCCACGTCGTGGCCGAGGAGCCGCAGATTTTCGACGTGTGGCATATGAATACACTTTCGTCTGTGCCACCATACTTGGTGTTTGTCGAAATCTGCGGGCACCCCATCACCATGGAGCTGGACACAGGAGCCAGCGTGTCGGTCATGCCCGGGAAGCTGTTCAAGCGGACCTTCCCTGGCGTGTCCATCGAGGCGTCTGACGTCGTGCTGCACAGCTACTCGGGGCAGCTTTCCCAGGTCCAGGGTCGGGCCCAAGTCAGCGTTCGCCTTGGCGACAGGGAGGCAATCCTTCCCCTTTATCTAACCAAGGGGTCGTCGCCGACGCTGCTGGGCCGGAACTGGATTCACTCGCTGGGTGTTCGGCTGCCAGAGTACCAGGAAGCAGCCCTGCACGTAGTGAAGGACGTCCCGAACCTCCTAACCGACTTCCAGTCCCTGTTCCAGCCGGGGGTGGGCACCTTCGTCGGCACGACGGTCGGCATCCACGTTCCCGAGGGAGCCCGGCCGTGTTTCTTCAAGCCGCGTCCGCTGCGGTTTGCCCTGAAGGACGGGGTCACCCAGGAGCTGACACGGCTGCAGCGAGAGGGAATCCTGGTGCCCGTCAAGACTTCCGAGTGGGCCGCACCGATTGTCCCAGTCCTCAAGCGAGACGGCCGCGTCAGGATCTGCGGGGACTTCAAGGTTACCATCAACCCCGTCGCTACCGTCGAGAAGTACCCGCTGCCTCGGATAGATCTCTGGTCGGCTCTGTCCGGGGGACAGAAGTTCTCCAAGCTCGACCTTCGAGATGCCTATCAGCAGCTGGTGCTCCAGGATGCCGCCCGGAAGTACGTCACCATTTCAACTACCATGGGACTCTTCCTGTACACGTGCCTACCGTTCGGCGTGGCCTCAGCCCCAGCCATCTTCCAGAGGGAGATGGACAGCCTCTTCAGGGGCATGAGGCACGTGGCAGTGTACTTGGACGACATCCTGGTTACCGGTACAGACGACGGGGACCACCTGCAGAACCTGCGCAAAGTCCTGACACGCTTGCAGGACGCCGGTCTAAATCTGAGGCTGGACAAGTGCGTGTTCCTGACCCCCAGTGTGGAGTACCTGGGACACATCTCCCAGGCTGGCCTGGCCCCGGCACCCCGCAAGATTGAGGCCGTGCTCAAGGCGCCGAAGCCCAAGAGCAAGAAGGAGCTTCAGAGCTACCTCGGCCTCATCAACTTCTACAGGAGGTTCCTGCCCAACCTGTCGACGCATCTGGAGCCGCTGCATCGCCTGCTTCGTGATGGTCAGCAGTGGGCCTGGAAGAAGGAGCAGGACTTGGCCTTCCAGCGCAGCAAGGAGTTGGTCATCAAGGCTCCAGTGCTGGTGCACTTCGATCCGGCCAAGCCTGTAGTCCTCACCGTAGATGCGTCGCCGTACGGGGTAGGAGCCGTCCTGTCGCACCGGGGTCAGGATGGTCAGGAACGCCCTGTGCCGTTTGCTTCTCGTCGTCTCCATGCGGCAGAGCAACGCTACAGCCAGCTCGACAAGGAAGGCTTGGCGCTCATGTTCGGAATCGAGCGCTTCCATCAGTACCTGTGGGGCCGGAAATTCTATGTGGTCACGGACCACAAGCCGCTGCTGGGGCTGCTGGAACCTGACAAGGCTGTCCCAGATGCAAGCATCGCCTCGTGTGGTACGCTGGGCCTTGACGCTGGCGGCCTACAGTCTACCGCCCTTGGAAGGACCTGGGACCTGCCGACGCCCTGAGCCGCCTGCCCCTGCCGGAGGTGCCTGCTGCCGTTCCAGAGCCAGCTGACGTTTTCCTGCTGGAGCGGGCCTACCCGGGGGTGCTCACCAGGACTGCGGTGGCGCAGGCGACCAGCCGGGACCCGGTCCTGTCACAGGTGGTCAAGGCGGTTTCCCGAGGGGAGGAGCTGCGTCACCAGGCCTACAGTCACAAGGCCGCCGAGCTGAGCTTGGAGCGGGGCTGCCTGCTGTGGGGTTCCAGGGTGGTGATTCCACAAAGTCTCCGGGACAAGGTCCTGCAGTTGCTGCATGCAACCTGGCGTCGAAAAGACCAAGATGGTGACACGGTCGCACGTTTGGTGGCCTGGCCTGGACCAGGACATCGTGCACCAGGTGCAACGCTGCCAGGTCTGCCAGGAGCATCAGCGAGCCTCGCGTCACGTGGAGATCACCCCCTGGTCCCGCTTGCACGTGGACTTCGCGGGACCCTTCAAGGGCCACTACTTCCTGGTGGTAGTGGACGCCTTCTCCAAGTGGGTGGAGGCACTGCCAGTCACCACTTCATTGGCAAGCGCGACCATTGCGGCGCTGCGGCTGGTCTTCGCGGCGCAGGGATTGCCGGACATCATTGTGTCCGACAATGATCCCGCTTTCGCCAGCGCCAAGTACCTGGACTGGCTGCAGAAGAATGAAATCCGCCGGATGCTGGTTCCGCCGTACCACCCCGCTTCCAATGGTGCTGCCGAGTGGGTGGTACAGACCATCAAGAACAAGCTCAAGAAGAGCCAGCCCGGGGATTTCCGGACTCAGGTGGCCCGGGTACTATTCCAGTACCGGACCACACCCCATGAGGTCACTGGCCGTGCCCCCTGCGAGCTTCTGCTGGGCCGGATGGTCAAGACACCCTTGGACGTCTTGCATCCAAACCTCCGGTCCACGGCGCTTCTGAAGCAGCTGAAGCAGAAGCTGGCTGCTGACCGAGGGTGCCGTCCCGGGCCTTTGCCGGAGCCGGGAGCGTCGGTCTACGCCAGGAACTTCCGTCCTGGCCCACCCTGGTCTGCCGGACATGTGGTTTCGCCAGCGAGCGCCTCGTCGCTACTCGTCCGCATACCCGACGGGACCACCTGGCACCGGCACGCCGACCATGTCAGGCCTCGCCTCGGGACCGGGCTTGTACCCTCGGCCGTCACTTCGGGAGACCAGCCCGCAGGGGGACCAACGACAGCACCAGTCGCGGCCAGTGGAGCGCCAACCAGCACGGCGGCAACAAGCGTCACCACTCCTGTGGCACCAGTGCCACTCACAAATCCGGTCCCTGCGGCTCCACTGGGTGGAGCGCGACCGGTTCAGGCAGCACCCGGCGTTGCCACACCTGGCCCGTCGACACCAGCGACCAGGCGGAGTACGCGGCAGCGAAGGCCACCTGACCACTACTCGCCGGGGTAACTTTCGCCGTCGACCGGCCAGGACTTGGCACGGCGAGACGCCGAGTTGGTGTCTGCAGTGTGCGTTGTTTATACATGAATTTTGTTTCTTAGAGAAACAAACTGGGGGGAGGGATGTGACAAGCACGTAGCGCCCTCTCCCGTCCACCCGTCGATGGCCGCTGGCTCGGCGGGCAACATTGATCACCGCGGCAATAAACACCGTGGAGCGTACGCAGCCCCGGTCAGTCATCGTCCACCCTCACAACCAGGCTGCGAGTCGTCTCTTCTCGGCGGGTGCTTCGGCCCCCTTCGTCCACGTTCCAGAAGGATCGTGACATCGACTTTGTTAACAAGACTGCGAGCGTTTATGTTCAGAAGCTTTATAGTAGAATTTTCCGACGGTTGAAGTCAATCCGATACAGGTTGTACCGCTGGGGGGGTCGAAGGCCGATTGAGACGCACGCGGCTTTGCAAGTTGTACCACTGATATGTTACATTATTTATCTTCAACAATTGTTGTATGAAAGGGTTACTTTATCACCCCTATCTCTCTCAGCCTGCGAGCTGTCCCATAGCTTTTTGCGTATTTGACGTAACTCGTAAGAGTAGTCTTCATTAATGAAAACGTCCGTCCCCTTTAGTTTTTTAGCATTACTGATAATGCTAATTTTCTCGTTGTAATCTTTGAAGCTCATTATCACGGGTCTTGGATTAGTTCCTTGATTGCGTCCTAGTCTGTGAATCCTCTCGAAAGTAGAAACGTCAACTTGAAGCTTGGTACAAAATATATTCGTGCAAACTTTTTCATTAAGCTGATCTGCCGTTTCATTGACATCACCTTTTATTCCGTGAATGATTAAGTTGTTTTGTATGCTCCTGTTTTCAAGGTCGTCGATCTTTCGTTTAAGATCCCCGATCGTGCTAGCAACATCCACTAACCCATTCTCGCAGCCTTCAACCCTTTTGGTGGTTGACCTAAGTTCAATAGATGTCTCTATACGACCAAGGCGATTATTCACACTAGCACACCAAGACTTAGTCGACTGCTGCTCGCACTTTATGTCGGCAATGTTTTGGGATATTTCTTTTTGAGTTGCGAGCAGTTGCTCTAGTAATACCCTAGTAGGAACTTCATCGGGCCCTGGATTGGATTCCACATCTACTGTCAAAATAAGTAGCGTGCTAACATTTCTGCAGCACTTGACAAAAATAGAATACAGGGTGCCTGGGTTTGGCAGTACGATAATACACACATCATTGCTTCTGAAACACTTTACATGAGCTCTAGTAAGCTGCGGAATGAGCAGAAACGGATGAGTCGACATGCCCCGAATGGTACCGCCAAACCCACTAAAGGAATTCGGCTGGGTCGCTGCTCTTATAGGCGACGGCGCTGTGGGCGGCGCATGAGCAGTGGTTGATGACGCCGGAGCCTCGAAGGAAGCTCCTGCCAGGTCAGCACAGGCATGAAGTACCAGAGGATTGAAGAGATGAGACGGGGCAGGCACGTTGATCGGGTAGCCGGTGACCGACAGCAAAAGCTGCGGAATGAGCAGAAACAGATGAGTCTACATGCCCCGAATCGTACCGCCAAACCCACTGAAGGAATTCGGCTATAGGTGACGGCGCTGTGGGCGGCGCATGAGCAGTGGTTGATGACGTCGGAGCCGCGAAGGAAGCTGCTGCCATGTCAGCACAGGCAGGAAGTACAGAGATAAACATCTCAAATGTTATCAAACAAAAGATTGTTTTGTTTGATAAACTTTTGAGTTGTTTATCAAACAAAACCCTGTTTTCAATAACGCGGCACCGGGAGGTGCGTACAGTATATTGTTCAAATGTTGAACTGCTGACTTTCATGTCCGAATCCTGCTGTATACATCGGTAATCATGTTGTAAGTGCGCGGTGAATATTCATGCCGTTCGGCTATCGTAAGTTATTTTCGACAGCTAAGCGCTTTATCGATTGATACAACAGAGCGGCGGCGCCTTGTAAAATATAATAAAACAAACAAGCATTCTAATCGTGTTCGTTCTGTCCCGCATGTATTGAACACAAATCGCTTAAAGATTTTTTTTTTCATTTCAAATGTAGTACAGTGCTTTCTCAGTGGCATGTAAAGTCCTTTAGTGGCATGGGGAAAGTATATAAACCACGAAACGTGAAAACAACGGAAAAATACGAGCATTTACTCGCCAGCAGTGACTGAAGTCGTGCCTACGCAGGGACGCCGGTGCGAAAACAGCCTCTAAGTTGAAACCGCTCGAGTGACTTGAAAAAGGTGCTTTTGCCCCTGTGGCCGAGTGATTTTTGCAAAGGTGTACAGGCTGTAATGTTGCTTTGTAGGTTGGCTAGTTCTTTTAAAAACGTTGACTTAGTTGTTGTTTTTTTTTTTAACGTAAACCCCAACAATCACCGATTTTTTTGTGTGTTATGCCAAAAATGGACACCAAAAACACTAAACTTGTAAAAACAAAAGTTAACAAAAATGCACGGAATTTTAGATAATGCGTATCGGGAAACTCAGGATATGCTTCCTGTGCTGTGACAGTCTCTTGGGGTGAGTCCAGTATTCCAGCTTCGCCGTTCTCATGTCGCTCGATAGCAAGTCCCACGTGCCTTGTCCTGAAGTCCTCTAGGCCCTTGCAGTCCCACAGAGTATACGTGTGGCCATCGATAATGCTCCTGCGGTGCATGTCTTGCGCTCAGGATCGATGCGCTTTTTTGCTTCTTCCTTCTTGCTAAATGCTGCTTTCCTTGCCGCCTGAACGCTGTCCCGCTCCGGACTCATCTTAGTCGTGCAGTGTCCCACCTCTTACATCCTTTCCGGATGGGGTCTGCATGCTTGTGTCAACATAGAAGACCTTTCAGATGGAATTTTATTTTTTCCTCGGATATTTTGACTCATTCTTGTGGGTCGACGGTATTTTCTCCGGTTTTTCTGCCTGAGGGCTAGGGCTTGTTGCAGAGCTAGTGCATGTACAGCTTAAAGGGACACAGACACTCCCCCCTTCCCCCCTCCCCCCAAAACACCTTGTTTTGCTTTTTTGTTAGGCGATTTAATATGGCATGAGAGGACGGGTGGTTCCCGTTTCGACCCATTCCCAATACAACCTTCCCGTTTGTACCTTAACGTTTCGACCCGGCTCAAAACGACCTTCTCGTTTCATCCTTTCCCGTTTCGCCCTATCCCGAAACAACCTTCCCGCTTCGGCCATCGTTCGTTATAAGTTGGGAGTCCGTTCGTTTGTATTGTTCGTTAACAGTTGATTAGGTTCAAGTGTCCAGTGTCTGTTTTCTTTGCTCACATCACTTCTCCCTCTCCCAATACAACCTAGAGCCATGGCACCGTAAGATAAACGCCGTGTGAGGAAGGGCTCACCCGAACATTTACAGCTTCATCGACCTGATCAAACGGGATGAGGCCTTGACAAGGATATCGCTGCAGCAGCTTGCAAATGGTGGTGTCGTGCGGGCCAGGTGACCGCCGCGAACTATCACAATTGGAGTGTCGCCTTTCTGATGGCGCGATTTTCCTGCTTGACTTCTTCAACCAAAGCGATAGCATTTTCTGGTTTACGATTTTTGCCCGTGTACGCGACGGTTCTGTGTTTGAACTCGAAAGAAAATGAAGTCGCAATCATATGCCCGTCACGTCAGCCTGCCTGATTTATCACTTTTCAAAATATCCCGTGCACTATAAGGAAGTTTTAGAATAACGTACGCAAGCGCTTTGGGTAACCTAAAAAAAGCGTCGCGATATAAAACTTAGGCAACGCTACTTTTTGCTTACTCAAAGTGCTTGCCTGAGTTATTCTAATTAGGGAGTTTTCGTAGACCGCGTTTCCCCTTTTGCTAAGCCCTCCACAACGGAGAAGCCGCTACTGCGCCTGCGCGCCGAGGGCCTTGACTGTAGAGTTCTGGGTACCGTAGCGGGTTGCGGAGAGCGTCGCGTGACGGCGAAAACGGTCTACGAAAGCTTCCTGTTATTGTACAGAGCGAGAAACCGTTAGCGCGAACAAGCGATTGTTGGTTTTACCTGTTTGACTAAAAAAATCAAAAGACTGCCATCAATATTATTAGTGTGTTTGAAAGTGCTCATCTGGGCCACTAATCTAAGCGGTAAAATTTGGTACCTTCTAATACCATTTCGAAATAAAGTTCGAAAAATCGCCAACATCGTGTTCGTGGTAACGTTTCCGCGCAGTGTACATAGTCCATTTCGTAGTTACACATTTTGGGGACCATCATGTAAGAAACATTTTAAGTGGTTCAAGCAGAAATATATTTTGTTGAAACTTGTCTGAAAGTATTGCATATTTTAAAAATACGTTTACAAGCAAATATATTTCACAACATAACTGAATAGCTCGCCTACACCTTTGCATTAATTGCATTAGCATGATTTCGGGACATATATTTTAGCAGAAAAACTGCGCAAACAAGGATTAGAACGATGGGCACTTTACGCGAAGAGGTTGAGATATGCGGGGCTTTATACCAACGGGTTCAAACGGGACGAATTCAAACGTAAAAGATGTAGTGGCTACGGGTTCAAATATGAAGGGCGTTTCGGGAACGGGTTGAAACGGGACAGGTTCAAACGGGAAGGTCGTTTCGGGAATGGGTCGAAACGGTATGGGTTCAAACGGGAAGGTCGTTTCGGGAATGGGTCAAAACGGGACGGGTTCAAACGGGAATGGGTTGTTTCGGGCTACACCCGAGAGGACTGCCTAATTAATATTTTGCTACAAAGTCACGTATATTTTTATTAAAGCTTAAAAAGGCAGCTGCTCGAAATCGAAACCGAAACACGAGCGCGGAGTAAAATAGAGGAGGAGAAAGTTGCCGGAAGTCAAGGGCCTACACACGACCGCGTTTTTTCCCCTTCTCGTTTCCGGCCGTGCGAAGCAGAAAACAGTTTTAACATTGCAATGGTCAAGCCAGCGTTGCCAACCTCCACAATCGTTTCTTCTTCAAGTTTTTTCTGAAAAGTCCCTATTATTTCTCTAGATTTTGAGAAAATGTGGTAATTTGCGGCAATATTGAGATTATCGTTACGGAGTAGCTAAAGAATAGATTCCTGTAGTTGGGTGGCCATTTAAAGGTTAAATATGCTTCGTTAAAACCGTTTTACAGAATTAAATTCTGTTACTTCGGCCTAATGTGGCCCAGGTTTGGGCAGAAATACTCAAAAATGTATTTGGAAATACAAATACTGGGATACATTAAAATAGTAGCTAAAATACTGATACTGAAATATATCTGTAAAAAAAGTATCGCGATACGTATCGGAAATACATTTTAAATAAAGGCAAAAAGTATTTGGAAATACAAATACAGGAATACATTTTAGGAAGAGCAGAAATACAAATACAGAAATACTGATACTGCAATACATTTTTCAAATTTGTTTGAGACGCCAATTGAGATGAGGCTTGAAGTTTGAAGTGGAAGGTTTTGATCCCGAAATTACTTTCCCGTAAGCTTGGCACTTTGCCTTGAAGGTAGTGGTTTCGGACGGCGAGGAGTTTCCAATGGGCTCAAGAAAACATTCCATCAAGGACTGACCGCGGTACCTTCCCTGACATCATGTCTGTCTGACGAGAGCTGCGAAAAGACTTTGACCTCTAAATAAATTTGACTGTCACTCTTAATCCCATCAAAACGTCGCAACGCCCCTGTCTAATAAGGATGCCCCTCTCAACATTAATTACATGACGTTACGGTGGAATGAACTGGTATTCTTTTTCTGTAGGTGTGGCCTTGAACATGAAACTTCACCACGCTGCTGTATGGAAGGACAATACATTCTTTCATTGTAGGTTACCTCGTTGAAGATCGTGCAGGCAGTTCATTTGGAATTTTCGAGAATAGTGGACCACATGAAGCATTCTGGAACACATGTCTTATCGTCTGTTACGGTTGAAAAAACGATACGATGGCATCCCTGTTGTGAAGGCCCTTTCTGCCGACCCTCCGCCATTGACGCATGGATTGCAGTCCTCACGTCTCGCCTAGCATCATCCAAACAGAGACCTCGTGGATTGCGACCTGGTATTACCGGCGCAGGTGCAAGTTCTCCGAGAAAAAGGGCGCTCGAGACGAGTCGCAGGTGTACGAAGTCTGGGTCGGCACCGCGAGGCCACGTCTGGCCTCCACTCTTAGAAAAAAGGGGACCAAAAGGAGGTAACAGACCGCCTTTACCACCCTCCTCCCGCCAGGGGTGAAGCGCTCCGCTTGTTACCTCCTCAGGCGCAGCAAACACGAAGAATGCGGTGCTACCAGGTGAAGTTCGCCGCGAAGGGGAACCAAGGAGGCATGTATTACCTCCCAGAGGGTGCACCTGTTTTGCACTGCCAAAGCCTGGGCGCTGCGATTGGCTGTGGGAAGGCGCAACCGAGTTCGCTAATTGGTCTCCTCGTGTGACACGTGATTATCCGCGCATGCGTGGGAGAGCGCCTGCCCGGCCGACCGGGAGCGTCCGCGCCTTCCCCGCCGACGCGCCCGGTCATGACGGCATAATGGTGTTTCTTCTCGAACGTTCGACGGAGGCGTCCCGGTGCAGGAACGTTCTTTATTGTTCTGTTCGGCTCAGTCTCTTCTTACGAGGTCACCGAGAGCGCTGCATTGACTTCAGTCGAAGATCCAAGTCGTGTGCACCGTATGCAGGTAAGGAAATGTTCTGCGCGGTCGGCAGTTGGCGTCGGTTATGACCGCCCGGGAAGGCGACCCCCGTCTTCCTTAGACAAAGGGTTGGCGGACATGTTGGCACGTTTGAAGGCGTCGAGCGTTCGATAAAATTAGTGTGTGGCGCGGACGCAGACACGGTTTAGACCATCGAAGTTCATAAAGAGCAAGAACAGGAATGACTGTCGCTTGCACTAGCGCACATTTAGAAGGTTGACATACTCTAACCAGTGGCTTAGCCAGCAGCTTTTCCCGGTGTATGTGTGTGCGGGTGGACGAAGGGGGAGAGCGACGGTTCGGCGAGCCGGGCGGCAAGACGCCTTTTGAATCGGGTGTCGCCTACGTTTAAGGCGTGAGGGGGTAGGAGGTTTTCTCTTTTGGGGGCCGTTGGTGTGTCGCGTCGGACGTTAAATTGAGGATCTGATCAAATATTTGAAAATCTCATAAGGTGGTTATTTTTTTGTTTTATTTTGTTTTTTCCCTGCAGAGCAGTAGTCGATCAGGCATTCATTGGCGGCACCGGCCAACCGGCGCGATTTATTCTCAACGTCGGTGATATTTTTAAAAATCAGTGTTAAACACTAATTTTTAATATCAACGTTTTTTGTTTTTTTTTTTAATTTTTAATTTAACGAGGTTGCATAAATAGTTTGGTAAAATGTCACGTTACCTTGAAATACCGAATATAAATGTCTGAGCTAATTATTCGTGCGCTTCGCAAAAATTGATACTATTATATTACGGAATAAGGTCATGAAGTTGTTACAGGCAGCGGGCTAGCAATTATATTGTCTTGGCATTTTCTTTGCGTGTGATCAGGCATTTCTAAAACTCTGATCATTCAGTAGGGGAGTTAGATATAACTCAAGTTTGCATTATTTGAAGTTGATTGAATATATTAATTTCGTCATGCGGCAACGTTGTAGGGTGATTTCGTCGAGGGTACTGGATGCCTGCTACCTTGGACTCATCTCGTGACGGTTCTTAACACTGCATACTGCAGGTAAGCGGAGTCCGATATTTTATTTTGATTTTCTTGTTTCAGTTTGTAAACTTGAAATGGGGCTCTTGATTTTTATGTTGATTTTGTGTGTGTGCTGTTCGTTCATTTCTGAGAGAAAATTGAGGGTATACTTCGAGTAAATGAATTAGAGCAAGACACACAAGGCGCTTGAGTGTGTCTTTTTTGGTCTGTTTTTTTTTGTGTGTGTGTTTTCGTCCTTGTGTGTTGTTCTTCTCATGTCTAAATTAGACATACATTCAATTTTAATCTGGCAAATTACTTCGGCAAGAATATTTACATATTTGCCGAAGTTCGACATTCGGCAGTTAGAAATTATTCGTGCGCTTCGCAAACATTAAAAGTAGTATATTACGGAATAAGGTCATTAAGTTCTTGCCGGCAGAGAGACTAGCAATTATAGTGTTGTCTTGGCTTTTTTTTTTTGCGTATGATCAGGTTTTTTTTAAAAGTAATCATTCAGTAGGCGAGTTAGATATGGCTCAAGTTTGCATTATTTGAAGTTGATTGAATATATTTCTTTCGTCCTGCGGCAACGTTGCAGAGTGATTTCGTCGAGGGTACTGGATGCCTGCTACTTTGGACGCATCTCGTGACAGTTCTTAACACTGCATACTGCAGGTAAGCGGAGTCCGATATTTTATTTTGATTTTCTTGTTCCCATTTGTGCACTTAAAATGGGGCTCTTGATCTTTATGTTTATTTTGTGTGCGTGCTGTTTCTTCATTTCCGAGAGAAAATTGAGTGTATACTTCGAGTAAATAAATTAGAGTAAGACCCACAAAGCGCTTGAGTGTGTCTTTTTCGGTGTTATTTTTTGTGTTTTCGTGCTTGTGTGCTGTTCTTCTCATGTCTAAATAAAACATAGATTCAATTTTAAATTTTGATCTGGCAAATTACTTCGGCAAAAAAATTTACATATTTGCCGAAGTTCGACATTCGGCAGTTAGAAATTATTCGTGTGCTTCGCAAACATTAATAGTAGTATATTACTGAATAAGGTCATTAAGTTATTGCCGGCAGAGAGACTAGCAAGTATATCGTCTTGGCATTTTTTTTCTGCGTGTGAGCAGGCATTTTTAAAAGCTGATCATGCAATAGGCGAGTCAGATGGCTAAGTTTGCATTATTTGAAGTTGATTGAATATATTTCTTTCCTACTGCGTCAACGTTGTAGGGTGATTTCGTCGAGGGTACTGGATGCCTGCTACCTTGGACGCAACTGCAGGTAAGCGTAGTCAGATATATTATTTTGATGTTCTTGTTCGCATTTGGGCAATTGAAATGAGGTTCTTGATTTTTAAATTTTCTTTGTGTGTGTGGTGTTCGTTCATTTTCCAGAGAAAATTGAGGGTATACTTCGAGTAAATAAATTAGAGTAAGACACACAAGGCGCTTGAGTGTGTCTTTTTCGGTGTGTTCTTTTTATGTGTTCTCGTCCTTGTGTGCTGTTCTTCTCATGTCTAAATAAAACAAATTAAATTTTCATCTGGCAGAGCACTTCGGCAAAAATATTTGCATATTTTCCGAAGTTCGGCAGTTAGGGTTTGCGGTCATAGGGATCTTCTGTGGTGCTGAGTAGCTAATATGGTGTAGCGCTCTGTGGTGTATGTTCTTCCTCTGTCCTTGTCTTAAAGCGCAATCATGTTTTTTTCACGTACAATACCAACTCGCCCAACAATCAGCACTTGTATATACTAACCTGCTACAGTAGTTGTACCCCTTTGACTAAGATTTGTTTGTCACCTAAGTAAATCGGGGTGACAAATTTAAACATGACCGGTGAATACAAAGTGCTTACTAATCTATGATTACCACCCGCCATGTGATAATTTTAGTCAGTGGTAGTTAGTCATCAGTCAAACTGGTCACGTCTGGTAAGTATGGTCGATGCTTTATAATGCTGGAATCAGTGGCCCATCAAATGCTCCAAATGTGTCTTAGAAAAATCTAATATTTCTTCACAGTTTCTTCAAATTGGGGATGATATGTTTCAACTTCATATCACATGATTTCCACATTTTTTTGGTTCCAGGCAGGCAGTGCAATCTACCCGGTGGCTGTCAGCTGAAGCCTAATTAATCCTGAGGCGCCCAGCTATGTGGCAGTGGAGGGAGATCTCGAAACCGCGTCGCCTGCTGAGGCAGTCCTGGTTGCATTCTGCCTCTAGTTCATCTTTAGCTACGACTAGAGCCCCGAAAGTGTTGTTCCAGATGCCTTTATTGCGCTTAGTGGTTTCATCTTAGAACTTTTATAAGATATTTAGTTTTGCCATTGATTTTTATGTCATTTTGTTTGTGACAGCCACAATAAAACATTGTCATGTGATTCCAAAGTGATTCCATCAAGTGTGCATTTAACCTGTAATAAGGTGGTGAACTGGGCCAGTTGGTTGCTGTTATACATGATGGGGAAAATAGCTCGAAAAGCCCGGACTACGAAGAACAAACATGACAGGACAGCATTTTTCTGTCGTGTTTGTTCTTCGTAGTCCGCGATTTCTGAGCTGTTTTCCTCATCGTGTGTATTTAACCCAAAAGTGGATCATAGTTCCCTCCAAAAGGAGGTAAAAGCAGCGCCCTCAATTACGTCGTCTTACCTCTCAAAAGGGTTGAAATTCCCCCCTAAAGGAGGTAAAGGCTGACCCATAAAGGATGCACTTTTAACACCAAAAGGAACTAAGGTTACCTCCAAAAGGAGGCAATGTTGCACCCTAACCCAGGGGGTAAGTTTGCACCCTCGATGCAGGGGGTAACGATACCTCCAAAAGGGGTTGCCCTGTGTGCAAGTCGGTTACCTCCTTAAGGATGGTACTACAGTACCCTTTTTTTTTAAGAGTGTTCCTGGGTTTCGGATCACCAGAGCAGCGGGTCACGTTCACATCAGCTTATGACGTACCCTAGAGCCGTGCTATTTTACGGGCACAGCCGCAGACACATTCGAATATGTGTTGAACTTCACTGCGTGAATCATCTTACTATTTCATGCCAACCACCGTAAAGCTTGTGCTGCAACGGAATGTGACTTAGTTTTGCCGGCTGGGTGTACTGTGTACGCTAAGGCAAGAGAGACGGTTAGCAGCGGGCATTGGATGTAAGGAAACAATGACTCAAGAAATCCCTACCTAAGGACCTGCGGTAGAAGATGTTCTGACTCCCCTCCTGGCACGCCACCTGGTTCGAGTCCCCGAGTATGCAACACTTCTCAGAAGAGAGAAGAGGACGCATAGAAAAATAGTTTGGAGAATCGAAAGGAACCTTGGTCAACCTAGTAACAATTCCCCAGTATCATCTGGACCCTGGTGCCCTCAAAAGTAAAAAAAAAAAATGCGCTCAGACTTTTTTTTTTTTTGGAGGGGGGGGGGGGGGGGGGGGGGGCGGTGTTTCTCAAAAATTGTAACGAAATACATTTCACCCTGATTGTATCGCGCTACAAAGAAACATTCCAAAATATATTTCGATACAGGAATACAGATACTGGTGAAAAAATGTATCGCGATACAGAAATACAGATACGAAATTTATTTCTGAAATATTATTGCGATACATTTGTATCGCCATACTGCCCAACCCTGGTGTGCCCCCCCCCCCCCCCCCTAAATTGCTGTTGTTACTACTGGAGAATATCTCTGGCCCCGGCAATATACAAAGAAGCCTTTTTCCCGCTGCACTCGGCCTGCACGAGGAAGAAAAAGAGAAGGAACCTGTCCCTAAAACCCTTTGAAACCCATTAAAAATCAATCCTTAGATTTAAACAAATGTCCCTTCGCCCCTAAACGAAAACAGAAATCCCTAGATCTAGGGGGAAACCCCTAAGTTTGGCAGCACTGGGTCAAGCACACGAGAGGGAACTCCTCGGTCGCAGTAATGCAGCCAGTCGACTGTAGATCAGAAAGTTTGCTGCCAATTCCCTGGTACAAAGGCGCTCTCCAGGCTCGAAGTCGGGCAGCACCGCGTGTTGGCCGATTTTGCACCTATAAAAGAAATCATACGGATGCGTGCTCAACACCGAGTATTCACTTTGTGCTTCACGTTTGAGCGTCTTTCAAGCTCTTACTAATTTGTGTTCGTAAGACGAGCGATGTCTTCAGCCAGAAGAAGGGTGGTCGGACGTCGTCCGACCACCGTACGGACGTCGTACGATGGTCAGACGTGTCGTACGGAATAAGCCCTAATTGTTTTGATCGATAAAGAATTCTCTTTCGAAGCTAGAAGGATTCACCGGTACCGCGAACGACATTTCTGAAGTAGAGGTCCCACGCCAGACTTCCGCCGCCATCGCGTAGTCCGCTTCGTCAAGCTGTCCAGCCCGCGACTCCCATGATCCCGCGATACGACGCCATGTTGAGAATTTACGCAGTGCATGCGCTTCCGGCAAGTCCGCAACTTTTTTTTGTTTTTCATCAACGTATTGGCAGTTTTTTAAAAGCCACAACAAGAGGTTTCATATTTTTATTTTATTTTTAATATAGAGTGTGTGACTTCGATGGCCCAGAACTTTCATTATACTTTGTGGTTGTGTCTGAACGGCACGTGACCACGAAGAAGAGAGTGAGCGGGACTCATACCGGCCAGTTCTCGATCAACGGCTTTCGGGAGGAAAAAAAGAAAACGAGTATTGAGCCCCAATTTATGGTTTCGGTAACTGGGTTCTCATATGTCATCTAAGAAAAAAGAAAAAAAAAAAACAAACTTGGCGAGCATAAAAAGTTTGTCAGTGTCTCTCTAAGAAAACGCGAGGCTGGGCGAGAACCGCTCATCTTATTATCGTTCCACGGCCAATGCGGAGAGCAAGTCGTCTGCTTCTTGCGCAGGACTTGCGATGGCGTCAGAAAGACGCCGAGCTCTGATTGGCTCTGATTGAAGGATAGTGGGTAGACCTCAAAGCAAGCCGCCTTGAGGTCTACCCACTATCCTTCACTCAGAGCCAATCAGAACTTGGCGTCGCTCCGACGTCACCGCAACCCCTGCAATAGAAGCAGACGAACTTGCGCTCCACGTAACACTGGGGCATGAGCCAATAAGGACGCTGGAGGAAGTCGGAACATAAGAAACCACCTCCTGCGTTTCTTAAATTGTCAATAATTGATATTTTATTGTTATTGTGCTTCAACGTTTATGCACTTGTTTTGAATGAGAGCTCCTGATGTGTATTCAAGTGTCCTTCTGTTTGTTTTTTTAAAGCGTGAAACGCTTTTTAACGCTACCCCCAATTCCAAAGTTTAGTCCATCCGTACGTCCGTCCGTCCGTCTGTGCATTTCCCGCTCAATTCAGCGGGAAAATCGATGTCACGTGACCTATACAGGAATTCAGTTTCCCCGCTAAATTTAACGGGAAAATCTATGTCACGTGACCTGACGTCTCGGGACCTATGGACCAATTTGGGTTCCCCTAAATTTAGCCGAAAATTTGGCGTCAAGTGACCTATGCACTAATTTAGTTTCCTCGGTAAATTTGGCGGGAAACTTGATGGCACGAGACATGACGTCATTTGAACTATACACACTTTCAGTTTAAAATAAAATTAACAACTTAAAAAAGGATCTCTTTCTTAAATACTGCGTTTCATACAATATAGGTCTTTAAAGATAAAGGTCGCTGCCAATTTTTTTTTCTAGATGGGCTTTATCTGGTAATGACAAAACTTCAACGCTGCAGGGATTTTTATTTATATAAAAAAGTAGTTTTCGCGGACTCTAGTATTTTCCGGTTGGAGCCTTGTTTTCTGAAGTGCTCTTCGATGATCACGATGTTTTAAACCGTTCTGTTTCCTGTTCTTTCTGAGCGCTCTAAGCGCCGGCTGTGAGGTGCTGAAGAACCAGACCAAGTAGCCCGATTCTAGAGTGTGTGGAATGTCTTTGACCGCTGCCAGAAGGGCTCCAGTTCTTCCACTGACTGGTGGTGAATTCCCTCTGGCAGACCAGGAGCGCTTCCCAAAATCCGCGAGAGAGGCAAAATTCTGCTCCGTGTTGCCCGCTCCAAATCGACGAGCGGAAGATTGACTGACATTTTTGGAGTGACCCTGCCGAGACGGTCGGCCGTTCCAAATGTCCGCTGCTCGAACTTGACAAGTCGAACAACGCCTCAGCCGACTGAGCTTTCCGATGACCAGTCACGAATATCATTGTTTAGCTGCAGAAACGACACGCGACATGTGCCGGGCGGCAATATCCGTACCACGTAGCCATGTCATGAATAACGAGGAAGACGTACGCGTTCGACACCGTCACATACCTTTCGGCCGCCTCGAAGCGGCGGGGCACGCACAGCGATCGCCATCGGTGTATTTCAGACTGCTAATAATACATTAGTAAGCACAAAGAGGTAGCAAGTCATCACTTGCACGGTCGTTGCCTAACCTGTTCCTGCTTTACTGCACGAGAAAACGCCGGCGGCATGCAGTGTAAAGAGGTAAACAATCAGTGGCGGCAAAAGTAACAGGCCCAACCTTGCGTCTTGCTCCAACGAATTTTCTCACCTAATTTTTCTTGTTCTTTCTCTCAAGATCCCAGATGTCAGCGTTTACGACTTGTCACACTCCAGTCCCGGCTCTGCACCCCTGATCTACGCAAGGTGGGAGAGTTCGAGCCGTCACAATCCCGCGTAAACAACCAACGCACCAGAACAGATCCAACTCGACGGTCCGGCCGGTTTGGCGACCTCGCCGCATATGCGCCAACCCCCGGACATTTTTCATAGGACCAATGGAGTCGACTTTTGTACAGCAGCGCCAAGTTCCTCTTCCCTGGTGGGGTGCTCTCATAACTTGAACGATTTGACAATTTATATTATTACTAGTACATTGGGAATTTAAATTAACAACTAACCGCGTTATTAAAAAAACAAAAAAAACATTACTAATACTTTATACAGGCTTCTTTCTACACAATTTGCTTGGAGTAGCCTACTTTGCAGCCGTTTCTAAGCGATGCCATAGAAATCACAGCAACATGACAATCAGCATGTCGCCTTTTGATTTTTGTAGGGTGGTTGCCTCACGATGGCTTCGTGGTCGTACTGGAGCGAGTCTCATATGTAGCGCGCACGGCGCTGCGATTTCGCTTTCAGCAGGATAAGGTGCGATCATTTTCGGAACTTTTAGCAAACCGTTACCGTGTCCCGCGTATCGAAAAACCGGAGCCTTTGAATAATGTTTTTAAGAGCTCGCCCCGCGGTCACTGTGTCACCTGGGCGTGCGATTAAAAGCATGCCTCAAAGGCTCCGGTAGCGGGGTACGCAGAACACGGTAATGGTTTGTTAAAAGTTCCTTTTATTTTAGTAAGTAGTCATGTTTGTTTGTTGTTCTGTTTTGAGCGGTTCAGAGACGTCCAGCCTAGAGCTGTGCATTTTTCTAGTCCAGCCGTCCCATGAGGTATCGAGAGGTGCGTCCGAAATATTTTGAGGCACATTTTTTTTTCACATTAACAGCGCACAAACATATCAAGTACAGCACTACATGCATGCACGAAGACTAGGAAAAATGACACCCTTGCTTCTTTGGAGGGCCTTTGGGGATGATCTGAATGAATGAAAAAATTACCCTGAATGGGTAAAACGTCCTAATATATTTCCATATCGTTAGAAATGCACGTACACACGCATATTTACTCACATATTTACACAGTCACCGTACATGGTTGGATCAGTTAGTTTTTTGTCTCGCTAACTGAAATGAAATACGTCTTTCTCTCATTACAGAACTAGGTCAAGTTAGGTAGCCCTCAACAATATTTCTTCGTTTTTGCTTACTAAAACTTAACAGACAAGCAAAATGGCAAGGCGGTAGAATGATCGACGTTGATCATTATGCTGACTGAGTGATACCATTTACAAGTTTCAGAAAAGTTGTTGGCACTCAACGGGCTGTTGAACCGGTGGCAACCATGGAGTGTACGTCTGGAGCCATGAGAAAACATCCATGCTCGACCGCTCTATGTCCCCAGCATCTGTAATGGCAACGTGGTCATAATATTTAGAATTTCAATCGTCAGGAGGCATGAAAACAACACAACTACTGTATCCGTGGACAGGATTAAATAAAGTTTTTTACATCTAAAACGTAAAGCTGAAATTCGCCCTTTTATTATCGTCCGTCGTTTTGAAAACCGCACAAGAAAGTTGTCGAGATTAAAACTCATTGTAAGCTTTTAAGTATAGAGTTGTGGTTTAAGCGAAGGAAGGCTGTACCAACTCTACAACTTTAAATCGAACATCACAACTTTATTTCGTAAAAAATATTACTATGTATTTTTTTCCCCTTTTACTGCGAGATTAAAAACAAGTTAGGTCAACCCGCAGACAAAAAGCCACATGGACAGCGAAAATTCAACGGTAATATTCAGGGGAAAAAAAGAAACAGTAAATACAAAGGACGTGCGAGCTCACCTGTAATTTGTTGGGATAAAAAAAAAATAGTCTAGCTCTTGTCCTTTGCTTTTCGGAATGGCCATGTCAAACGCGTTCCTCAACAAAGTTTCTAAAAGTTTATACCAAAAACTTCCAGCGAATTTGACTGTTAAGCGGAATGCCAAAAACCAAAACCACGCACTCTAGGAAAAAATGGAGGAAAAAGGTAGCAACGGCGCGTTTTCCTCCCTTCTACTGACGCGACCCCGAGCGGACCCGAGAAGAAGGGAGGAACGAGACGTTTTTCTCCTTCTCCAGACAGACGGGAGAAAGGTAACGCCCTCCCGCCTTACCTTCTTCCAGTTTTGTTTTTCGAGCACGTCGCGGGCGTTGTTTAATAAATGTTGTTGAGTTGATTGAGCTTCAGCGGCAGCGAAGGCCGCCTGTAATTCCGTCTCCCTCTCCAAACGTCCAGAACATTTCGGTTGCATTGACGTTTTTGCCACTAATTTTGTCAAACGAGCGAACGAAGCCGTTAGAAACAGCGAAGTTCCGGAGAAGTGCCAGATGCGCTACGTACACTGGGGTAAGATGGACGCCTCCGGAACGCGGAACGACGTGTCGACGTTGACGACGTTACGAAAACTGCGGAAACTCCGTCCAAGACAGGAAGGTTTTGCTGCCGGGTTCCTGGGTGCCTTCTGTGCTGAAATCGTTTCCGTTTTCGTATGCCGAGTGCCATGCGGAAATCATCTTGGTTCTGTATTTCTGCGTGTCAGGAACATAGCAGCAACATCGCAATGGCAGTCTTGTGCGTTGTGAACAGAAGACTGCAATTATCGCCGATGTCTCCACCCCGAGAGTGATTGCGCTCTGGGGAAAGAGCTGAACAGTATGGAAATATGACGGAAAATACGTATATCTGCAGTTTGGAATTTCAGCATTAAGGAAGTATGGTAGGTAAAATCGACAAAACGAAGCTATCCTTTATTTTTCTATTTAAATATACTGCGGCTCCACGAGAAATTGCCCTCCAAGTGGCGCGCTGGGATGAGCGCTTAAAGTTTCCGAGCTCGCCACGGCGTAGCTCCGTACACTTAACACCTTCCGCTAATCGCGGCTTTGACTGCATTCAAGTTGATAGAAAAGCGATTTCTCTGCGCGTAAAGCATTGTTTCCGGCTGAGTGAATATCCGCTCTACAGAGATTCATTCAAGACAACAATTGCAGCCGCACGCGAAGAGCACAAATAGAAAAACAAATACGAAAATAGAAAAGCTGGCAAAGACGTGCCATGCGGGAAAGCGAACACATGGCTTGGAATGGAACCGCAGTAAAGCGGCTTATTTTATTGGCTTTCAAAGGATTACGGCATCGGCGTTTCCTTTTTACTGAGAGATTCATCCCCTGGGCCGTTCAAGATACTCTCAGAGGCATCATAGTACTGAAGAAAAGATCAACATGGTGGGAATATTATTTATGTTATAAAATCAGCCAGTCGGCTCGCTATGTTGAGTGCGCACGTGGCCTAGAGAGTGCGCTGGTTCGCCGATTTTATAAAGAAGCATGTCCTATACTTCGTTTCACATTAGGTCCGAGCGCCTCGGATGTTATGAGCCGAAGGACCAATCAAACAGCATAAAAAGCGCAACGTCATGACGTGCTCTTTACGCTTGATAGGACTAGCCGGTGGAGGAGCACGAGCAGAGAGAGAGAGAGGGGCGAATACTGGCATGGTCCTATCAACTGCAGGGAGCACGCCATGACGTTTGCCTCTTTCGCTGTTTGATTGGCCCTTCGGCTCATAGCATCAGTCGCGCTCGGACCTAAGCTGAAACGAAGTATAAAGGCATTTAAAATGCCTGTCTGGCAGAGGTATTATACTTCGTTTCATCTTATGTCCGAGCGCGGACGATGTTATGAGCCGAAGGGCCAATCAAACAGCGCAAAAAGCGCCACGTCATGGCGTAGCGCGCTCTCTGGGTTTGATAGCACTAGCCGGTGGAGGAGCACGCACAGAGAGACAGCGAATACCGGCTAGTCCTTTCAACTGCAGAGAGCACGCCATGACGTTGTGCCTCTTTCGCTGTTTGATTGGCCCTTCGGCTCGTAACATCGGCCGCGCTCGGACCTATGCTGAAACCAGTGTTGGGTAGTACTTTAAGTACATTGCACTTAAAGTACTACTTCAAGTAGGTTTAGGAAACTTGTACTTTACTTGAAGTACATTCTCCGAGTATGTACTTATACTTTACTTAAAGCATTTTTTCTGGTACTTTCCGAGGAAAGTACAATTCCAGACTTCAAAATACGTTCCCGAAATTTGATTTTGTTAAATTTGTATGACGAAATGATGCTTTGTCAACTCCGAAGAAATACTGAAGGGGATATTCTACTCTCCCCAGAAACGCGAGCAAACGACGCATCGCTCCGTTTGTTCTGAGGGCGGCTTTCCCGTAGCTTTTTGAACTCTCGCTACTTCTCGGTCGGTCAGCTCAAGCAAGGAGGTTTAAGATATCAGGAGAGCAAAATTAATCATAATGTAGCACCTGAGACTGTAATACGGAAAAATTAAATTTTTAAGTCGAAGTAAAAGACTACAGAGGAGAACATCGCAATGTTTTGAGACATTCTCTTTTGTCTTTTCCTTCAATTTGAAAGTTTCTTAATTTTTTCACACCCCAATTTCAGGTGTCACATACTGATTAATTATCACCAGCTCGCTTACACACTCACTGTTTTTTTTTTCCTGTTTTTTTTTTCATTAAGGAGAGGACAGTCTTTTATGAAAGGATCGCTTGGTGAAGCTACAAGCTGACGTCATGCTCTCTCCTAGTGCATTTAACCCCCTTAGCTGCAACAATCCAGTGCAAGGGGCGCCAAATTCAGAATACGGACTTCTGAATTCGGCTCTATTGCAGAAAATAACTACTCTGTGGCCACTTGAATTTATCAAATATTCGCTGCCGTCTTTGAAAATATAGGTCATACACCCCTGATTACCCCTGGGCTATGCATACCAGTTAAAACATCACTCTATAGGGGAGTGAAAGGGCATCATGAAAGATTGTGTTAAAATACTTGTACTTTACTTTGAAAGTACATTGTATTTATAGTACTTTACTTCAAGTACGTGGCGCCCGGTGCACTTAATACTTTACTTAACGTACATATCACGTCTCATCTACTTTGTACTTGAAGTACGTTTTAGAACTGCTTTAACCAACACTGGCTAAAACGAAGTATTGTGTGTTGTTGTATTGATGTTTGTATGTGCCGTGTATATATATGCGCTCAATGTATATGTTCAGCTGATTTTTGTAGTATGCGTAATGAGCCTACATGTGTGTATAATAAAGGTGCCCGAAGGACCCGATGCGCAAAGGTGGCGTGAGCAAATAAAAATATTTTTTTTTGTAGAACATGAATTGGGTGGTACCTTGCGCCACCTATCCTAGCTACTTGCAATTACTCTGCTTGACCCTGCCATCTCGTGGCAAGAGATTGAACCTTCTTTCACGCGTCGCGATAATTTCTGGTTACCGTGCGACCGCTGCTTTGAATTTGCTTTATTGAGAGTAGGGGTGTCGCCAACTTTTGTCGAACCGGATTTTTAGGTCGAACTTTCGGGGTTCGACTGGGTCGAACCGGTTCGACGAACCTTCGAAACTTTTTACCAGATTCGACCGGTTCGACTTTGCGGACAGTGTGGGCAGACCATGATAGAAGCATGTCTAGGTTTGGAGCATTGTTTTTTATGCAAAGGGTTATTTTATTTTATGAACAATTGCAATAAAAGGAAACCAATTCCAATCCCTGAAAACGTTAATAACTTAATTTTTCTGCACTGTATTAACTGAAATAACTAATCAGCGCTGCCCTTAGTTCATCCTTTAGCCATCAGCATCCAATCCGAAGCCAACTGGCCAGCCTGTCGCGCATGCGCACACGAGTCGAACCTCAATACAACGTTCGTCGAATTTTCCACTAAAAGTTCGAAAAAGTCGAACCTCGTCGAACTCGAACCTCGGCCGGTTCGCGACACCCCTGATTGAGAGCGGCTTTTGGTTTCGTCAATGGTTTACCACTCCTCCGTGATGTGCGGTTGACGAAGGAATTCTGGCTCGAGTAAGAGAAAAAGTAGACGTAAAGTGCGCGAAGTAGTTGGGTATCGGTTGTCTCCGTTTAACATCCCAGTGCTGACGACGAGAAGACTGAGTGATTGCTTTCCAAACGCAAGTTTCTTTAAATGCGGGAGGAAGCTGGCATCGGAAATAAATACAGTTCGCGGAAAGCTCGTGTTACGCTTTTATTTGCTGCTGCTCTCGCCACGTACAAGAGATGTAGCGTCCTCGTTAAGCCTTATTGAGCTCGATTTGCTCGATTCGGGGCCGTCGTAATAAGATGCAGGCGGCGGAGGAACTTTTCTGCCCTACTTTCAGGACGGAAGTTTCTCCCATTCTAAAGGAACATAGGTTGCAAGACCTGTTCCTCCCTTTAGAGAGGACTATCGACACACTTTTTTTCTATGGGTGCGCTCGCACGATCCTCGCGTGAACAAAACCACGCGCAGCAACGCAACGGTTACAATAGTTAAAATGATGCCATGTCGGAGAGCGAAGCAGAGGCACCGAGGCCCCGGGCGCCGGCGGCTCGGGCTGACTTGACAGCTCATGCATGATGCAACCACCGCCCGGGCGTTTGGTGGTTTTGTTTTCAGGACAGAGCAGAAATAAATAGAAATGAAGATATAAATTGCATTTTGTTTAAATGACGCAACGAACATGTTTTATAAGCGTTAGTGTTTTATGAACAGAAGTTTTATATTTTCGTTTTCACTTTAATGAGAGCGCCCCACCACCGAAGCGCAGCTGTCGGTGGCGACTCTATAGACAGCGCCGACGATGGTGGCGACGCGAATGACAACGCCGCGAAACTTGGACTGTGACCGGGGGTTGCATTCCCACCGCGCAGTTAAAGGAAAGGACGTAGCGCTCTTCTGTGAACTTCCGCCAAGCTCCCTGAACTCCCGCGGATCAAGTTCGACGGGGTCGGAGGCGCACCGCGAGGCGGGCGCTGCCAGAAATCTACGAGTGGAAGATGACCAACCTGATCTGCCAGCAGAAGATGCTCGCTCCAAAAGGGGCGCTTTTGGAGCGCTCCAAATCTAAAAGCGGAATTCACCATAATATGTTTTGATAATACTCCCAATTTCGTCTGCCCATGGCTTCGGCCGGCTCTGCGGCACACGTATATCCGATTTTCTCTCTTTCTGCTTTTGTGCGTTTCTCTAGTCACTGGTTGTGTTTCATGGCTGCGAAAGCTATCCTACATGTCTCTTCTTCACTGGCTGTCGTCTTGTGGTCAGCCTTTTACCGTGCGTTTCCTCGTCTTCCTTCAGCCGCGCTCAAACAATATTACGAGTTGTTGTTTTGACGCCTATCGTCTGTTGCAGGGAAATGTCTGCGGTAGAGGCTTCGTCTCCAGCACGATCTTTCTACCTAGGGTGACACTTCGGCCCCTTGAGACCACGTCCAACTAAAGCACCACGGAATGCATCAAGCGCATGCTAAAGGCGGAACTCATCCTGCGTGGAAGGACGGTGAATACTTCAATCTTCGCTACACGCTCAGACGCTCCTGCATGCATGCCTTCCCGGGACGCAATCTGAGAACACCACTTAGCAGAATCGTAATTACGAAGGAGAAAGCGGACAGTATCGCGCGCCGCTGCTCAGTTCGCCTCAGTGAAAGAAAGGCGTCATAACTTTTGGGGCCATTGCCTCCTCCTAACCGGCCAAATTAAAAAATAAATAATACAGATATTAATAAAAATGATTGTTTAAACGCCCTGCGGCGCAGTATATAGTCGGGAGTCGGGAGGCTATAAAAACATATTTGTTGCACTGCTGCGTTAATTACTCGTGACTGCTTACGACCGGTGCCTTGAGATCTCTTACGACAAGGAAGCTTACTTGCGCATTTATTGTCTAGCCGTGGAACATTTGGGATTTGCGTATTTCTCCTAGTTTTTCTCTCTTATCATTCTAATCTTATTTGCATAAAATGCAATGGAGAATACGATAAGGGAACATTTCTCATAGATAGTAGGTACGTTTCGTCTTGCGAATAATGCGAAAACTTTGCTCCAGTTAAATGCAGTTCCAGGGCAACCTCATAGATGGCTCCAGCATCATGACAGAATGTTTTCGCGTCGCAAGAGATCACAAGAACTATGTAGCAAGCAAAAACAAGTGTGTGAATCAGTCTTTAATTGTAACGAACCTTTTTTATGATAAAACGGTCTGCGCGTTGAACATTACCAAAGTTTTGGTGCATCATCGCTGCCACTATCAAATTTAAGAAAAAATGGCTCGAAATTAAGAGCGCCGATGAAGATATCTGTAATAAACTTATCGTAACATCGACGGCATTAAAACGTATCGCCATCATCTTAGCATCTGGCGGTTTTCCTCTGAGGATCTTCTTAGATCCACTCTTCACAGTATGGCTGCGTCGGAAGAAATGACCGCCAAGGCCTTGGACACCAGTTACCACCACAGTTAATATAGCAACCTGGTAAACTTGCCGCGCCAGACGTCTCCTAAGTTTTCGCGTTGCTCGTTGGGTGATTCCGGTTGCTAATTGCCATCACAAGGAGCTCTCATGTTGGGCTTCCGTGTCGTACCGTGTCTTTCGTACGAGGCCACCCGCCCAATTTTAATTAAGGCGCCTTCCTCTAGTCGCTCTTAATACGCCAGTCTTAAACCTTCGTTTTCTGGCAGTATGCACCTGTGCGAAGGGACTAGGGAAGCTTTATTACATCATGGTATCGCAACAGCAACAGCGCCACATATCACTAGCACGGGTAATCATACGGTTGTGCAACTTGTGCTAAAATATAGAATTGATGCGCCTTAAATAAAGATTCCGTCTCCTGAAAATGGCACGTTATACATACGCAAAGTAAGAAAAATATCTACATAATTAATGTTCTCATTTTTTTTTCACTCCCGATGCGCGCAATATGAATGGTGAAACACGGAAAAGCTTCTAAGATGGAAATTAATAATTTATGAAGTCCGCTCCAGTATTCGCTCAAAATTCCGATATAACATGAAAATGCCGTGGAGGCGCAGAGGTGCCCTTCTACTACTAGGAAAACGGCTCCGCGACTAATGCGGTGCTCAGAATTAATGTATTAGCACGCTGTCCTCGGCAAAAATTGTTTCGTCGTGAATTGAGTCTGTGACACGTTAAGAGTAAAGTGGAGGTCCCCTTTCCACTTTAGCAAAGCGAATGCTGGAGACGAAACGACCTCCACTCCAGCGTTTGCTTTGCTAAAGTGGGAAGAGGTGAAAGGAGCCTCCATTTTAAACCTGTCACCGAATATAGTTCTTTTTGTTTTTCATGTCGCCTTTCACATGAACGCTTCCATGAGAAAATTGCTTTCAAGTATTTTGTGTACCGTCGTTTATTGCCTGGACCTTTCTTTTCAAACACGTTGGCATATTGTCACGAATGACAAGTGATGAGGCGATAATAACTGAGTAAACTGAACGTTTAATGGGGCGAACTTGTGCCCAAAAATAAAGAAAGGAACAGAAGAAAAGAGTAGATAACAAGAGAGCGTCGCGGGCGTCGAAGGCGGCGAAGCAGCGAGATCGAACGCTGAGGCGAAACTGAGTCCGGCTGGTTACGCGGAGCCCCTTTTGTACACGCGTGGGCTTCTGGAACAATCGGCGTGGAAGGTTCGGCGTGTAGAACATTCTGACTTCGAACAAGCAACACGGTTCTCGAATTTGCCAGAACGTCGTCAGAGTCAGAGTCAACAAAAATGTGTCCCCGCGGCCAGGGATCGAGCCCTAGCTTTCTGCGTGGAAGGCACGCGCGATAACCGTTAGGCCACGAGCGCGCTGCCTGCTTGGTCAGCTGCGCTCGCGGCAATATATTGCCTCGGTGCATACAGTTTTCTTTTGTTTCGACGTTCGTGGTTTCGATTGGACTGTACTGTTACGTGAGGCCGATGCGTGGTTCCCGCCATGCTCTTTCGCTCCGTTTGTTCGCTCGTTAGGTCCACTTTCCCTCTTACAAGAGCTTCCAATGACACGCCGCGGGAGCGGGAGAGGAAGGGATCGCTCGACCGTGGCTCAACGTACGCGACAACGCAAAACCGAGGCGCAGCGACGGCGCCGTTTGCGCGAGACCGCCGACACCCGGGAGGAAACATGATCTCTTTGTACAGACGACAGCATGCGGACTCATGCAGCGATCGAGGGAAGCTGTGCTGACTACATCCGAAACCGCCGACGCCCGGCCGAACGGACTGGCTCTCCGTACACAACAGTATCCGGACCGTTGCGAGGTTTGAATTTTTTCGCCGAGTCGGAACCCTCGCGCTAAATTTTCTAACGCATTTCGTCGAGAATCAGCATAGCGACGGCAGGGATTTCGGCGTCACTTTTTCTTCGTTGGCAGGTGGGCGATACTCAAGAGCAACGCTAGATGGTTCGACGTCTTCGCGAGCAGTGGTGGCCCTTTGCAGCGGTCATAGACAGCTAGAAAACGCAGTGCATGACTCCTTCGTGCTTCTTTCTCTGTAATTCGTTCTTCGATCTTTGTATCAGTTAAGGTTGGCTTGATTGCGGAACGTTAATAGGATGTTCAGGAATGGCGACACCCTACGTTTCTGAAGCGTTTAGTCACGTTTCTTACGCTTGTCTCAAGTTTTTAGTCGAAAGGGACTATGCATGTCCTTCGTGACTAAACACTCCAGGCGTTGTTCACTGCAAGAAATTCGTGGCAACTGCTTTCTAGCAAAGCACTTGGGAGAGCGCTGCATTCTATGGAGGGAGCTCGGCGTATGACACAGCTCGTCATATGTTTAGAAAGAAAAAAAAAATTGTCTACGCTGTGGCACAGGGCAAGACGTTTCATCTTGCTCAGGACCACAATGCAGCGTTTTTTTTTTTATTTTTAAACACATTATCAACAAATACTTTACCATTGTCCGTTTCACCAAAGGCAGTGGATGCTACGAGTCATCGGAGTCAATCGAAGGCCGCGTGAGTGTCATGTGACCCTGGAAAGGGGGTGCAGTGACGCGCGGAGACATAATCACGTGCTATGATCACAGAGCGGGATTGGCTAGGATGGCTCGTCCGCTGCGTCTGGAGGTATGGTGAAACGGAGGATATACCTCGTTTCACCATAAGTCTACACGCAGCCGACGCTACGAACGGATGGGATCAATCAGATAGCGTCAAAAGTTCGCCATCATGGTGTTCGTCATGTTTCTGTACGTGTTCTATAATTCCTGAACCAATCATAAACAGAAAAGGCTCGATGACTTGCGCTTTTGACGCTGATTGACTGGTCCCATTACCTCGTAGCGTCGTCTGCTTTGAAGTATAGGAGGGAATACAGGACACTCTCTTCATTTGCGTGCGACAGAAAGACGGTGGCGCCCAATAGTCCCCTAGTGGAATGGTTTATTTGTCAACCCCCCCCCCCCTCCTCCTCTCGCCGCCAGAGCACGTGACCAGGCGACGTCTCGGAATGCGGTGTAGTTGACGGGGTCGTGGATGCAAAGACGATACAGCTGCCACTTTCACGCGTGTGTCCGCGGTTCTTCGTTGTCGACTTTTTTTTTTTAAATTTGTTATCGGCGAGTGTCATTTATTCCCTCTACTTAAGTATTCGTTATCAACCTCGTCATTTGCCGAGTACCCCCCGTAGATTGCAGAGTATGTTCAGATGAGGAGAGTCATAGGGGTTTCGTGCCTACTTTTTATTTTGTTTTCAATGAAATGTTTATGTGGGGTAACCAGACATGTCCATAAAACGGAATGAACCTAACTTTTGCAAACAACTTTCTTGTTCCTCGTGAAAAAAAAAATCGCATCAAAGAGGAGGTGTAACAACAATTTTCCCAGTTGCGCGTAGACGGCACTTTGAGGGCTACATGATTAAATAATGCAACCTTCTACAACGTAAATATATTTATATGTAAGCACGACAACTGGCTCTACATGAGGTAGTTAAAGTTATTTTCTTTAAGTTCAAATTTGTTTTTTAAATAAAAAGACAAACCAGGTTTTTTGTGCCACTTTTTCATACTTAGGCATTTTCGGCGATTCTTGAACATATCTTACAATTAAGTTCTTTAAGCTGAATTTTTCGTGAAGTATTTATTGCTTTGTTCACTTTAAAAAGTGAGCGCTTAACTATTGCCAGTGTTTTTGGCACTGCGCCCTGAAGATTTCTAAAGATCGAAAAAGTCTAAAATGTGCAAATATTTGTTCGGCAAGTCAAAACAAAACAAGTCATCCTGGATTTTTCAAATATTTTTTTTTTACTTTTTAAAACGGGTAATACAAAATCCGCAAAACACATTGCATTATATTGTCATAAATTAAATAAAAAAGCGAACCGTTTAGCCATGTCTATGCTCCAGTCAATTCCCGGGTTTCTGACTCAACGAATAGTGGCACTCGAGCACAGCAACCACAGTGTATATACTTGGTCGCATTCTCTCCCAGACACCATAGCGCATTATTGAAATAAAAAAAAAGAACATGTGACCTTTTTATTTTTGAAGTTAGTGATAAGGCTGATATTTCCTATGCAAACTCAACTTTGCGGCTCGTTCCGCCCTGAGCGTGCTGTACTCGCTTCATTTCGCTGCACAGCGCTAGTTTCCCAAGTATAGTGATTCAATATGGGTAGTCTACTGGCAACGTGGTTCGATTCATATCTCGAGAACGTCAGTATACCCAGCCGGCAACAGGTAGACGGCGCCAGCAGAGTGAGAGCCCACGGTTATACCCATAGAGTTATTATAATGTACGCTAGAGGTTCAAGTGGCGCTAGTGTGCTGAAGCAAATTGAAGCAGACAGCAACCAGTCGAAAATTGACTTCCGGTAATGCATTTCTATGAGAAAAAGTGAGTGTATTTTCTCCCTGCGCTCGATCATAAGAGCAAATATCCCAAATAATTCGTACGTACTAGGTAGCTTGGAAACTTTCTCAGTCAGGCCGACGAAAGAATTGGTCAGTTACGGCGTTTTTGTTTCGAATTCATCCCATTAAAAACGGTGCTAAAACGGCTTCGTACGTGTAGTTATGTGCACTGTCGGACACTGTTAGCACGAACGCGGCGTCGGCGATTTCCAGCATGGGGGATATACATGCCAAACGAACGAAGGACATCTGGAAAATCAAGAGCGGCGGCAAGAACTACGCAGTAACACTGGATCAGTAACTCGCAGTGAATGTACGATTAAAATAAATTGAAGGGCACGTAATCTATTCCGATTTTAAATAATTAAGTACCGCTTTATTCTTTCTGCCCTGAGCGAAGCTGCTGTTCTACGTTCAAAGTATCACCCGCGCGCTCGATATCTTCGAGAAGAAGTGCGTGATAAAAGCTGCCCGGCAGAGAAAACAATACGAAAAGACACCTTCCATAGCCCACGGACTTTATTCTCTACGTTTTGGAGGTATTTGTCCGCTCATGCACGACGGGATCATTTTCATATAGTGACAGGACTGGCATATTATCAATATACAAGCGTCACCGGAATGCTGGCGAGCCTTGAACACACTCTATATTCGTTTCGATTGTAATTTTGCTTTGAATCGTCGCTTGTTTTTACACACCTGCTGCGGAACACACGTTTGGGACTGAAATGTAGCGAAGATAAATAACGTTCACTGATGAAGAAAAGTGTGCTAACTAATGCTATTACACTTTTACCGTGTTAATCAAGGTACATGCTATTCGGTACGACCCAAATAACCCAAGTGTTCTGTGTTATTTTCTGGCGAAGAGACAAAATGCACGCGCGTTTTCCCATAGGAATGCACAGGAGCACCGCAAAAGTAGACTGGTTGCTGTCAGCTTCAATTTGCGTCACGGAAGTCGCATAGACACTAGCGCCAGTTGAACCTCTAGCGTACATTATAATAACTCTATGGTTATACCCTGTCTTGTTGCAGACTTGTACGTAACGCGTAACTTGTA
This sequence comes from Ixodes persulcatus, assembly GCA_013358835.2. Classification (NCBI taxonomy): domain Eukaryota; kingdom Metazoa; phylum Arthropoda; class Arachnida; order Ixodida; family Ixodidae; genus Ixodes; species Ixodes persulcatus. The sequence continues at coordinate 46,021 of JABSTQ010000371.1, forward strand.
ATCGCGTACGTAACTTGTAATCGATTACAATTCACTGTAAGTTTGTAACGCTTCAATTACTTCCTTTAAGGAGTAGCGATCCTTGTAATTAAATTGCTTTTTTACTGTAATCGATTACAAAATTACCAATTACCATTATTCTCAATATTGTGGGGGGATTTGGTGGGGGGGGGGGGGGGGGGGGAGGGAGGGGAGTTAGATGTGCTGAAATCAGACAGCTCTGGGCAACTGTCATTTTTTTTTTTTCTTTTTCTAAACCACTGGGCACGATCTCGAGGATTAGTAGGCCACTTCACTATGCTTCGTTTCCTGGGTATATTTATTTTTTGGTACACCGGAGACTACGCCCGGGTATGAAAATGACCTTATCCAGCCTCTTGTGAGTAATGCATTTAAACAGCGCTCTTTTTATTTCATTTTTTGTTTTTTCACGAGAGAGATTGGGTGTGTTGGCGTCACTCACCAAGCTCTAAGCCAAAACGGTCAAGCCTTTTCTTTTTTTTTTCCTTTTTTGAACAACTGAGCTTGGGATTCTAAGGATTACGCTACTGTAATAATAAAAAAAGTTCAATGAAAAGTAACGTCGGAAGTAATCAATTACTTTACAGTAATTGTTTGATTACTTTTTGAGGCTGTAATTGTAATTGTAATCGGTTACTTTTTTCAGTAACGTGTACAAGTCTGTCTCGTTGTCACTTGGCAAAGGGTGAACGATAAGCCCCACATGGCGTGCCGACGGCTTCGACATGCATATTGCAGCATGACGTAGCGAAAAGTCTCATACTTCCTCGCAGTAAAAGCGCACTCCAGTGATTACGAAGTCACGTTCCGATTGGCCCGCCAGGGCCGTAGCTTCCGCCGTACTGGCATTTTATGCGATCAAGGCTTACTGGCCTACCCAGTACACACTAGGCTAAGCGGCGCCACCAGAGTAATAGCTCACGTTTAAACGATGCAGCCGACACTTCAAGTATAGCCAATCTTTCTTGCTTCCGTCGCTAGATAGCGCCAAACCAAACAGCATTGCAGGTTGCCTATACTCCGTTTCTAATTACGATTTGAAGAGTGCAGTGGAGACAAAAGCGGCCTTTGACTTCGTTACACTCCTGTAATGCGTTACAACTCAGAATGCCGGCGTCCGGCATTCCTCGTGGGCAGAGACGAAGGCAGCTCCTCTATTCCCTAATCATTCCAGTCAGGGCTCGGCGTTCTGGTCTCCCCCCGCGTGCTCCCGTTTGCTCCTCTCCCTCACTTTCAGACCGCATAGGAACACGAGGTCCCCGTTGACACGCGTACCACCGTCGGCGTCGCACGCTCTCGGCGCCCGTTTAAGCGGCACTTTCTCCGCTTTTTCTCTCTCATAGCGTTTTGACCGAAGTTGTCGATGGCGTGCTCATAAGCGGCCACAAGAGCGGCCTTGAGGAGGCACGCACGGCGAACCAAGAGCGTGACCCGAAAAGCCCTGCGGCCAAATGAGTGCACGCGGCGGGCTCCGGGAAACATGCCATGGCGTGGGGAACCCGGGCCGACTCCCCGGCGTCGGAAAGGTCAACGCTGGAGTCAGCGAGGCGGCAGCCCCCGGAAACCGCGCCTCGGCGACCGCCGGCCACCACTCCGAGCTCAACCTACAATTTCGGCGCTCACCAAAGCGCCCGCGTGTTAAACGTTGGCCGGGGAAAAAAAAATAGAAGTCTGTATGGGTGTTCGTGCGTGTAGGGGGCTCGACAGTCACGCACCCGCCTCGAAAGCGTCCGGGTGCGGCGGCTATAAATTGCGGCCGGGTGTGCATCGAGCTGTTGAGGCCGGGCAGCTACTGTGGTCAGCGCGCCAAGTGGAAAAAGTGACAACCAGGGCAGGCCGTGGAAGAGAAAACGCCGGTCATCCGTTTCAGTCTCGTTTTTCCGACCTGACAGTGCGGGCAATTCCGTGTCTTGAGACTTGCCGGTAGTCCTCCGAACCGTTCGTAAAATAAAATCGCGGAGATACACGCAGCAACAACCCAAACTACGCGTTTAGGAGTTGGCAGTGAAAAAATGGTCGAGATGGCACTATGTGTCAGGTGGTTAGGAGGTTGCATATGGCAGCCACTCATCTGGAAGGACAAGCGAAATAAGGAAGTACTCGCGTGTAACTTTCTATTATTTATTTCGTTCTTAGCTCTTTGCCTCATCTGCCTATTGAAAATCCGTCTATGGGGCACACCAGTATATCTGAAATGCTTTCTTGTACCCATCGAAAATGCCCGTCTAGATCTTCTAAGGGACCTGACGTACCCTTTAAAGGAACATTGGCAGGTCAAAATCTTTTTTTATTATTATTATTATTGGAAACGATCGAGAACAATGCCTGGACATTGCCAGCGAAATTCGAAACTTGGGAATTCAGTATTTGTAAAGTAAAAAAACAAAAAGCAATTTTCTAGAGCAGAATTTTAAGTTCCCGCGCGATCCGCGCCAGGGCAGTGACGTCAACGATTGAGTCGCCTGCAACTCGAGTTTCTTTCACGCCCCCGTACCATCCCGACCCTAAGTGTCGTGTTCGACCACGTCCCGCGATCCCGCGATCAAATGTTCTTCTCCATGCCTGCCGCCTATCGCTTTAAGAGATAGGCGGCATGCCCGGTTGTAATGTACCTAGGAACAAGTAACTGAAAATCAATATCTATGTACTTTTGTTGTACCTGAAGTACAAACCTAGGTACTTTCATTTCTCGGTATCTGTATCTGTATTTTAGGTACATTCTTCAGTAACTTGTAACTACGTGAAGTTACTTTTTACAGGTACTTTTCTATTCACTTCGTCAAAATGGTAGAAAATATAAACCTTGAAGTATTAACACACTAATATGTGTCGTGATTAACGTTGAGTTGGGTACGACCTGGGAGACACTGACTTGATCGAACGGTGTTTTAACGAACAAAGCCCCGCCCACGATGTTTCATCGAACGACACTTTAGCGAATGGTGGTGTTCATTTGAGCGAACGGTGGATTAGCGATACCGTTCTAGCGACACCAATTTATCGAATCGCTTCGGAATTCCGTTTAAGGAAAATAGCGACCTGCTTCTTTCATCTCAAATTGAAATCGACTTCAATGCGTGTTTGAAGCTCCCCTGACAGCTATGCAAGGAAGGAGGTAACTTGAAAGATGTTCGCAGTTTCTGTTGCCTGTATCTTGTACTGGTGGTGGCTCTCTTTTGCCATATATGCAATAAAAACATAATTGAAAATAAATTATCATTACACTCGTAAAGCAATGTAACATCGCGTGTATAATACAGTTTTCACTCAATAAATCTGGCTCAAATATTGCAGTTATCAAAACTGAAAAAAGTTCCAAAATAACTTCCGACAACGAAGGAAAAAAAAAAACAATGAAGAAGTTAAATTGTTTGCTTGTCGTCACGAAGATTAGGCGCATATGCATTCGAATCATGCGTTTCTTCACGCGGCCGACGTCTTCTGGGCCCGTCGAGGTCAGCACCGACTCTGGGGGCAAGAACGTCAACAAGAGAGTTTCGGCGGTTTCGGTGTGACATGGTAAACAGTGGAAGCTGTGGCCTCAGTGAACCAATTGAAGCGTGGGGGATAAGACACTTGAGGACTCAACTGCGATGGGGATATCGCATTGACAAAAATAAAGCACATTTATCGAACTCTTTTTTGTGTATATACTTAGCATAAAAAGCTTTACTTACAATATATTCTCACAAATTTGGAGAAAATAAATTAACGAAGTATCTTTCAAGTAACTGTACCTGTGCCTAGGTACATTTTTAAGCGAGTACCTAGGCACCTTATCGTGTGAGGAGCTGTGACTGTATCTTAGGTACATGTTTGAAGTAACTTTTACAACCCTGCTGACGACGCTTCACTTTCGAGAGTTTGAAGTTCTTTTAGGGCCCTTTCAGCGATCTCAAACTCTTTGAAACGTTTTGAGGTTGAAGAGAACGCGCAGTGTACTTTTGTGAGCGACGTGAGGGGCCACGTGGCGCCGGTGCTGCGTGAAAGACTGCCCCGGCGGACTCACAACCGAAACTACAGTACGCAGACACAAAACCCAGTTGTTTTGACCGTCTGAGGATTTCCTTTTCCAAGTCTGAGAGGTCGTCGGGCACCTAAAAAAGAAAACTTCTTCCGATTCCCCGACTCACTGATAATCCTCAGTGCTATATGTGCCGAGCGCCGCCAGCGCCGCCATGTTTTCCGAAGGGAGTATAAAAAGCCAGGAGGCGACATAACTCCGGACTGATTTTCGGTATTTCAAAAAGAAGGGCAGTAGTGCGTTCACAATTGCGTTAAAAAAAAAAACGTTTTACGAAGGCCATCAATAAATATTATAAAAAAACGTCGCTTGCAAAGCTTCTAAATGTCATGATTGTGATGTTATAAATAAAAAGAAACAAGGAGGTAAAAACAAAAAAAAAAGAGCGTCAAAAATTTAAAAAAAAAAACGCGCGCGGACGGTGTAGAATTTTTTTTTTCGTTGTATTTTTTTTTTTGTTTAAAACTACAACTTGCCTCGTTTTAGACAACAACAAAAATATGACCTTTAGGGTGTCAGTGCCCCTTTAATAATTCCTAAAGGGTGTAAGACGCCCGTCCTAGCTTTTTGAGAGGCCTTTGGAGTTTGTCCCAATCCTTTCCGTAAAACCACAGCTCCTATCAAAATCGTTGTAACGAGTCTGTAGGGGAGGTCACGCGACCCTTCAGGATACATTCCGTCGGAGAAGTTGCTCGGCCATTTTGCTTCGTGTTGCACTACGAGTTTTGGAAATTGAGGAGACGTTCCCCCGTCCCGTCCCTTCCCGTCGCGGCGCGGCTTCAGCAAAAAGGAAACGAGCGGATACGAAAGAAAGCGTTGTGGAAACGAGGTTGCTCCTCGCCACACATGTCCGCGTTACTAAAAAAAAACGACTCCCGCGCCGGATTGGCTGCTCGGCAACGCACGGGAACTTAAATTTCGGATTCGGACGGCGCGTGTATCACTCGGAAGCGCGTTAACTCTCCCCCCCCCTCTCCCCCAGCTTGCGTTCACGCCACTTCGCATCTACAGTATGCGGCTGCTCATTACAAAACTATTAACCCACTTATCCTCCCCCGTACATGCTGCTTCGCGGCGTGCAGCCGGCAACCCAAGCCCCTCTGTCCCCCATGCACCACCGGAAATAGAGTCCCATACCAGTTAGTTCAGCAAAGTTTCGTCGATAACATTCGTTGCTTTCTTTTTTTTTTCAGTGATATCTCAGATTCTACATGCGAGCAGTTGATTTAACTTTAGTTCCGACACTGTCCCACGTTGACTTGGGGTTGTCCGTAGGACACAGGGGAACACCTAGAAGCTCTGATTTCTGAGTTGACCATGTGATGTTCGCATATCGAGACGGCGTCGTTTCCCACATCCCGCACCACGACTCGTAGCTTTTTTCCCTGTTCACTGAGGTCCCAGACGTCGCACAGAAGTCTGAAACGCACTTCATTGCTTCTTGTATGCTAGGCTGATCAGAATGCACAAGCACCAGGTCGTCCGCGTAAGCTAGAATTTTCACTTAACAGCTGTGGAGTCGGAACTCTTGCACTTTTCTGTTGTTCATAATATCTCTACAAAGTGGCTTCAAATATAAGTCAAACAGTAGTGGTGAGAGGGAACACCCTTGACGTAATGAGCGTTGTACTTGAATCGGTCTTGAAAGAGATCCGTAATAATTATCTGGGTCCTGATGTCTTTATAACAAAGCAGTGCACCTTTCTCAATTTTATTGCCTACCTGGATATGCTTCAACACAGAAAAAAGAAATGCATGTTCTACTCTATCAAAGACCTTTGCGAGGTCGATCTGTAAGATAGCGGCTGCTTCGTTTGTTTGTTGCCATAGTTCTAAAATCGAACGTACAATGTGCAGATTTGTTTGAATATTTCTTCCTTTTATGGAGCAAGTTTGGTGGTCCCCCACGATTTCAGATATCACACTCTGTAGTTGACCCGCAATTAGTCTGGCGGATATTTTGTAGTGGCAGTTCACAAGGCTAATTGGTCTGTATCCTTCAACCTGTTGTAGCTTGTTAGGATCTTTTGACTTCGGGATTAGTATCATGTGTGCTTTTCTGAACGATGGTGGTAAGGAATCATTTTTGTAACACTCGTTGAACACACGAAGAAGAATTGGCACAAGTTACTTTTTCCACTTTTTGTAGAAACTGGCCGGTAGTCCGTCCGGGCCCGGACCCTTTCGGATTTTCATGTTAACAAAATTTGTTTCAATTTCCAAAGCGTTGAAATCGTCGCTTAAACTTCTTGTCGTCTCAGTATGGAGGGTCGGCAGCCCAGATATTATATCGTCATTTCTTGGGTGTGTAAGTTTCGTCTTTCGCGAAAACGTATCCTCGTAATAGGATATAAACGCATCTTGAATATTGTTGTCTTTTGACAATTCTTTCCTATTTTGCCGTACGAGTGAAATCAACTTTTTTTTTTTTTTAAAGTACTACCGTTCCGCGTGTAGATAGCAATTTGTTGGTTCCTCTGCTTCGACGACATGAAGAGTTTGCGTCCTCACAGCAGCCCTCTCGTATCGTCTTGCGTCGTGCTCTTCAAGTATTTCTTTATAGGTTTTTAATGTCGTTTGTGTATTCTCCGAGATGTAGGAACTCCAGATAGTACAGGTACGAAATATCCCTGTTCAAGCGCCTTGCTTGTGTTTTTTCATAAAATCTTACAACTGGGGATGTTTCGATTGCTATTTCTCTTACCCGGAGTTTGAAACAATTTTCATTTCTGGCACCACCCATTCTTTGTCCGTCCCAATTCTTTTACTAGCTTTCCTATGTTTTGTTTAAAATCATCATTATCAAGTAGTCTTTCATCATTTTCCAGACTGACCATGATTGACACTTTTGTTTTACCGGACATTTTCTCAGACCTATGGTTACCATCACCATGCAATGGTCAGAAAAGGACGCAGGAATTATTTTATAATCGCACAGGCTATTTCTGACTGCTCCAGAGATATAAATTCGGTCTAACCGTGCATGGGACGACCCTTGGAAGTGCGTATATCTTAGAGCATTTTATGTTGTCGCTGAATCTAATAAATTGCAATCGTAAACAATCGCTCTTAGAATGTCTGCACTGCGATCTACAATCATTTTGGCAGGTGTTCTGTCCTTGACATGCAGTATTCAGTTAAAAGCCTTGAGGAAAATTACGTTGAACCTTGTGTCAGCATGAATTCGCACTTGATGGAACAAGTTTTCTCTTTGCACTGCCTCGTTGTAGGCATACAAAACAATTATGTGTCAAGGTAGGTTATTGATAAGCATGTTAGCGACCAGAAGTCTTCCTGCGTATATGTTTTCGTGGACGCTGCACGTTTGATATAGAAGATTTGTTTTTAACAATATAGCGCATCCAGCGGAGTAATCAACTGCTGGACAGTGAAATACGTCATATGTGTCATTCACTGCACGGTTAATCGAGAACAAGGCGTTGTTATCCGATACTTTTGTTTCTTGTAATACAACTATATCACAGTTGTAGTTCTCTAAAAACGAAATAGTTGGTACTACTTTTTAGGTGAATTGATTCCACGAACATTAAGTGTAGAAATACAGAATGGACCTATCTCTGTGGTGCCACTGGTTTCGCTAGTCGTGCTTGGGGTTGGTGTCAGACCGGGTTGAAATGGACTTCGTCTTATCCTTAAACGTAGACTTCCCCCTCTGCTCTTGAAGTTCCAGGCTTATCTGTGGCTCTTGTAGCGCAGGTAACTTTTCTTCAAAGCCTTCAGGCTCTGAGATTGCTTGCTCCTCAGTCAAGCTTAGCTTGACTTTTTTGCGATGCCTGGCATCCTTCGCCACATCTCCCAAGGTCTTTGGTGTCTGCAAGTGCTGTTTCCTTGTGTCCTTGCCCTTGTTTCTTGGATCGACACTTCCTGGGCTCTGAGGCAAATACTGCGTTGAGCCTGCACAGTTATCCACTATCTTAATTTGTTCAGTAGCCCTCGGTTCTGGATCATCAAGGTTTAGCTCTACCTCCCTGCTGTATACGTCTGGGGAGTCTTCAGGTGAAGTGTCCACCTTCTCCACCTCTTCTACATCCATGACGAGTTCGCTGTCATCGGCTGTCTGCGATGTATTTCCTAGCAGCTTCGAGGCGTAAGTAAGAACGCGCTCCTCATTTGTATACCCATATCTCCAGCATCGGTTACATCATGGTGTGCGGCACTGCTTGGTATGTGGCCGATTGCTTTGCAACGTTAGCAGAGAGGAGGTTTTCCAGGGATTAACACTAGTGTGTTTACTCCATAGATGTTCAGCATGTGTGATACCCTGTCCACACCGAGGTGTTCTTTGAGAACCAATGTCACCACTCGCGTTAGCGTCTCCGTTTCTTCGAAATCTGAGAATCGCCATCTTTCTTTATTAATATCCTTGACATCACCGAAAGGCTCAAGAACCTTCTTGATCTCCATGTCTGGCAAAGATATCAGAAGCCACAGAAGCTTCAATTTAATTTCTTCTTTGCATAGGTCGATGACCACACATTTTTTTCCTTTCACCTGAAGCTCCTCGCATGCCTTGACTTTACACTTGGCTGCTCCATTGGCAAGGGTGGCCATCCAGACGTGGCTCAATTGGTAGGGGCCCAAACCAAGAAGGTCTTCGCGCTCAATGATCGAAAAGAGGGCTTCCTTGAAATCAGTGGCTTTGTACGGACGTCCAGGGATGTCAGCAGGCAGAAAGAGAGAACTTGTATCAAGCAATATGGCACCCGGGAGGAACCCGCGCCCCAGAAATCCGCTGCAGTTTAGGACAAGCAGAAAGGGCAGTGTTCTTTTGCAGACACTTCGCCGTCTCCCCTAAGCTACGCTACCACTCCGGGAACTCGTTGTAACTGCTGCTTATGCTGACGGCGGCAGCAGCGTCTCTCTCCACGAGCCAGCCAATTCGGCGTGAGCGCCGTTGCTAGGGGGTGTATCGCCTGCGCGTTAACAATATGTGACCGGGCGGCGGTGCCCATTATCCCATGGGCGCCGCCGGCCAGTGTCTGCCCTGCCCAGTTCGGCTGTTTCAGGGGGGGGCAAAACACATGCCTTGCCCCCCCGCTTTGAGAACTGGGGGGGGGGGGGGCAAGCGCCCCCCTTGACCCCCCGGTTGGTACTCCCATGGACATTCCCAGTTGTAGAGTTCAGTACAGCAACGGTTATCGCTGGACACGTCAGTCGAACTGTGCGACTGACGTGTTCAGCGATATACGTTGCAGTACTGTCATACTGCTTAGTTGTTTTTCGGGTTGCCCACCTACCGTTCTCGCAATAGACGCATACTCGGGTTCGAATAAAAACAAGGCCGTTTAAGCGGTGTTGTACCCGTTACTCCTCAAAAGTAACGAAGATACCGTTATTCGTTACTTGGCCTTAAAACTAACTAAATACGTTACTCGTTCCTATTCTGGAAAAGTAACTAAATACGTTACTCATTACCGAAAAAAGTAACTAGAGAGAAGTAACTCGTTACTTGTAACGCGTTACGTACATGTCTGCTCCTCGCCTCTTCAGCTTTTCTGGTTTCCGCGCTTTCCCCCCTCGCACTGTTTTCCTTCGCCAGGTCCTCCTTCACGAGGGTGTGTGGGGATCATGGGCGGGGGATGTTTTGCTGTTTGTTTGAAGATAACCGGTTTTTAGTCATTCGAAATACAGCCTTTGCCAGAAGCTGGTCGTCCTGTTTTCTCTTCGCTAACGAGCTCAAACTAAATGCACAACAACGAACGGATGCTTAAGGCCCTGTCACACTGAGGCAACACGACGGCAACATCAACACAACACGTTGTCCAACAGTCGGGCAACTGGTTGCTCGCTCCCCATGTTGTCCGACAAACCTGTCACATCGCGGCAACCGCACGACAACATGGACGATAACTAAAATGTTGCCTTGGTATGACAGCTTTCGGCAACAAAAACAGCAGCAACATGTGTTGGACAACGTGTGTTGCCCTGATCGCTGGCTGAGCGAATTTCGGGCCGGCAACACGACAACATAGATATCTTCGTTGGTAGAGCTAGTCCCCTATCAATAATGTCTTACTCAAATAAAGGCTTGGAAAATATTATTTAACAATAATTAGGGCTGCTGTGCAGTTAAAATATTTTCGATTAATGTTTTTGCTGCTTAGTTACGGAAAACGATTTTCGAAATGGTCACAGCTACGGTCGTGAACGTTCAGACTGGTTTCGAAATTAGAACTGCCGAAGAGCAGCTCACATTACTGATAGTAAAATAAAATGGCACGCCTACTCACCCGCTGATAAAGTGCAATAAAAAAAGCCCAGAAAACCAAAGATTAAAAAATCGAAGTATAAAAACGACCATTCTGATCATGATTGTTGATGCTTGGAACTTGGAAACAGCCGCTACCTGATTTGTTTTCAAAATACCCAGGACGTTTTGGGGGAATGAAGCAATCACATAACAGGCGGTAGGAGAGACAGCGTTGAAAAATATTTATTCCACCGATTGTTAGGAAGGCCGATCGTGTCGGTGTCGCAGTTTTGAAGCACTGTCCGTTCAGCTCAACACCACGCTACTAAAGACGCTTTGGGGTACTACCGGTGCTAACTCAATTTTACAGAAAATAGAAATTGCATGAAATGAACCGGACAGAAACACTTCATACGGTGGCGTAAATCCCGAGTATATCAGCGATGTCACTTTCCTCGTTTAGGGCTATCTGCTTTGTCAGCGAATGAAGAACATTTCGATAAAATAAAGAGCGGAAAATACTTCCCGTGTCAAGTTTTCTAATCACAGTCACTGGTTGATGTCGTACCGTGGTAATTCCCGGCCCTTCGAACGCACTAGCACTTTGTAGAGTCACATTTCCAGCGATTCCGCGTCGCACACGAACGAAGATAAACAATCAAGATGGCGGAGTGTTCCCCGTGTTGTCCTCGCCGTCAGCGCGGTGTGACAGGGTTGTCGGACAACAAATCGGGCAACACGTTTTCCGGGCGGCAGCAGCATGTTGCCCGACTGTTGTTGTTGCCGCGATGTGACAGGGTCGCCGGCAACACGACTTTCCCGTGTTGCCGGATAGAGTTGTCCAACCGTTGCTGTGACAGGGCCTTTACCGCTCATTCACACTGGAAGCGGATCCGCGTTCGCAAAGCGCTTGCGAACGCGGTTGTATAAAGATCCTGTACAATTGCACGCGCACTTGATATCATCGAGTGCGCGTGCAATTGTACTGGATCTTTATACAACCGCGTTCGCAACCGCTTTGCGAACGCGGATCCACTTCCAGTGTGAATGAGCGGTTAGTGCCGGCTTCCCGTCACATAAGTTGGACCTATCTTCTAGAGCAGATGGGTGTGCGGAACAAGGTCTCTCAGTGCCGTTTCTTGCGACTCCTGGTCCGTCAGGCTTCCGAAGCATCCAGTGAGCGAAAAAGACGCTGGAGACGGCGCCGTGACTGGGATCACGATTTCTCAACGGCGTCGCATGTTGGTTGCGTGTTCGTGGTTTTTGCTAAAACATGCTACTGACGGTGTGTTTGTGTCCGTGTGGTGCACCTGCTCCGTTTTATTAGTTGAACTACCGTACATCTCAGGAATTTACCAAGCGGCATTTTGAATACATTCAAACATAATTTTTGCGACAAAGAATTCGGTTGTTTCGATTCGGTTTTATCGGTTTTGACTACAGCTGCTTGCGCCCAGGTTTGAGCAAACATTGGTTCTTGTCGTCGTTTCGAGGTACAACATGCACGTAAAACTCAACGTCTTAAAAAAAATTGTATTAACGTTTTAAACTGACTTCCTGCTCTACAATTCACAATCATTTGGGCATGTAAGGGTTGACGGACTGAAGGGGTCTAAAAGGCTGAAGAGGTCTAAAGGGCTGAAGGGTTTGAATCTCTGAGATGGTCCCATAACACAACAGAACTGAAGTGTTATTTTAAATAGGGCTCATGATCTCTTTTAACCCAAAATATGTTATATGGCTGGCACCTACTCATATCTGGTTAGATGCTCGCGGCGGAAGTCGAAAGGCCGATTGCCCGCAAAACGCTGCCGCAGTGCTTGTCTTCTCACTGATAGCCCCATTGGAAATAGCATTTCAGCCGGGATGGGTTATGAGACCATTTCAGTGCTTGAAAGTTCTAGTTCTAGTAGTTCTAGTTCTCACGTTGTTATAGTTGTAGTTCTTACGTTGTAGTAGTTGTAGTTATCACGTTTTAGTAGTTATAGTTCTTATGTTGTAGTAGTTGTAGTTCTCACGTTGTAGTAGTTGTAGTTCTCACCTTGTAGTAGTTGTAGTTCTCACGTTGTAGTAGTTGTAGTTCTTATGTTGTAGTAGTTGTAGTTCTCACGTTGTAGTAGTTGTAGTTCTCACTTTGTAGTAGTTGTAGTTCTCACGTTGTAGTAGTTCTAGTTACGACCCATCAAAGCTCTTCAAACCACTTCAGCCTTTCAACCCTCGTCAGCCCTTCGACCGTTTAGACGCCAAAAGATATGTGAATCATAGACAAAAAATTCAGTTTTAAACGTTATTGGAAATTTATTTCACACATTGAGTTTTAATTACATACACAATTCAAAACATAAAACTGCTTGGAATCAGTTGGGAACAAATTATGCCCTCCACTGGCGTCACTTTTTCGTTGTTGCCAATAGAGACTTTCAGTTTGAAAAACGCGTTTTGAGACCAAAATTGTAAATTCAATAACATCGCGAAAAAGATATGTTGACCTAATATTTGGGATAGCTTTTCAGCGATGTTTGTTGGTGTGTTTAGAAACATTTCGAGCATATCGAAGACCATGAGGAAATCGCCGGAGATAAGAGTTTTCTTATTCCCCTTTCTCAGCTGATAGAGGAGGGAGATACCGATGAACAGACTGGCCCACTACAACAATAGGAAGGGGAGCAGAAGGCTGAACTATTTGGAACTGAATAAAGTGGAAAAGACCGTAGTATCAAACAAGGTAAATAAAGGAGCGAACAAGTCGTCTCGAAATGCATTCCGCTTTTCCTTTTAATTTCTTCTATGCAGCGCAGAACAAAAGACTCGATCACGGACTCACGGCCCCTGGGAAAGGGCAAGTCGACCGGTGGAAACGTCGTCTGTGGCCATGGTCAGAGAGTGTCTGCGGGTGGCGACGCGCTTTCGCAAAGAAAGCTATCGCCGCGACTGCTGCGGAGCCGACGATAGAGGCTCTCGTTCGGCGTTAAACAGTTATGTGTCTACGCGTCGGATGTTTCCGCGAGATGGTTCTGTCGCTTGGCTGAAGAGACGGGGGTGTTCGATGAGGCTGGGAAAGGTAAAGACGGGGCGAGAGAGCTAAGCAGAAAAATATTGAAATAAAGCAAAAACTAAATGTGCTTTTCCGTGCGATGAAAAAGGAGAAACAGAAGTTGCAAACCGTCTTCCGTCTGCTCCGGCACTTTGCTCCGACGAAAAAGGTTTGTGGAGTCTTTGTTAATTTTGTCGCGTCTAATGTGTGGCCTAACCTCTGCATATGGTCAAAATCACCGTAGTGCTCACAAGAAGAGGGTCATTTTTTCGTGAAAGGTATCTGTATCGTTGCAGATACGTTTTAGTTACTTTTTTTCAAAAACATTATATAAGTTAATGCTACAGTTACTTAAAAAATTGTATCTACAGGGTGTCACAAAAGAAAATTTACGCGTTTTGTTTTTGCCGCAAAAATAAACTAGGCATCGCCGAACGCTCATTCTCCGCCCAAAGGTAGTGCTAGAGGTCATAACCAGATGCCAAAGTTTCAGCCCGATCCGATACCTTATTCAAAAGTTATAAGTGATTTTCTGAAAATTTCAATGTGAAAATGGCGGCCGATGGATTTTTCGAATACATGGGGCTCTATGGCACCAGGAACCGAAAACGGGCAAAAATGGGCTCCATTTTCCCATTGAAATTTTCAGGAAATCACTTCTAACTTTTGATTAAGTTAGCGGATCGGGCTGAAACTTTGGCATCTGGTTGTGACCTCTAGAGCTTTCTTCGGACGAAGAATGAGCGTCCGGCGATGCCTAGTTTATTTTTGCGGTAAACAAAAAACCTGCAAATTTTCTTTTGTGACACCCTGTAGTTACGGTTAAAAGTTACCAAAAAAAGGTACCGAGTTACAGTATCGCGATACTACCCTAGACTAGAAAAACATAAAACGAAACAGCAGACTCATTTGCCGCAACGTGTTGAGGTAGTTCAGAGTATTTGGTTTTCTTTCGCTGCTAGCTGGTGCCAGGGCTTTACCCCAAGCTGCCGCGTTCCAATTCACTGAACGCCATTTTTGAGTGCGCTGTTTATAGCGCATGCTCAGAAAGAGCTCACATTAATAGGCTGTTACGACCGGCAATCTTGATGGTTTGTAATGCACGTTGCGAAATAACTGCGAATGCTCGCCGTCAGCACGCGCACAGCAGTCGGGCACTCAGCTATGGCCGCCAGTGAATACGACTTTAGTGAATACTCCCTATTAGCCCCGAGAGCGAACACAAGCGTCGCTGTGGTCGGCCTTCCACGATTGGCCGAACGCTGACTATGACGTAAGAAAGGGGATTATCATCGACGGAAATAAGAGGAATGAAAGAGCTTTAATTTTGACGGTGTTGGCAGTGTTCCTTTAAGAGCGCAATGATTTCAAGCTTCCACCATGCTATTTACAAACACCATCGAACTTGTTGTTTGCAAGGTAATGACGTAACAAGGGGGAACCATAAGAGGGCGTGCACCACAACTTCTCGCCGCTAATTGGGCAGGAGAACGAACTATTAGCGGCGAGAAGTTTTGTTGCCGTCTTCGTATGGTTACCTTTCGTGACGTCATTACCTTGCGACCAACATGTTCGATGGTGTTTCTAATGAATATGGTGGAAGCTTGAAATCATAGCGCTCTGAAACCAAAACTGCCAACACCGTCAAAATAGAAGTTCTTGCATTACTCTTATTTCCGTCGATGAGAAATCCTTTGCCGACGTCATAGTCGGCATTCGGCCAATCGTGGAAGGCCGACCACAGCGACGCTTTTGATCGTGCACGTCACCAATAGGGGACGCTTTATCGACCTTTTTGTCCCCACAGCCGGTGTTTACTAAGACAGCATAACAATGAAATTGAAGCTCGCCTAACACGGTCTGGTCACGAGCGCTTTGCCCTGACCAGAGCTTTACTCGCACGAGGAGCGGCCTTCAAATCGTCATCTGCAATATCTCTGATGAAAAACAAACAAGAAATTTCGGTTTTTGTTTCCACAGCTGAAGCGTACCGCTAGAGGCGCGACGATTCCATATTTTCCCCAATTATTGTTCTCTTATACCCACGCTTCGTGTTCTGCGTCTCACACTCCAAGAAACTCTAAGAAAGTTGCTTTTACACCGCAACCGCCGAATACGGCACCCACAAGTAAGACATCCACGGAGCGCACACGCACTTACTTTGCACGACACAGGGCTACTTCGAGCCACTCAGTCGTCTGCGTCCCCGCCCGCCATTGACCCTGCAAGTTTTTTGGCCCTATTGTCTACAAAAGGGTAGCCACATTTTGTAATTTTAGAAGAAAAAACGGACCTGTGAAATACACCTTTGACGAAAAGTTTAGATTGCTTCGTGCAGGCGTCGATTTTTGCGGTCCATTTTAGATTGTGCCTGGTGACTTCAGACAGCAGTTTCACAAATAAGCGGAATTATGCATGCAATATAAGAACATCCAAACCTAAATATTTTTGGAGCAAATACACATGAGTAAGCCGATAATTATTTGAGATGAAAGTATTCACAAAGCTCATGTGCGCTACAATCTATGGTATTAAAATTGGAACAAAAACCTTCAGTGACAGAAACCTCCAAGAGTTGTGCTGACAACGCGGCGTTCAAGACCGCTGAAACAGTCCCGATACACACACCACACTTAACCTAACCTAACCCAGGGGCGGATTAAGGGGGGGGGGGGGGCGGGGGGGGGGCGACCGCCCCCCCTGAGCTCCCCAAGGTCAACTTTTTTTAAAAAAAAATCATTGATATACACCAGCCAGAAGTTTAGTTTTTGGCGACATAGCAAATATTTAGTGAACAAAATAGACCTGGGCAACGTTTGGACCGTGTCATATCTCAGCAAACTCCCGACTCCCCCCCCCCCCCCCTAGGCCTGACCCATAAATCCGCCCCTGACCTAACCTAATCTAACCTATAACCTAACCTAACCTAACCTAAACGAACCCACCCTTACCTCTACTAGCCTAACTTAACCTAAACCAACCCAACCTCAAACCTAACCTAACTTGACGTAACCTAACTTAACCTAACTTAACCGAACCTTATCTAACCTATCCCAATTATACCTAGCGAAAGAAAGCAGATAAAGCCAACATAAAAAGACAAATAAAAATAAATATCTCGGTGCACTAGTCGAGAGCTTTGAGGTGCTCTGAAAGCAAGCGCTGAGCAGCATTCTCATGGTCGGCCTGGTGGTTTGCTTTTTTCCACACTGTCGCCGGCAAACGTACGACTGGCTCTCCTCGTCACAGTGCTGCAAGCTGACAATACATGGCTTGCATTGACGTCGCATCATTCGCCGCTGTGGTAGCCTTGCAGCTGAGCGCGTATCTTCTGCAGTGTACATTTAGCACTACCCATGTTGTTCTTGGCTGGACCAAGGAGAAATGAACACCAGCATAACGCGATGACGTCACGTGCCAAGAATATCTCCATTTAAAGGGGCCATGAAACAAAAATGTATTGACCTCATCTTAATTTTCTTATATTAATTAAAGCCCAAAGATGTTGTTTTCTAAGTTTGGCGGCCAAATATTGTGTCTGGAATTTACAAACTGGGTTTAAAAATCATAAGTTTCGGCGATTCTGAAACGACCATACGACACGGTGTGGGAACCAGAGGCAACAAAACGTCATCATAAGTGATATATAAAGCGGAACAGATATTAAACTTTATTTATTGTTCGCATAACAAATTGAAAATGATAAAAACAAATAATCATTTATTGACGCTCTTATATTATTTACACGATACAGCATCACGTGATTGCGATTGAGTTTCGGTTTCAAACGCATCCTAGTCTTCCGTCGCTTGGTAGCCATGGTAACAACCGGGTCACGGGTCTATCGGCTGCTCGTCTGGCGGGCTGCGCCGCGCATATCTACTCTGACAGGATACCTTGGTGAGCTGGTTGGTTGAACGACATGATGAGAAACAGCGCAAATGGGACAGGACACAAAGTAGAAGAAGGACACAGGACATACGCTGACTAACAACCAAAGATTTAACAACCAAAGAATAAAAATTAAAAAAATAATTTTAATTTTTATTTTGGTCACGCGTATCGCCACGTTCACGGCTCAAAACACAGGAGCCGACTGCGTTGTAAGAGGTGACGCTGGAGCTCGGGGTGATCGGCCATGTTAGTTATCGGAGCGAAATATCAGACGTCAGATCTCCTTCGTTGACTTGCCTGCGTGACGTCATTATGGCGCCGGTGTTGAGGCGATATCTGACGCTCTGTCTGTGGTCATTCAGTCCCTCTGATTTCTATGACAATTGCTGGATCGCGCTTCCCCGCTTCGAGCCCATTGCGCGATTGAAGCCACCGGTCGGCCATCTTACCGGTTCCGCGGAAGCGTTGTCAAGGCGGCGGTTGTCTCTGTTGTCACGTGACCTACACACGGTAACCATGGCAACTGTCTAGGCTTGACAGCGCTAGAGCATATCTCGTAAGATGGCCGACGGTGGCTCCATTTTCGGTGCGGGGAAGCGCGATCCAGCAATAGACCGATCTCACCAGCCAGTTTGACTACGCCACCGCTGCCGCAATGCATCGAGGAAAAACCGCCGAATTCAGAAACCTCACTCAAACTACACTCACACTTAAGGGCCGCTCCACTTCCTCGAGGAAGGCGCGAGGGCCGGCGCTGGCCAATCGCGAGGACGGACCCGCCGTCGCGATTGGCCAGCGCCGGCCCTCGCGCCTTCCTCGAGGAAGTGGAGGGGCCCTTAAGTGTGAGTGTAGTTTGAGTGAGGTTTCTGAATTCGGCGGTTAGTCTTTCTGCATGTGCGACAACCTCGCTGGAGCTCTGCGCGTGTGGAGCATGAGGCGGCACGAGCCGTCTTGTGCATTGCTGCCTGCCTCCTGCGAACTAAAGTTATGGCGGCGTCACGCATGCGCCGAACGCTTGGTGAGATCGGTCTATTGTCATAGAGATCAGTGTTCAGTCCGGTCTACGTCGCCATCTTGCGCAGACAACAAAAATTTCCTATTGGTTACTTATGATGACGTGTTTGTAGAACTGAGAGGGAAGCTCCCCGAGAAACCGAAATTATCTTTTTTGCGCCAATAAATGAATCCGGACGATCAAATGAATGAACGTGGGTTATGCAATAAAGGACAAAGATTCCAAATACACATATAGCTCTGAATTTCGGGAAAACGTTTCATGGCCCCTTTAAGGCACCCTGATTATTGACTCCGTTTTCTCCTGCTGCTAAAGGTGTATCCACACGACGGACCAAATTGTTGTTTTGGTCCGCGGGCCGCGCATCACGTGATCTTACGTCACCGGTCTTTGAGGTCCGCCGGCGGTCCGCGGCCCGCGCTTCTGAGAAATGCCAAGTGACTTTTCTCGCCCGGACCTTGGCGTTTGTTTGTTGTTTGGATTGGAATCCAAATCCAAAGTCGTTTTCTTTTGGCGCCAACTGTTGAAGACGAAGAAGACGAACTTTTTGTTGTGCGACGATGGCGGCATGGTGCGACGATGCAACTTTTTATTTCATCGCGCTCGTGGAGCGATTCCCCGCTCTGTGGGATTGCCCTTTTCGGTTCACTTAAGTCCTCCTCGTCCTCAATAGTCAACGCCAGGCCCACCGCGGCCAAACGTCTCTTTCGTTCAACCTCCATCTTGGCTCCTTACAAATAGCCTCAAAGCAGCTCGCTGCATGCGTTTGGCGGAGCTGTGAGGTCGAGGGTTAGACCGACCCGTTCGCTCTGTCGTCTGCTCTTTTGGTCCGCCGTGTGGGTGCTCATTGCAGCCGGGCGGCCCGCGGGCCGCGCATCACGTGATCAATTGGTCCGCGGCCCGGTCCGTCGTGTGGATACACCTTAAGCGTGCTGCGATTCACGTGGTCTGGTACTTTCAAAAAATAATTGGAACGACTATGCGAGCTATTTTATTTCACTTTCATTGGGAGGCTTCAGGACGTTTCTAATCATTAAAGGTGCTGCAAACACCTCATAGGAACGATCTGAGTGCTTGTTGTTTTTTTTTTTGGTTCTTTTATTTGGCCTCGGAGTTCCTGTGTACACGGGGATGATACATTTGCGTTGGCTATAGCTAATACTGAGGTCAACACGGAAAGTCCCCGAGGGGATAGAATGGGACGCTGCTTCTGCGGTGCTTCGCTGCAGAAAACGTCTGCACCCAACCACCGCAACCTTCATAAAAGTCTGTAAAGGCCATGTGGCTATAAAGTCTATCGTCTAAGAAGGCTGCATTAAGTTGACTAAGTTGCGTCAAAGTCTATAACGGGTAACTTTATGTACAATCTTTTGTCGGCTTCTCATTTCTTCACACGCCCTTCCATTGTAGCAGAACAACTCCGCCTTGCCCCTCTATAACTTGCCAAACGTCTCATCCAGCGTGTCCTTGGGACGACGAGCACGGTCATGCTCGGCACCCCGCGTCTTTCGTTCAGCTATTTACTTTTCAGTCCGCTTTTCCCTCTTGTGTGGCATTCTGAAAACTGCGGAACGCCGGGTGAGTGCCTCGTACCTCGAATGCGCTCATGCGCGCGTTCAGAAGGCGAGGATGGCACGTATACCTTACTCTCCCAAGCATAGATACGAGTTTCAATATGACGACCGGAACTTGTCAGGGAGTGGGGGAGGGGAGAGGAATAACTTAAAGAGATGCGCATCTATACTCGTTTTCACCCGAAGACAAAAGTAAGGTTTACGCATTGTTCATACGCCGCGCGAAGTAGTTCTTATAAGATTTAGTTGTCGGAGAAAGAAGCGATGCGTTTGGCGTTTGAAGTGTGTACATGTTGATAAGATAACACCTGTCGAATCTAAAACGGCCTTGCATATGTCTACATAAAGAGGGAAATTAGTAACGCTCCGCAGATTTGTTCTCGATGCGTTGTCGATGCCGCATTTTAGAAAATGCGGCATCGACAACGCTGCACTCGAGTGATTTCCTTAAAGACGGCTTCTTTTCGGCGTCACATTCTGCGTACCTCGGGCGCTTTTGTCAGGCACTCGCAAGCTGTCTTTGACATGTTTTTCACCCGGGGAGCCCAACCGCTTTGTCTAATAAATGAAATGAATTGAATATCCTAAGTAAATTGAATAACTGCAGACATGAGACCTAGCACAGTGTATAGTTTCCTTAAATTCATAAATAAACATATCAAGCGAATGTTTATACCGCAAAAAATGGTTCCCCCATATAATCAAAAGCAACTGTTTTGGATTTGTTATGAAGGCAGAGCACGATGCTTTGAAGAAACACACAGTGACTCTTTGAGTTGGCTAAATTTGCCTTCATTTTTAAGATTATAAATGCGTGAATATAAATATACCTTGCGCTTCTTATTGGTGTGTCTTGGTGTTATGCACATACTCAATGTGTGCCAGTGCTAACGCTGATTCCTTTCCTAACGTGTATCCGGTACACCGACGGTGCAAATAGTCAAAACGTGGTACAAATCAAGTGCAAAAGTTGGGCCCATAACAATGGCATGCAGTTAAGCAGTAAAAATAAGTATCAGATGACACTTTACAAAGCAAAGCAAAAAAGCGTGGCAAAACGCAACGATAAACATGAATACAACGGCTTCGCCAAGGCGCGGAGGGGAGCGAGGAACGACGATTGAAACCCACCTTACGGCGGCCGCGTGAGGTGAATCCAAGATGGCAGCGCCCATGCGACGGAGGGTGAAAAGGTGTATAGAAACTCCGTGGCGATTTCAACGGTGCGACCCAATGTGTAAAACTCATTGCGGCCCCCGTCGACTTTGGATCGGTAGTCGTCAACCCGTCGGCCGATATGCGCGTTCGCGTACGTGGCCAAATGACCCCCGTAAGTGTGACGACACTGCTCCAGTGGTGTACCAACTTGTTTTTGAGTGGGGTGGCAAACCATGCCGACCCCCTTCCAGGGCCGGGGGCGGTGCCCTTGGTATCCCTTGGGCGCCGCCGGACAGTGTTTGCCCTGCCTAGTGGCGGTTGTTTCAGGGAGGGGGAAAACACATGCCTTGCCTCCCCCCCCCCCCTCTAAGAACTTGGGGGGGGGGGGGGGGGAAGCACCACCCTTGCCCCCGCGGTTGGTACGCCCATGCACACAACATTAAATTTGCTATCAATAGAAAAAGAATATTTTCAGATTTCTGAAAATACTAAATATGTTACGATATCTCAAATTGGTCACACGGTAGAGTTGGTCAAACTTTGTCAAATATTGGCCAAGAGACACATTTTGACCATATTTAAAACAAAAGTGAACATAAATAATCACAATAAAAGTATTGTCCATAAATAATTGCTATTCTGAGAGTGGGCGAAAAAAGTTACATTCCACTTCCAGAAAAAGTCAAAAAGTTGATAGGAGCGAAACTTGACACCTCCGACAGGCGAGAGAAGGTAAGTTTGCTCCTCGGCTTTTTGAAATGTCCATAACTCGAGAACAAAAAATCGTCCGAACTTGCGGTTTGCACTCCCGGTCAAAGAAGGGTTTTCCCGAAAACATATATTTTTTCAGTCAAAATAAAAATTTTACCCCAAATCCTTGTTTGAGTTGAGATGAAATCACCCATCTTTTTTTACCACGACAGATCTTCTACTTACCACGACAGACGTTTTCGGAAAATCGGTTGTTTCTGAGATATTTGCGATGGCAAGTTCCGGTCCTCGAGATGTCTCGAGATGCCTGTAGCAGACGACGAACACATACAGAATGGCTGAAGTATGCCGTCTGAAACAGTTTGAATCGTTTGCATATTGATACGATTTTGATCTTGTGTTTTTTGGGAACATGCATGCAGGTCTAAGAAAGCTCATCAGGTTTATAAAAACAAATTATATTTGCGTGATATACAAGATACTGTCTGTCGAAAAGCATCACACATATCGGGATCTGCCAAATATGCAGCCAGAGAAACATATTTTTAGAACATGTTATCAAAGCAGCGCCCGGCCATGTTTTTTTACTTTGCAGGTGACGTGCGTTGTTATGAAGATACAATTAGTTTTTTCTCTAACCTGATCGGTTCGAGACCTTAAAGATTTGCTTGCAGGCTCGCGATATAGCTGCGTGCTTCCTACCTGCTTGCAACTATCAAACTGAGACAAAATCCTGCCGATATTTTTATTTTCATTAAGAACGCAATATCTGTTACGGACAGTTCATATGACCACACAAATGTGCACTGAAGCGACTTCTCTGCCATCAGAGCTCTTTGAAACGTGTGCTGGCCTACACTTCGACAGAATCGGACGTTGACACAGTTCTCCTCGTCGTCGTACGTAATTTGACTGCATATAGTGTTTCCACCTTCTCAAATATTTCTGAAGCCTCCACGGCCGACGCTCGCGCGCTCTCGCACCTCGAGCGTCAATCAAAGCTGTGCACGGGCACTCTTCGCTTCCAAATTCAAACACAAAGTCCTCTACAAAAATATAAGTTTCGCTCAGAAAGGACCACATAACCTGCGAAGCTACCGTGTCTTAATAGTGACAGGTGGGCCAGTTGGCACATGATTTCTTTTGACAAAATGCGCCGCAAGACAGGGACAGAGTAAGGGAGACAACACGAAGCGCTACGTTCAACTAAATGTTTATTGAAACAACACACATTATTCATACACCCAATCGGGCTTCTCAGGCAAGAATTTCAATTCCTTTTGATTATAATGCAATTAAATGCAAAGGTGCAAGCGAGCTTGTCAGTTAGAATTCAAAATCCTTGTCCATCTAACAGACAATGAATTTGAATTCTTGCTTGAAGAGCCCGATTGGGTGTATAAATAATGTGTGTTGTTACAATAAACATTTAGTTGAAAGTAGCGTTTCGCGTTGTCTGCCTTACTCTGTCCCTGTCTTGCGGCGCATTTTGTCAAAAGCTACCGTGTCGTCTGCCAGCGAGGCAACGCCGGTTGTGAGACTTCATGACGGGCTTTTACCTTCGTTTGATGGCCCTGAGACGATAGAAAAAGTATTCATGAATAGATACTGAGAAGGAACGATGCCTAGAAAAACATTATTCGCTTCTTTATCAGGCTAATTCTAACGGCTCTAGCAGCGGTTTGTTTCGAACACATCCCCATGTTGTGACGTCATCACTTACGAGGTCAATTAGTGCGGTGACAGAAATCGCACATGCAATACGCGTTGTCAGCTCGGGCGTGCGACTGGGATGCAGCGCGAGCCTGAGGAAATGACGGCTGACAGCTTGTTCTGGCCATGCGCCAGAAGACGGGGCCCCGGAAGCGAAGGCAGGATACCTTACGGCACGCGTGAATGATCGTTTCGCTGGCGAGTCAAAAGATGACGGGCTAATTCAGTTTCTTATTTTCTTTTCGATGAGACTTAACTCACGGGAACGAAGACGGATTCCTGTGTATGTTTCTGTTAACGGATTTATCGAGGTCACCAAGAGACACTCAATGGGCGACACTTGAAAGCAACAACACTTCAACCATCTTCGTGCCTAAAATTATTGTTACCAATTAATTAAAAAAAAATAAAAGCCGTTTACAATTCCCTGTAACGCCGGATTAGAGCGCAGCTTTTGAGGAGGAGGATGGAAGGGTACAGAGGGATAGGTGACTCCCTGAGGTCATGTGACCTCAGGTGGGGGGGGGGGGGGGGGTCAGTTACCTTAGGGAAAGTCACGTGACCTCAGGGGGTCACATGACGTCAGGGGGGGGGGTGACGTGAGGGTAACTCTCATAACCCTCGTGAGAGTAACCCTCGTGACCCTCGTGAGGGTAACTCTTTTGAGGGTAACGAACCCTCGCAACCCTCGTTAGGGAAAACGAGGTCTACGAGGGTTACTGTCACGAGGGTTACGAAGGTAACCCTCGTGACCCTCATGAGAATAACCCTCGTAAACCTTGTGAGAGTAACCCTCGTAACCCTCGTAACCCTCATGAGGGTAACCTTCGTGACGTCATTATGGGAAGCTTCCCATAACGCAACGCGCGGTTACGCCGACGGCGACGCCGACGCCGCTCAAGCCGGAAACGGGCGCCTAAGAGCTACACTCTAAAAAGAAACCTACAATCACAGGAAACGCTTTTTCGTGTTCCAAAATAGCTAAAACAGTTCACGAAAGAGCAAGGGGGATAGGTGGCCGAGTGGGCTTGCACACACCCGCTGGGAGCACGGTGGATTGAAAGCTCGCGCCGCAGAACCGAGGGATCCTGGGTTCAATCCCCACGCCTGCCCGTTCCGATCTGGATCTGCATCGTACCGGCGTGCGGTCGCGTATGACTACTGCGTGGTGCACGTTAAAGAAGCCATGACGCAATTTTTCTACATTCGCTAATACTACTAGAGTCACTCCCTAATGTTAATGACCGAATAAACTTGCCTTATATAGCTTTTTTTTTCTAGGCAATGGCAATTGCCAAAAAAGTTTGAAAAATATGAGCATCATTCATCCCCTCAACTCACAGCCAGAACAAGCGGCCACGTGGCCTGGGGCCTTATGTTGTGCTTTTTGGACTCCCACGGCGACTAGGGAGAAGGAAGTGACGTCAACAACGCAGCAACCGCAGATTGGATGTTGATTGGTGAGAGTCGCTGATTACGAATTTCAGCAGAAAAAAACGAAAGCTCACATTTTCTTTGTTTTCTTCTGCGGAAATTCGTCATCAGCGACTCTCACCAATCAACAACTCATCTGCGTTTGCTGCGTTGTTGACGTCACCTCCTTCTCCCTATTCACCGTGGGAGTTCAAAAAGCGCAACATGGGGCCCCTGGTGCCTATTCTATGCCGCCAACGTTAATCATAGCCACGCGCTGGGGTTGGCAAAATAGAAAACGCGTGCTGAGCTCCAGACATTCTTAAAGGCTGTTTTTAAGGGCTGTTTATACTCCGACGTTGAGCGCACTGAACGCAGCGTAGCGCAGAACGCGCGCCTTTTATTGGCCGGCAACCAGGAACTCGATATCTGCAACCAATAAGTACCTGCGCGCGCTGCGCTACGCGGCGCCCGACGACGTTACGTTGGAGTATAAATGTACCTTACTCCGACGTTGAGCGCAGTGAACGCAGCGGAGCGCAGAACGCGCGCCTTTTATTAGCCGGCGGCCAGGAACTTGATTTCTGCAACCAATCAGTATCTGTGTGCGCTGCGCAACGCCACGCCCGTCGACGTTACGTTGGAGTATAAACGCAGCTTTAAGGTTCGGCTATTCTCATCGCCACTGTTGTTCGACAAGATCCACTGCCCGAGTGTCCGCCGAGGAATTGATTGTTATGAGCCGAAGTGGAGTGCTCAAGCAGTTCTCGTGTCCAAAACATGAGCCGCGCTCGACTGTCGTCAAGCGTGTTTTTTTGTTGTTTTTTTTTATCACACAATTACGTCATCCAGCTTGGCGAAGGCAAGACTGAAATAAATAGTTCCCTTCGTTTTCGCAATTTTACCGCGACAAAGGAGCTTCTGAATCAGTGGCAGTCTGTGCGTGTGTACGCGGGCCAGACTAGGACCAGTACGTCCCTGCAAAGTCACGAACATTATAACATGATACCGTTTCATGACCCCTTTAATGATCCCAGGGTAGCGGTTGTACTGCATCGGATAAATTGCTCATCTACAGCTGAGACACAAGACGCCCATTGGGACTAACGTTCTGCTGTCTAAACATACAGACAACACACAGAAAACGAAAGAGCAAGAAGATATCTGCCAAGCTTCCCGAAACTTTATCTAAAGCGGAGGAAGTGGCATTCTCGAATGCGACTATCGCCAACTTCGTCCGCCCTGCAATAAGCGCGAACGAAAAAAAGATCTAATTTAAAGTTGTTATTGAATAAAAATTAAAAAAAAGCATCCAAGGTTTACGGAAATAAATCTTTATTTGCAGCTTTGTTTCCTGTTGACCCGCAACACAGCCTGCAATGAACTGTCCATGGGGATGTTTCTTCCGGCTCTGGTAGAACACAGTGCTCAGTATCAAGAGACGCACGGAGTGCGACTTTTACCTGTGGACTTTGATGTACCCTCTGCCGTGATCACTTAGATTACGTCAGACTATGCGACCTTAAAACGAGGCAGCTTGCGGCGTGGCTTCAAAACTGCTGCGCGACGTTTCAGCCACGCCTTTCTCACCCAATCCAGCGAAACTTGGCCGCCGTCTGCGGTTTGCGCGTGCCTTTTTCTTTCTCGGGGGCGGCGGCGGCATCCGGTCTGTTCGCTGGCTAAAATAAATGGGCTCTACTTGAACGCCGCCAGACTCCATTCACTCCTGAACTGACAGTGCGGTAGGAGCTACGCGCTCGCCCAACCAATGAACCGCCTTCCTTTCATCACCTGACCCCGCTCTCGGCGCGCGGGTATAGGCGGAAGCGTGATCACGTGGAGAAAGACGGGCGTATGGCTGGTCCCCACGAGCACATAGCTTTCATTGCACTCTCAGCGTAAGGGTGAACGGGGTAGACAGGCTCACGCATCCGTGTCCAAGCGCGTGTTTTATGGCACCCACTTCACAGCTCAGCGCAACGTACTATACTCTAAAAAATGTTTGTATTATAGCCGGAAATATCCGGAAAAGTTTGGTCCCTGCTTTTTTGTGTCTGATTGGGTTTTAATACCCCCGTTCTGAATTAAATTCCGAGAATAAGGCATTTAATGTGGGACATACGCACACTTGATCAACTAGAATCTCAAAGTTTTCCCATCGAATGACTTCTCAGGAGATTTCTCGGGTCCACATGCACTGTTACTCCGCAACAAGCAGGTTCTCTTGGGATGACAAGAAAAAACCCAGCGCCCTGAACGCTGTTCGAACCAGGACTCGGAAGACTTGAAAAGCCTGTCAAGCGCTCACTTCCGGGACAAGGCGCTTACTTCCGGTGGCTTCATACCTGTCTGCTGAATGAGCCATCCAGCCTCCTATAGTAGAGATCAGTGCTCTAGCCTACTCTGCCCAGCATAACATGGTCGCGCATTGCGGACTCGCTCGCGCACCCTGCCCGAGAGAAACGGATCTATGGGTAGTGCACTTGCGTGGCATTGCACGTCCTTGCACCAGCAGAGGAAGTTGAAGTATCCTCACTCTGGGTTATGAAAACATTCCACCAGGCGGCGATACCCAAACGTCTCGCCGCAAATGGAGCCGTGCTAGCGTTGTTCCAAAATAACATGAGCGTGCTTTTTCTTTTTGTTTCTTTCGCAGAAGTGAAAAGGTTTAGAGCGTCAATACAGCCCGCTTGCTCCGCAGTTTCTTCCCTTTCTACACTCAACTCAGCGCGAACGCAAAGTCTGTCGGTGCCGTTAGTCCCCTCTTGTGGGGACGAACACATCACTGAACGCGTATATATACTGATGTTGACTTAAAAGCTTGATTATAGTCACGATGATAATGTTTGTTCGCCTCGCCTTTCAGAAATATGTTTTATGCTTTTCTTCAGTGCCTGCTCCAGCGTCCACCACCTGTTATATTAATTTTGAAAAGTAACACGAGAAGTAGTTCGTAATCGTACTGTATACTTTTTCAGTGTTGCCTACATGTCGCATCACATATGTAACCGTGGTTTGAAAGTACCAGAAACTGACCAGTTGCACTTAGTCTTTGCAACGGCATTTTTGAAATGTACAATTGCCGTATGAGTCATGACAGAGACGAAGTTGCGGATTGTTCAGACCCAGAACTTTGCTCTCACAAAGCCCTGGCGCCACAGAGGCCACGAAAAAAAAAAAGTTAACACTTAGGCGAGCTAGTTAGGTTACACATAATATAAACTGGGCACGAGCGAGCGAAAAAGAGAAAACAAACAACCACATAAAAAAAAAGGACAATACCGAGTCAACGCTTGCATTAGAAATTACGATTGGAGACAAAGTTAGCGAACAGGCGAGCTGGTTAGGTTACACATAATATACACTGAAGACGAACGAACGACAAAATGAGGACAAAGACGAACTCTCAACAACAAAAATAACTGACGAACACAAATCAAGGCCTGCATCATGGATGTTGATTGAAGCCGACGTTAGCAAACAGGTGGACTGGTTAGGTTGCACATTTAAACCGTAGACGAACGAATGACAAATCGGAGACAGACAAACACGTCGACGTGTGTGTTTATCCCCATTTTGTCTTACATGTTTCTCGGGTTTAAACTATGTGCCATTTAACCAGTTCGCCTCTTTGTTCAATTTGTCTTCAATCAATATTCTAGATGTAGCTCTCGATTCGTGCTCTTCAGTTCTTTTGTTGAGACCGTGAGAAGCTTTGAAAGGGCGACTTCAGTTCGATACCTTAGTGGAAAAAAGGAAGAGTAAAATCCTTACTGGGTGGTTTCATTTGAAATCGTACACGCTTGTCGGGGTGGGTCTTTCGATTTTTTTTTTTTAATATATGTAATTGCCCCATTTCCGGAAAGAACAAAACCGCTTTTCAAAATTTTTTAAAAACATATTTCGCTTCACAAAAAAATATTGAGTGGAGCTGGGTGAAAATCTGATTTTTACTCCTTGATTTTTCTACCCAGTTCTGTGCGCTGGTATGAATACGGAAAGCATACAAAACTCACAGTAATGTTTTGTGATCTTGTATGTTATTTCGACTATTTTTTAGTCCAAAGGAAAATACTTTTGTATTTTTGTTTATTGAGGGAAAAAATGACAAATATCGCCTCTTTGACAATTCGTTGACATTTTCAGACCCTTGTAACTCATGAGTTATTATATTTGTCGCTTACCAAATACTATGCGGGTGTAGCCCTATACATGGGCTATCGACGGGCATAAGTTTAGTTTATTTTATTGTCACTGAATTTTTTATTTGAAATATCGTCGAAAATGAAATTAACCAATATTTTGAACCCACTTTATCAGAAAAGGCCATTTTTTATTTCGTTCAATTTTTTTATTATTGCTGCCGATCATGTGAACTTTCGATTGGCTTGATGCGATTTCCCCTTTTTTTGTTGTATCTTCTCTAGAAGTGATCGAAATCGTTCCAAGGTGACAATGTGGCGACAACTTCAGTCTTGTAACTCATGAGTTATTATATTTGTCGCTTACCAAATACTATGCGGGTGTAGCCCTATACATAGAATATCGACGGGCATAAGTTTATTTTATTTTATTTTCACGGAATTTTTTTATATAAAATTTGAAATATCGTCGAAAATGAAATTAACCGATATTTTGAACCCACTTTATCAAAAAGGGACATTTTCTATTTCGTTCAATTTTTTTTTTATTATTGCTGCCGATCATATGAACTTTCAATTGGCTTGATGCGATTTCGCACTTTTTTTGTTGTATCTTCTCTAGAAGTGATCGAAATCGCTCCCACGCTCTCAGAACGGCCAAACGCAGCTTCCGCAGGTCGGCTTCGCTGCAAAGACTATACTGCTTATTTGTGTGTTCAAGTGCAGCGGGTAAATTCATTTTGATTGAGAACACTCGTGCTTGGCTACATATTGTATTTTCTTAATTTTTTAATGATGGAAACTGACATTCCTAAAGGCCGGTTCAGACACTTGCGTTTGAGTACGTTTGACTGCGTTGCGGCGAGAACCGAAAGCAAGTCACCGGCACATCTGTGCTTCGTATGAAGCGTGGAATCCAATTCAAGGAATCTTCTTGGCACGCGATATAAGCAGCAGGGATGTCCTGGTGTCTTGCTGCCGCAACGCAGTCAAACGCAGTCAAGCGCAACTGTGTGAATCGGGCTTTAGACTGATAGTTAGCGGTGCAGCGGATGTTCCATTATCCGATGTCTAAAGCCAGGGCACGAAGGGCGGAGAAAACGGAACGAGCTCTTCATGTAGCAAGACCGGTGTCATATATCTGTTTGTGTTATACACAGGTTGTAAGGCACGTACAGCACGCCCGGCCCTTCGCGCTATAGGGAGTATTCACTGGCGGCCATAGCTGTGTGCGCGAATGCTGAGCACGTGCTGATGGCGAGCACGGTTCTTTTGCAACGTGCATTCCGCACCATTAAGAGTGCCGGTCTAAGCAGCCTAATGATGTGAGCTCGTTATGAGCATGCGCTCTAAACAGTACCCACAAATATGGCGTCCAGTGAATACTCCCTATTAGCCCCGTGCGCGACCGCAAGCGTCGCTGTGGTCGGCCTTCCAAGATTGGCCGAACACTGACTATGACGTCGGAAAGGGGATTTATCATCGACGGAAATAAGAGGAATGAAAGAACTTTAATTTTGACGGTGTTGGCAGTGTTCCTTTGACAGCACAATGATTTCAAGCTTCCATCATGCTAATAACAAACACCATCGAACTTGTTGTTTGCAAGGTAATGACGTCACAAGGAGGAACCAAAGGAGGGCGCCACCAAAACATCTCGCCGCTAATAGGCCCATCTCCGTTACACCCAGGAAGCATCCGGCACGGGCGCCAATCATGATGTGTCTTCTCGCGTGCGATCGAATAACCATGTAATTGCCTGTTCTTTATTGTCAGCGTGTATGTCAAAAATATGTAATATCACATGCCCCTCTTTAAGAAGGAAAAGCAGTTTGCAGAAAAAAAGTGAGGAAAACGGACTGAGTTTACATGAAGCGAAGAAACTTTTTTACAGAACACAAACACCAATTGGCGATAAATAGTCACTTTTATTAATTAACGCTAATATATTTAGCATGCACTTGTAGAACAACATGTTGTTGTGCTTTAAATAGTCCAGTTCACGAGCAACGCAATATTAGAACTTTTTGACAACGGCATCGGCTTGCCTCTGCGGAGACGATCGAGCGCGGGGGCAAGCTGAACTTTGTACCGCAGCGGTCGGATGCAGCCGAGAAGTTCAACAGCGTGGTAAGTCGAGACGGACAGAACGAAAACTGGAGCCAAAGCGAGCGAGCGGTGAACCCGAGACGATGGCCCTTCTGTTTGAACGAGTGTGTGCAATTAAAAATAAAAGTGTTGGGTTTTGTTCAAGACTGATCGATATCTCTGATGCCAAGAAGCAACGATTCCCTCATGCATAGAAGGCAGCGAAAGCAGTCACTTAACGTCTCTGTAGACTTTTAGTTTCTCCACTTTGTCGCACCGAGCTTAATGCAAAGAATATACAGCCTTCGGGAATATGGAAAAACGATTTGACGATTTTATTTTAGGTGGCTACGGTAGATTTGCTTTGGCTAGGCACACATTGCTTGGGTTTGGGAATAAATAAAGGTTTGTTCTATTTTCTCCTTCAAAATAAAGCGCGTCCGGATAAGGCGGACTTGGCACCGCTGCATAAACTAGCATCGGCGAATGTGTCTTTCATATTGCCGGAGACTGTACATGTTGTGCTAATGTCACCTTAGGTTCCTGGCCCGGCTCGCGAACTGTGGACCACACACGTGATTAGCGTAATCCTGTGCGAGCACCTACTGAGGCCCATTCTTTTTTTTTTTTTTGTGCTTCCTGAATATATCGATTTTTTTCTCCGGTAAGTGAAAAGCTGAACGCTTCTTGTCATTGTTTAATTTTTTTTTTTTTTTAAACCGAGTCTTTGACGTCCGCATCAAGGAGCCGTCCTGCGAACGAAAATTGTGTACTGTGGCGAGGTGCTCCAAGCCATACAACCTGTGTATAACACAAACAGATATATGACACCGGTCTTGCTACATGAAGAGCTCGTTCCGTTTTCTCCGCCCTTTGTGCCCTGGCTTTAGACATCGGATAATGGAACATCCGCTGCACCGCTAACTATCAGTCTAAGGAATGTCAGTTTCCATCATTAAAAAATTAAGAAAATACAACATGTAGCCAAGCACGAGTGTTCTCAATTAACATGAATTTACCCGCTGCATTTGAACACACAAATAAGCAGTATAGTCTTTGCAGCGAAGCCGACCTGCGGAAGCTGCGTTTGGCCGTTCTGAGAGCGTGGGATTGATTTCGATCACTTCTAGACAAGATACATTAAAAAAAGGGCAAAATCGCATCAAGCCAATTGAAAGTTCATATGATCGGCAGCAATAATAAAAAGACTTGAACGAAATAAAAAATGGCCCTTTTCGATAAAGTGGGTTCAAAATATCGGTTAATTTCATTTTTGACGATATTTCAAATTTTATATAAAACATTCCGTGAAAATGAAATAAACTAAACTTATGCCCGTCGATATTCTGTGTATAGGGCTACACCCGCATAGTATTTGGTAAGCGACAAATATAATAACTCATGAGTTACAAGACTCTGAAGTTGTCACCGCATTGTCACGTGGGAGCGATTTCGATCACTTCTAGAGAAGATACAACAAAAAAAGGGGGGAATGGCATCAAGCCAGTTGAAAGTTCATATGATTGGCAGCAATAATAAAAAAGTTGAACGAAATGAAAAAATGGACTTTTTTGATAAAGTGGGTTCAAAATATCGGTTAATAACATTTTCGACGATATTTCAAATTTTATATAAAACATTCAGTGAAAATACAATAAACTAAACTTATGCCCGTCGATAGCCCATGTATAGGGCTACACCCGCATAGTATTTGGTAAGCGACAAATATAATAACTCATGAGTTACAAGGCTCTCAAGGTGTCAACGGATTGTCAAAGAGACGATGTTTGTCATTGTTTACCTCAATAAACAAAAATACAAAAGTATTTTCCTTTGAACTAAAAAATAGTCGAAATAACATACACGATCACAAAAAAATTACTGTGAGTTTTGTATGCTTTCCGTATTAATACCAGCGCACAGAACTGGGTAGAAAAATCAAGGAGTAAAAAACAGATTTTCACCCTGCTCCACTCAATATTTTTTTGTGAAGCGAAATATTTTTTTTAAAATATTTTGAAAAGTGGTTTTGTTCTTTCCAGAAATGGGGCAATTACATATATTTTTCAGAAAAAATCGAAAGACCCACCCCGACAAGCGTGTTCGATTTCAAATGAAACCAGCCTAACTATTTTCACAAGGTTCGGTTCGCGTAGAGCCATTTTACATTTTAATACACCACGTAGGCATCAGTAATCGTTATCGACTTTGGTAAGGGTATCGACTTTGGGACAGTAATCGTTATTGGCATCAGTGATCGTTACCGACTTCAAGCTACTCTGTGAAAAAAAAAAAAAAAACGTTTATAGTCTCACCACTTATTGACGTGCTAATTCGTGTGAAACTAATTCGAAATTTTCTTGGTGAGTTTGTAGTGGTTTTGGAGCGCTTTTTTGTTGGTAACTCCTTGAGCGTCCAAGCGCGAGCTAGCATCTACTACACTAAAGGAACGAGCGTGAAGGGCTTTTGGATCGCTCCAAATAAACCGAGGGAAATCCACACGAAGTACATCGATACTTAACGCAGTGTTTTACAAGTAACGATAAGAGACTGGCATGACAAATCACATTTCTCAAGCAACAAAAATGTCATCTTCCAGTTCAATTCGTTTTCACATGCGCCGCCATGTTCTAATGCACGGTCACGCCAGCCGGCAAAGCAGTGTTTCGCTGTATACTTGAAAACGCACGAAGTTCGCCGTTTAGAGGAAAACCTCATGTAAAACCGGCTCCTTTTTTTTTTTTTTTCGTGCATAACACGAGCGGAGCGTTGGGGAGGAGAATAGACGCGCAGTGCTTAATCGTAAACAAGTCAGGGTAATTGTAAAACACCTCGAAATAGTAGTTGACAAAAGCCATCTGGCAGAATACCAATTCCGGTGACGTTTCTTGCTTGAACACGTTGTAGTTTCTTTTTAATGTTTTGCATTCGTCCAAGGCCGTCGTCGCCGGCTTTGGAAAGCCTATAAACTTCACACGAGCAAGAATGGTCTGTGGGATACCAACGCCAAGTGATTTTTTTTTGTTTTTGTTTTTGTTTCAAAAGATTGTCGTCGCATTGCAAGTTTTTCTTTCGATCGATGAATATGGTACACCCTGAGCCGCGTGGGCTGAATTTGGAGACGCATACATTTCCGCTGAATCTGCACCGTGGCGTATTTTGATACGGATGTATCTACAACTGAAAATAACACACAAACCAACAAACCATGACAAAAAAAAAAGTTTTTTTTTTTTTTTTATCTGTAGTCACTTTTCTTTCGGAAACGCAACCTATAACACGAACAGTTCTGCCATCTCCTACGCAGAACTTTATTGTAGACAAATGTACATTCATCTGCACCGAAATAATCTTATCTGACATGTCCCTCATTTCTTTATGCACGATAATTCATATTAAAAGCAATAATTGACTCGAATAACATACCAGTACACATTGCGGCTGAGGTCGATCTGAGCAAACTTCACGTACACTAAACTGCGCATTTCTCGTATACAGCAAACACCTCACGAACAGTGAGTGTTCGTCACACTCCCCGTGCGCAGAACTTCTGCGCCTGCGCAGTGCTCGCCCCAAGTTCCTCGGTGGACCAAAAACATTGGGACCCCATTTCTAAAAAAACGCTCTACGAGCGAGGGAGAGAAGGCGTGAAGCATGTGACCTTCCCGCATGTCAGAACTATACTCCGTTTCACCATATGTTGTACCACAGCGAAGGTTAGAAGCGCGAACTCATAGAATTGGCAGCTGCCCCTAATGCACGAGAGCTTGTGCCGCCAAGATGTGCCACCAAGATGTGCCCTAGAGCAAGAAGCTCGCGCTTGTAGCCTTTCCTGCGGTAAATCATAAGGTGAAACAGAGTATAGAAGTGTACGTCATTGGTACGTCGTCACGTGCTTCACTCCCTCGCTCTTAGTGACTTGACTGGGCCGCAGCCTTCACTGATTGCAAAGTTACCCGGCTGAAACATAGCAACAACAATATATATTCCCATGTACGGTTACCGACACACACCTGGGGGGAATTTTCTGTGTGGGTAAATAGGCCCAGGCACGTTCTTCTAACCAGCGTGAAAAAGTTCTTATATATCTCATTATTTTATTCCCGTTTGTGTTATTGTGACCTTATCTGTGGTAATTCATCTTTTTCAATGAAAAAAACAGTGAGTGCGCAGGCGAGCTAGTGGATGTTGATCATGATGTAGAAAACCCGAGACTGTGGTAAAAGCAGGGAAACTTGGTCAAAGAAGAAAGACAGGGGAAAAAGAACGTCTCAACGTTGAGACGTTTCAAGTTGAGACGTTCTTTTTCCCCTGTCTTTTTTCTTCGACCAATTTTCCCTGCTTTTACCACAGTCTCGGGTTTTCTACATCATGATCTTTTTCAAACTTACATAGAATACACTTATAGCAAAAAAAAAGGTGATTAGAATAATATTAAACGTTTACTTATCGTCATACGCAACCACTGTTCAATCATGCAAGACTATCAGTATCCACCAACTTTATAACTACCGTTTAACTGTGGCGTATAAATATGAGGCATATGAACGTTCAAGTATATTTCTTAATCAGGCTATTTTAATTGAAAAAAGCGATTACTATTCATCGAGAAATCATCAGCCCTGGCAAATTCCAAAATGTAGAACCAACTATGTAAAAAAAAAAAGTCATTTTCGATCATCTCTGCTGACCGACTATTTTGTTAAAGCATAGATATTGTAAAATTATCCCACACATAAACAATCAATCTGTTCATTTGATTAACAGGTGTTGGAACTATTCAGAGCGCGCGAGGACACTGGGAAAAGGAAGCAAGCACGCGACCGAAGCATTGGAGCTGCCACGACCACGGCCGCTTGATCACGAGCTGTGCACTACGACGAGAAGAAAAAGGGAGATGAGATGGCTCCGGAACCACGTTGACAATTCTGTACCCAATGTCGCACAATCAAATTAGTTTGTTTTTATCAGATCAAAGCATCGACCTCAGACCAAAAACGATCCGTCAACCAGAATATGCTATGTACTGTACTCCGTCGCAGTTGCTGAATCGGGGGCCCCGAGCGTCGTCAAGCTGCACTTGTGCAGCTTTTTCTCTGACTTCCCATTCACCAGTTGTATTTGTGGTGAAAAATAAAGTACATCTTTCCCCATAGATCTTTGTGAGTGTTTGCCCGGTGAAGGGCTGTTCAAACAGGACACTTCAGAAATCGTGAGGCGGCACAACTCCGTCAAAAGTAGTGTAACTTGAAGGGGTTGAAGTCCGACAGTCCGTTGTCCGTTTGAACACTACCAAGCAAAGATCACGACTCTCCTCCTCACTCCCTCCGCTTTTCGGTGACCTCGGTGCTCGTTAGTTAGACTTGAGGTCACACGCCACCTGCCAATCCTGTCCATCTATTCTGCCGGGTCCTGGTATCCTTGGAGGTGTTCCAAAATGTACTCGATTTTACTCTCGGGTAGAGGGTTTTGTACCTTTGCGTTCGGAAACCTACCCGCGTCCAGCGTCGCTCTATCTGTGTTATCACCTGACACAACTACGCCAAAGTAACTCGGATATATTTGGGTAAGATTTTGAATACAGGCCTTCCCTTTCCCATTTTCGGTACCGGAAGAGCAGCGGAGGCCTTGAGCGGTTGACCGTCAGAGCGCGTGAGTGGCTGTCCGGATCCACGAGATGAGCATGCTCAAAACCCCTGTGAAGAACACAAGCAAACTTTGACAAAAAAAAAAAAAAAAAACATTCGCCCCCCCAAAAAAATATATTTTAAAAATAAGGACGGAAGCGAATTGCTGCACCACTTATGTCGAAGTTGTGTCGCCTCAAGATTTTTGAAGTATCGTTCTGGGACAGGGTTTGAAGGAATATCCTCGTTGGATTTTGCAGAACGGAGCGACAACACCTTTAAGGATGCCCCCGAGTCTGCTCCTCCGCAGTACACGTGGAGAGCCAATTACGGCGATCTATGGAGAGTGACGTCATCAAATGGCAGGTGAAGTCAATATGCTGTGCTCCACCCTACGATGCACTGCAAAGAATGCCACCGAAGCCAGTGCCATGTCAGTGTCACGTGACCTGCGGTTTGGAAATTGCGATGCGCGGGTCGCGTAGCTACATTCGAAACGGTGAATTGGCTGCGATGGCTCGTGGCTCCCGCGGCGATCCATCGGAAGAGAAACTGCGTATAGAGTGTGTGTAGCGGAGATACTATCGACGTCTATCTGCTCTGGGACACTTGCATTACAATACAATACAATGTACTACGTTTTTTTTTTTCGCACTTCGTAGCTTGATGCTGAATAAGTAAAGAGAACAGAATTTAGCAAAGAGACAAACAGAGGTCTCCTCACTGATCTGGTGGAAAGTTCACTCTATCAGTGTCCTGTGCAGTTTGCATTTGGATATAAGCTTTGCTTCACGCAGAGTGCGTGATGGTGCCGAGCTATTCACAGACGCACGGACCTTGCGCCAAGAAACTGAGGGAGAGGAGGAGACAAGAGCGCGGGCGGGGATGTCAGAGCTATGAGCTCTGGTTCGAGGGATTAGTGGGTAGACCTAAACCTATAGCTGCCTTTGTCTCCACTGCACTTGTCGAGCGCGTTTGAACGCGAAACGCCGGCGCCTGGCGTTTGGCTATCACATTCCAACGCGTTCGACACGTGCAGCGGACACAATGGCTGTGTTCCAAATCCTACCCAAATGGATCCGAGCTACTCCGATGGGTCGTGTCACGTGACAACACAGATTGAAAAGCGCTGAACGCGGGTAAGTTTTGGAACGCCAAGGTACCAAACCCTTACCCTGGAGTAAGATCGAGTAACATTTGGAACACGGCCAAAGAAAGCTAGCTCGAGCTCTACCATAGCCTCCTCTATACTCACAAAGCCTGGCAGTTCGACGACGGAGCATAGAGTGCCCGGTCGCAGATTTGGAGAGCGAGGATTTGGTAGCACCAGGGACGTATCCAGGGGGGAGGCCCATGGGGCCCGGGCCCCCCCCCCCCCCAAAAAATCTTCCGTTTTGCTGGGACCTCCTCTCCCCCCTCCCCCTCATACAGCAATTTGTCATGGGCGGGCCCCCCCCCCCCCCCCCGAAAAAAAATCCTGGCTACGTGCTTGGGTAGCACAGATCATCAAAGAGCCATTTCTCGGGGAACCTGGACGTCAGCGCACAGTATTTGCAGCGGCGAGTACCCGAAACACACTTGTTCGCTCGGGAGAAGTGTGTTTCGGCGTCTTGCCGCAGCGGGGCGCCAGTCACGAGGCTCTCCTCTCATGCGCTGTCTGCCGCTCCACCTTTTACATTTCGGCGGCCGCTTCTCGTGGCGATCTGCCAGGCTTTGTCAATATATTAGGGAGGAGGAGCAACCGTGACGCCCCAAGCGGTTCACTTTAGAACTACACGGATGGGGACAACAAATACAATGACTCATCGCTCGGCCGACATAACCGAACGCGGCGTCAGCGTTCGGCTGGAGTTCGTGTTCTCCGGTGAGGGGGAGGAGGGTCTCTTTTCTTACCTCTCCGGCCTGCCTGAACAATGCGGCATGCACTGTGCCCAGCTCAGCACAAAAGCCGAAGTGGGTCAAGCTTGCATTCTCTGACGACTGCTTTCGGCGTAGATCCGGCACTTAACGTCACTTCGTCGACTGTTAGTATTTTTTTACATTACACTGCGCCCCGCGCTCTATTGTAGAAGATGACATGGGCATGCCCATAAGGCCTGTGGGCATGTGCACAGGCCTTGAGTTGAATAAACACCGAGATGTTTACT
This sequence comes from Ixodes persulcatus, assembly GCA_013358835.2. NCBI lineage: Eukaryota > Metazoa > Arthropoda > Arachnida > Ixodida > Ixodidae > Ixodes > Ixodes persulcatus. The sequence goes on from JABSTQ010000371.1 coordinate 84,793, forward strand.
CAACTCAAAGCCTGTGCACATGCTCGATATCCTGCCCAATAGGAGGCTATGGCTCTACCCACAAATCATTCGAACCCCAGCTTGGCGTTCTGACGTCTCCATGCTCTCTCGTCTCTCCCTCTGCCTCAGTTTCTCGGTGCATGGAACAGCAATACGAGGTTGGGTCTGCGACGCGCGAGTAATTATTATTTTGTGAAATAGAAGCGCACTAAGAGCCCTCATACTTGAACGTCTGAAGCAAGCACCTTCATTTTGAAGCCGATGGCATTCGTAAGCTAAGGCGCGTGTTATCACACTCCACTGGCCAGTACCCTGAAAACTTCTCGAATATAGGTACTGTAGCGCTGCCGCACTGACAACCCCGATCACGGGTATTGATCCACTCAGTTAAGTCAAATATTAGGTTAAAAGACAGTTGCAAAAGGGACAGAGGACTTTTTGTCGCTCAGAGTGACAGACCTGTGCTTGAACTTCTCACTGTCTCTGGTCCCATTTATGTAGACCAACAGGCTGTTCACAAAGAAGCCGGCGTTGCTATGTATGGGCACTGGACGTGCACAGAAACCATATTCGCGGGAAGGACAGCAGCGCCACGGCAGTTGTGTTACGGCACAGCTGCTCAAGGATGTATAATCGCAGCTGCTGACTCGAGCTCCTGACTTTACTTGGGGCATAGCCTCCGCTATAATCACAAAGCCTGGCAGTTCGACGACGGAGCCAGAGTGCTCGGTCACAGAATCGGATCGCGAGGATCTGGTAGCACAGAGTATGAAAGAGCCGTTTCTCGGGGAACCTGGACGTCAGAGCACAGCTTTTGCAGCGGCGAGGACCCAAAACACACTTGTGAGCTCGGGAGAAATGTGTTTAGGTGTCTCGACGCAGCGGGGCGCCAGTCACGTGGCTCTCCTCTCATCCGTTGTCTGCCTCTCCCACTGATCTTTATTGTAGTAGGCCGGATCGCGGACCGCGAGCCCGCCGGTGGTACCACGGCGGCCATTACTTGACACCAGGCAATACATGCAAGTCTATGGGAGAAACACACAAATGTAGGAATATTGACGCTTGTATGCTGTGCCTGAAGGCGAGTATATAATTATGTGATGCGATCATTATATCGAGTGTTTGGAGGTCGAATCGGTATTTGTCAAGCGTTCGAATGCCAATTAAAAAATCAAACGTGCCGGAGCGCCTGGCAAACTTGCTCTAGTACTGAAGTAAACAAAGGAACTTGCCGTCAATAAGACCGCCCTCGGGGAAGCCCAGAAGATGATGAATGACGATAAAGTTTCATGGTGACAGCGGCTTCCCGGGGGGAAGTGAATTTCGTGTAGCAAGGCCCTCAAGCTTGTCGTCTGCTAAACCCAACTTGACGAAACCGCCACTGACACCGCGGTGACTCTAGGTAACTCTCGTCTCATTGAGCTGCACTACATTTTTCGCCAAGCGAAGTCACTCTCGACCACGAAACATTTATTTATAAAAGTTCTGAGTGCCGTCAGTTTTAATGTATGTAGACATGCTATTTGACAGGCTTACCGAAAAGCAGTCAAAAAGTTTCAGTGCCGACAACAGCTTAGAAACGGGGGAACGGCACTTTTTCTCGTTTTTTTTTCCCATAAAGTCCCATGCATTGGGTGTTGTCACTCAATGGCCGCCGGTGGCGACACTCGACACCGGCTGCCGAGGCCGCGGTCCGCAATTCAGCCTACTACAATAGAGATCAGTGGCCACTTCACCTTTTCCATTTCGGCGGCCTTTTCTCGTGGCGATCTGCCAGGCTTTGTCAGTATATAGGAGGCTGTGCTCGGGTGCTTCGTGGCGCGCGCTTCCGCGTGAAAAAGTATCCAGGGCCGTCTTCAAGCCGCGTCTCAAGACGCTCGCGCGCCTGAGCCTTTGCACTGCTTTCTTTCACTCAGTCTTAGCTGAGATGCTTCAAGTAGGCCCAGGCAGTGGCGTACCAACTTGTTTTTGAGGGGGGGGGGGGCAAACCAGACCCCCCCCCCCCCCTCCCCCCCCCCCCCCCCAAGGGACAGGGGGGCGGTGCCCTTGATATGCCGTGGGCACCGCCGGCCAGGGTTTGCCCTGCCCAGTGGTAACTGTTTCAGGGCGAAGAGGGGGGGGGGGCGAAACACATGCCTTGCCCCCCCCCCTCTGAGAACTGGGGGGGGGGGCCCTTTTGTCCCCCCCCCCCCGGGTGGTACGCCCATGGGCCCAGGCAAAGCCACGCGCCCGCGCCAGCGGCTCTGGCAGCGTTGTACATAGTAGTCAGTTTTTGCACGGTCCCGGGAACACGTCTCCGAGATTAATGTCCCATGCATCGAAAGCTGCCCCGAAGTGGCAAAAAGTGTCGTCATAAAAGCCGGAGTGTCACGCTGTCGGAGCTCGTGATCCTGGCGGTTGGGCGTAAAGTTTTGGCGAAAAAGCGCGGCTGTAGGCGAGTGTCGCTGTCGTCGCAGTGACCAAACTCCTGGCTGCCGGAGCTTCCGTGGACTGTCAACCTGCAGCAGAAGAGACGTCTGCCAGATCCACTACCGTTGCTGCGGCTCCTCCAAGATCGCGGCCTGGCGACAGCATGCCACTTTCATAAAGACATTAGGCGGAAATCGAGGGACCACTTCTTTTTAGACGCAGTAAGCGTAAACGCCTGCAACACGGTAAACGCGTTTCCGGCACCGTAGATTCTGCGTAACTTTTCCGTACGGAGCGGCAATGCTACTGTGAGCTCGCGCTGTGAAAGAGAAGCATATTGTCTGAAACTGAGATAGACTCCCTACTTCCGATAAAAGCGCTTTCGAGTCACTGGATTTAGCATACACCTTTCCAATAGAGATTATTAGTAGACCGTACGCTATAGATCTTCGTGTTGCTAGCGGGAGCTCATTTACAAACCCACGGCCCGGAGTGCGTTCTCCCCGGCCCAGCACACTCATCTGCGTCGCTCCGGAAAGCGAGGGAGGTTCGAGCGATAGGCACGAACGTTGGAAATGACACCGGCTAAGCAAGCCTCCGATGGTGCAGGTATCGTGCTCGGCCTTCCGCGCGAGTGGGTTCTGCGGGGCGGAGAACGGCGTCGATCTTTTCTTCTTTCTCGTAGCGGACGGTTCTGCCTGATCGTCGTCGTCGGCGTGACCCTGCGGCGCCCATCGCTCTTGGGCGTTGTTCCCGGCCCGCGCTCGTCCCGCCGGAGTCGCGGCGTGCGCTTCGCTCCCCCGCCCCGGGCGTCAGTCGGTTCCGAGTGGGCCGCCGGGAAGGTTGCTCCGTCCGCTCCGCAGCGTGCTCACGCCCCAAAGGATACGCGCTCCCTTCCGGCTCCGGGATGATGCAGACAGGCGCCTCGTGCTCCTCCGCCCGTACGGCTCCTCTGCCCGAGAGCTTCGGACTGCGGTGAGTCTCGTGCGCTACCCCCCCCCCCCCCCTCCCCCGGGTGTGCAATGCCTGGGCATATAAGCTGCTGCAGATCGCTCGCCGCGGATGCAGTTTTTAAGATTATCGGTGTAATTAACGTGACTAATGATTGCCAGAATGATTAGAAGGCTATAAAGAGTGTCAGCTGTCTTGTGCTACGTTGTTAGAGAGGCGTAGTTTCCGCAGCACTGTCGAAGTTACTTCTGGGACAGGGGCGGATTATTGGGTCAGGCCTGGGGTGATGGAAAGGGGGGGGGGGGGGGGTTCTGCAGAGAGAAATGAGCGAAGCACTACGCAGTTCATTTTTGTTAAGCCAATAATTTGGATTCCCCCAAGAAACCAAGCATTCATTCCTTAATAAAAAGCTTGAGCGTGTTTTTTTTTTTTATAAGGTCACCACTGGCAAGCATAAAAGGAAAGGGGGGGGGGGGGGGGCAGGTCACACCCCCCCCCCCCCCCCCCTTATGCTCGCCCCTGTTCAGGGAGCGCACGGGAATAAAACACAAGCGAACTGACGTGCTCGTGCAGAAATCCTAGGCTGCAGCATAGTCCTGACAAGTAGCGCAAATGAGTTGCGGACATTTTTAGAGGAATGTTTTCCTTTAGATTTTGACGCCCCTAATTCAAATACAAAAAAAAAAGTTTTTTTTTCGAATTAAAAAAAAAATCACTGCTAGAGTGATTCAACAACAACCGCTCGATTGCGCCGTTACAGTGAGTTTTGTAGATTGATCCTCAAGAAGCAGAGAGCAGGCACCAGCAACTGCTTTCCTACTGGTGACCAGCGCGACCGAAAACGCAGATGTGGTCAATCTTCCAAGACTGGTCAAATACAAAATACGACGTTTTAGTAGGACAGTTTTCCTTTCGTCGACGCAAATAAGTTGTCCGAGCACCCGTTTTGACGGTGTTAATTTAAGAACGAGAGGACTCGACGCTGCCACCGTTCTCTTTGTAGAGCGTGTCTCTCCAAAAAATTTACAGGTTTTTTGGGTTTTTTTTTTTTCACCGCAAAAATATCCCCAAACGCTCAGCCTCCGCCCTAAAGCCTGGTTCAGACAGTTGCGTTTGACTGCGTTTGACTGCGTTCGGCAGCGAGACACCAGGACATCCCTGCTGCTTATATCGCGTGCCAAGAAGATTCCTTGAATTGGATTCCACGCTTCATACGAAGCACAGATGTGCCGGTGACTCGCTTTCGGTTCTCGCCGCAACGCAGTCAAACGCACTAAACGCAAGTGTCTGAACCGGCCTTTATGCAGCACTAGCTGCCCCAACCAGACGCCAAAGTTTCAGACCTAACCGTTATATTATTAAAAAGTAATCAGTAATTTTCTGAAAATTTTATTGGCAAAATGAGATTTGTTTTTGGTAACTGGCGCTATTCAGCTCCATGCATTCGCGGGCTTCGTCGGCCGCCATCTTTCTATTTAAAATTTAAAAAGCAATTCCCTTAAAACTGTTGAATAAGATTACCGTCAGCTCTGAAAGTTTTGCAACTGGCTTGGGCAGTTAGTTCTACTTTTGAACTGAGAATGAGCGTTTAACGATGCGTCATTTATTAAAAAAAGATCTTGTAAACTTTCTTGGGACGTATTGTACATACCACCGAACTTGTCGTTCCCAAGAAGCCAGGATCACAAGCATCACGATTTCCGTCACTCAGGGACTGAGTCAGAAGACGTATTGGGGTAGCATTAATTTCGTAAATAAATATACCTTTCGATTCACTCACATATTGACGTAAATCTTTGACGTGACGTCGAGGGTAGGAGCCGTAAGGGGGCGCCGCCGAAACATCTTGTAGTCGGCGATCCACTCGTTAAAGCTCCAGGCTCGAGCCTGTGCATTCGACGGAATTTCTCCCTTGCCACATTTTTTTTCTGTATTCACATTTTTAACGTGTTGTCACGGCAGTGTCCATTTATCTTTCCACTGATATTGGGCGTCACTTATTGGCCCTATTATTTTTTTCAAGTGTTTTGTTGGATCTTTGAGATGTCATCATCGATGACCACCCTTCGTCCACCGCAAATGTGAAATTCACTCTGAATATGATAGTATAAAATGGCTTTACTAGAATAATTGTTTTACATCAGCAGCACTTTCGAACTTCCCCGCCCGCCAATGTCTCAATCGTTCTCTTTCTCTGTTTTTCTCCGTAAGGGAATAGGACATTCATAGAGATATGGCACACACTTATACCCCTGCCGTACGAGCAAAATAAGAGTAATTTTTAGCAAAAAAAGTATAATTTTATGTATTACAATGGATTAAAAATGTAAAGTTTATGCGCAACTTTCTTTCAAAAATTGATAAATATGGGGTGAGTGAGAAAAAAACGAACTCTTTCCGGGATCAAAGTGCCAGCCACGGCCAACGCCAGTGAGTGCGAAAAACCTACCAACTAGCTAAATAATTAACCAGAATGTACTTATTAGCTTTTACATTATAAAAACAAATAACCGTATGGTTTCAATTAGATAATTTCGGAGTGTCGCTACAGCACTTTACGGTATCCCCCCCCCCTCAAAAAAAAAAAAAAAAAACGCCAATTATTAGCTTTCCTTTAAAGGGACACTGCAGGAACAAATTTCTTTTTAAGTGTTTAAATCGGACACATAATTCTTTTTTTTTTCCACAAAAATATTTTTTTTTTACCACCCGGTGCTTAGATAACTAAGCACCTTTTCTCAAAACTCATTGGTCGGAAAGATGACTGGCGTGTAGATGTTGGTTGTAATATTCTATCTCCGTGCCGTAATTGTAGTTTCATTTTTAATCGACAATTTTTTAATGTCTGAGAAACAAATTGTCTAGATACACTCAATATTGTTTTCAAAAATATCCCAAAATTACCTTTTTGGCATTGGTGAGAAACTATAACAAACATGGCTGCCGGCGTCCGGAAAGTTCTCAACGAGCGCAGCTCGTCGAGCTCGTCTATCTTAATGAGTACGAGTCGTTCTGCGTTCACCGTGGTTTTTAGAGGAAGATCTCCTTAACTGACGTAGTTTCTAATGAACAACTGTCATTCGGAAGCGCTGTGCGGGTGTTTGTTTTCGTAGCGGGACTGGCCTAAGCCTATAGCGTCCCACGTTAACTAGGTTGCTTGATCTGGCTAGAGTTGTTCGTTTGGGGGATGTTAATGCAGAATTAAGTTGTTGGTTCCCGTAGACGCGGCCCCTCTGCTTTGTGGATTGTGCAACCGTCGTGATTGCAACCATTGTTTCAATACCTAAAAGATACCTACACAAATAGGAATTAGCGAGTCAATTGGCTGGAGGCACTCGGGCGATCGGCACACAATAAGGTTGTCCAGGTATGTTCCCGTCATTTTGCTACAAACATCAAGTAGCTCACTCAAGTTTTGCAGTGCACCTGGAGTGCCAAAGCGAAAATATTTAGGTCGCGTTTTAATTGTTTGTTATGAGGCTTACCCACCTTGCTCGCGGATGCTACGCGAAAAAAAAATATAACAAAAGCAGAAAAGGGGAAATAACTGCATATTTATTTTGTTGATTCTTTTTTTAGTTCTCTTGGTCGCTCTCAGCCGGACATCGACAGACGCTGACAGACGCTTGCATTGCACCGTGGCTCGTGCATGACAGAACGCTAGAACGCCGCCTTCATGGTCGCGTCTTGCGAGCGTTGCAGAAGTTTTGAACGGAGGCGGACTAGCAGACGGAAGAAGGCGAAAAACGACCCCGGCGCGCGGCTTTTATGTCCGCTTCTGGGCATTGCAGATGGCGCTTGACGGTGGTGTAATATAGAGTTCCTGTATAGGCTCCCCACGGGAGCCAGAGTTGCGCGTTCACGCATGGCATGTGGATCCAGCTCCTCACGTGACTGAATTCGGCGAATAGCAGCGCCGCGCGTTCGAGGCGCGCGGCGGGCTCAAAAGCCTGGGAACGTACGCCGGGGCGCGTGCAACGTCTACTTTGCTGCACGACACTTGATACGGCTCCTCACGTGATCGGATCTCGGCGAATAGCGGCGAGGGCGGCACGCGGCATGTGGAATCAAACGCGCAACTCTGGCTCCCGTAGGGAGCCTATACAGGAACTCTAGTGTAATAGCAGACGATGCCGGAGCCAGCCGCGCATAGGGACGGGGCCACTGATCTGTGGGAGAGGCGTAGCACGGGCCGTGACCTCCACCTAAATTGCGTCTAACGGCGTAAATATTGAAGGAATATAACTTTATCATGGAAAATTATTTTTTTTCTTTTTTCGCCGAATGTTGGACAGCATTTCTAGATGCATGCAGGTTCACTTCCCCGTAGAGCATCTGCGCAGTCTGCGAACAACGGAAGGGTGGTACGGAGAGGCGCCGAGAAATGCTGCGCAGCGGGACAATGGACATGCCGTTTGACATTCGCATTGCCCCTGCCAACGTCGCACCCTTCACATCGAATCTTCTTCTAGGCTGAATCGTTTTTGCGACCCGTTCGTTCTTCGCAAGGATGGGCTACTTGCGTGTTCCGCTGGAAAGTGAATGCGCAGGCTTCCTTTAGAGTGTATCTAAAAAAGCACATCCGGGAAGAGTGGAAGTCGACGATTCATAGCTTTTTCAGGGAAGGCACTTATAGTCTTAAAAAGCGCAGGGAGTGCCTTATTGCCTTCACGCTTCTTATTGCGATTCGTTGTTCAGCGTTCTTATCGGCTAAATTCAAACAAAGCTGAAGAGCTTTTCCAAAAAAAAATGAGGGTTGATTCTGGGGTGTTTGTGCCTGCTGAACCCAAATATTACAACCGTAGGACCCAAAATAATCCTCCGCCCCCACTCCCCCCCCCCCCCAAAAAAAAAAGAAAAAAGAAAAAACGAAGCGAACGGAACCAATTGCCGCAGTGGTACGCCAATGACTGGCCGCGCGTGCCGCGCCATGTGTCTTGAAAATGACCATCGCGATTCTCGGTTTCCCCATCGATTGCGGAAGTTGTCGGGGACCAATACTTATAGCTCTCGTAAATCGGGATCGGCTTTCATTTTCCCCATATCTTTAGGTAGATCCTGAAGGGGCATATGTCCTGAGAACCCTCGGCATGACAAAGTACTGTATACGCTTTTCAGCCGTTGGCAGATCAGAAAAATGGCCACCGCAGTGATGCGGAGAGTCGCGACGAATCGCTTGCGCAGAAGGGTAGCGACGCGATATAGCCGCTTCATGCGTGCCGGAACGTTGACTGCTGCTTATTGTCACGTAAAAAGTGTTGACAGTAAGCGGAGTGCTGTCGGCGGGACGGGACAGTCTAGATTACCGTGGCTGTCCCCAAAACGGTCGTCTGAAGACACATATTCGGCCCACTTCAGCCTTCGTGCTTAGCAGCTGCTGCACACGTGAGCGTTCAGGCTGCATTGTTCATCAACAATGGAACTAAAGAGCCCTTCCAAAGGTGACAGAAGAGCTTCTCCTGAGATGAGACCACGTCGCCGTCCTGCCAGCGCGATGCCCTTGCGTATGTAAAGTTGGCCCCCCAGCAGACGGTTCATCTTGAATATCATTTGCACATCCCAAAGAACTTCAGCATATAGGTCATTTTAGGTGCCCGTCTGACAGGGGTATAAGACTACACGAGTAAGTGCGCAGAAGGGTCATCCGTGTTTGACAGCTACAATAAAAAAAAAAACACGCGTGATATCCTTGTGATAGTGCTAAAAGCATCCTGGTTCTCTATATTCACGTACCTGTCTCAAGATTTGTGGGCTGCATTAGACCACCCCCGCGCGTTATCGTGAGTCAAATCAAATTTTGGCGGCGCAAAGAACCATTCTACGATACACTAGATTATTATAAAGCTAAATTTTCGCAAAAACTTACATAAAGAGGGCAGTTTCGAAGTTTTCGAACGAACCTTGTACTACTCTGGACGAGCTTGGTATGCAGAACAGAGCAATTTGTAAAAGAGAAGTACATTTGCAACCGAATGTCGGATACTCTTTAATTTCAAATGATACTCTCTAGGAGAATCTTAACCTATGGAAAGACAAGATCATGACAGAATATATGTTTACGCTTAAAGAAAACATTTGTTTGCCTTCAGAAAGTAGCAGCAACTAAAACAAAAACAAAGTTAATACTACATTAAGTTGTTTGTAAAAGTCGCATGATGAATTGCGCGCACAGTTATTGCGTCATATGCCCTTCACTCTCAAGTAGCTGGATAGTGGAGTTGCTTAAAAAACGTATCGCGGTACGGAGTCAGTTTGGGAAGTGTGTTCGCTTCAGTGACACAGACGAAAACTAAAACAAAGCAGTAAATATCAGACGGTTAGCACAAAATGGCCAGCAGAAGCCTACTCTTTCCCTACATGCTCGAGGTGTTATCAGTATACTGTTCACAACTAATAACGTAATAGCTAAATATTTCCCAGAACAGTCGCCTGACTATTCCTCCCTAGTTTCATCTCCCTATTACGTGTGCCTTTTTATGCACTGGGATCTTACGTTCAAAGATGGTCGGCAGAGCGTCGGGTTCAGACGAGCCTTTTTTTAGACCCAAACCCACACGTCGTATGCGCCGTCCGAAACACGTTTCGAACAGAAAACAGTATGCTTGTCGGGCCCAAACTTCTCTGTTCGTATAAAGCGGCAATCCACCTTTTGGACATCTCGGTGTCGGCGTAGAAAGGGCGGCAAGCGGAAGGAGCAACGACGCCGAACTCGGTTTGTGAAGCCGACGGCTACGCGGGGCGGGAGCACGAGTCAGCCGCTTCAGTGCCACGATTCATTCCTCAACCTCATGAACAAGCAAGGAAACAATACAGATGTCGGGCGATCGAATTGTTAGCACGACTGGTCAGCGGATAAAAGCGAGTGCTATGCATCGGCTGAACGACGACGGCTCTGAACGTCAGCAGCCTACGAAGCTACGAGAGAAGCGCGGCTAGTCCCGGCGAGGCCCCCAGCTGGTCTTTTCCAAACGTCGACTGACTGGCCCTTCCTCCTCTCTCGCCTTTCTCGGAACTTCGGAGGGGCATGGTTTCAGCGCAACTTTGAAGGCGTTTTTCTGGCTTAACCGCTCATACGATGATCAGACGAATATGCTATTCGTTATGGCAGGGGACTAATTAACAAGGTGCGGGTGTTTTCTTCTCGTATTAAGAACCCCTTCCCTTTAAAGGGATACTGAACTGAAATTTCGAGCTCACAAAACAGGGCTGGCTAGATAGGCGACACGCTGCAAAACCCAAAAACATCACTCCTACAGCGATATCTTCAACGGATCGCCGTATTTTCGGAAAAGAAGTTTGCGATTGAACACGGCTGACGAGGCCGACGAGACAAGGCACGTCACGATTCCCATTCCCTCTCCTCCTCGCTTCATCCCGTCGAGCTGGTGAACCGAAGCGAGGAGGAGAGAAGCGAGGCCGCTTCCCCTCATTCTCAAATTCTCCCGGAGGACAGTGACGTCAGAGACCTCGCTTCATCGTGCCCTTCTTTTGCAAAAGTACGGCCATCCGTTTGAGATATCGATGTATGACTGATGTTTTGGAGTTCGTAGCGTCCCGTTCAACGGTTGTGCGGCCTTATTTTGCGAAATCCAAATTTTGGTTCAGTATCCCTTTAAGGATCAGTTAATACTCTAAGTTCCTTCGCAAGTATAGAGCACTTAAAAAAGATTCAAGTCCATAATGGCCGCAGAGGTTCTTCCAACCAGCTTCGATTTCCTTTTTGATGTCCCAAAGAAGCGACGGCTTCTAGCCTGCCTTGTACACGTAACAATTACTATGTATTTAAATCGATTACTCGATTGCTTTAGAGCAGGGGTCGGCGATCTTTTGCTGCCGCGGAGCAAATTGTCGCAAAGCGGAGACAGAGCGGGCCGTATGAAAACCCAGGGGAGAGGGGGGGGGGGGGCGATCAGCTCACGAAAATTACAGATAAAACGCAAAGGGAACTGTTATACTCAATGCTACAGGCTATCTTTTGTGTGGCTCTTGGTGCTGCAGGTTCAGCCTTCATCATTCTCGCAAAGCCACACAGTTCTGATTTCAAAGTCCTATGACCATGACAAACTGAAAACCATGTAGTGTTACCGTCCGATTTCTCTTTGCAACGTGGACTATAATATGTTTGCTATCTGCCCTGTCGCTTGGTCATAATCCTCACAAAGAGCCCCCAGTGCGACAAAAACTGTTGAAATTGACAATGGTATGAACCGCGATTCCGAACGAAAAGTAGGCTGAATACAACGACCCTAGTTATTGATTTCCAATGCATTACTGTGGTGCGTAACAATTTCCCATGTAGAATAAACTGATCTCGTGGTAGTACGCTTCAGAGCCAGTACATCCAATTACACCAGGCTTGCAACGAACAATAATTTTTGCGGCATTAGTGGTGAAGTGTGTGTGTGTGGGGGGGGGGGGGGGAGGGGGGGAGGGGGGGGGTGCTTGTTTAGTAGCGTGCTGGGTGCCCCATAATATATTTCCTCGCGGGACCCCTGCTTTAGTGGAAAAGTAGCTTGAGCATAGTTGTAAACCCGAGACTGGGGCTACGGACAAGGGACAAAACACAGAACGACACGGACGAAGTCTCAAACGCAGCTAGAAACTTTATTTCACAGGACAAACATATAGTTTGTAGCTGCGTTTGAAACTTCGTCCGTGTCGTTCTGTGTTTTGTCCCTTGTCCGTATACCTGGTCTCGGGTTTACAACTATGCTCAATTTACTGCACCCTTACTATTGCTTCAGAAAAGTAACTGACTGTTACTTTAAAACGTAACCATTACTTTTTAGATTACTGTTAGATCAGAATTATCCGATTGGGAAATATACTCACCTTTAATATCGACCACTTTTGGTAGACCGTCCCTCTGTCCAAGACTTTGTTCGATAATTCCTTGGTAGGAAGGTTGTGGAGACAAAAAGCGATGTTAGGGAAAGGAGGAAAGGTATTAAGGGATACACGTAATTCTGTTGCTTTGAAAAGCAGTGAAATAACTCTTGTGATTACTACCTAATATAAGCAATTAAATTATTACAAAAGTACCCCAAAAAGTAATCAAATAGAAGTAATGATTACTTGTCATGGATAGTCTGCTTCCAGCGAAGCGTTGACTGATCGAGTTTAATGGGAAGGTCCCGTTCACGTTCTTCTTTCTGCTAACTTTGTGTTCTACTTGGCCGGACTAGGTCCGTCATTATCGGATGATTCCTTGGTCATCGATAGTTGTCCCCATATTCATACTTTGACGCGAGATGCACCATTCATGTCCATGCAGTTTAGTTCCCCCTACATGTGCCAGGGCAATCAGCGATCATCTACCTTCACACAAAAGCACGTCAAAAGGTTCACGTGCTCGAAATTTGCTACGCCCGGCTCGCAAACGGCCATGTCCTCGTCCTAGATAGTCTGGCTATATGTCACTCCTCCCTTTTCTGAAACAACACAAACAATATTAAACACGAGCAAAAAAAAAGAAAAAAGGAAACGTTCATGTTGCGATTAAGGGAGCTACAAATACTTGCATGTCACGTCTATTTCCTGGTGACAGCTTTTATTATTCTCGTTATTTGTACCCAGGCGGTAGAATATGGAACCGTGACACGCCGTGCATACGTGATCGCGGCTGGGAATTTAAGAACCATGTAGGAGCTGGCTTCAGTCTGGGTGACTGCGTCGGGTACTGTGTACGGCCACACGTGACTCAAATTTACCACCGAACACCGAGTCAGTTTGGGTCACGTGATCAAAATATGGGCATAGGTTTATATTCCTTTTGATTTGATGCCTCGGTTTTGGGAGACAGCATGCTTTATTGGAAATGATACGCCATGCCACGCTCACCTCATGAGAAAAAGCAAATCTTAAGCATAGTTCATACGTTGCGCGAAGTGTGCGAGATTTGGTCGTCAGAAAACAAAAATATCTTTTTGGTTTAAAATGTTTTTGTTACCACTGATCTTAAATGCACCACTTATAAAAAGAAAAAAACAAAACAACTAGTAACTCTCCGCGATGGGCCCACTTATGTTCTTGAGTTGACAATGGTTATACATTTCTGTTCTGACAGTCCATAAAAAAGTAAGGCAAAAGGACAACGGTTCTACGTTTTTATTCTTTTCTGGGTAGCAGATCCAACTCAAGTCATCAACCTTGTAGGCCATGCCAGAGTCATAAGCGAATGCTTTTGTTTTTCGTTTCTCCTATCAGATGGCGCCACTGCCGACAACAAGCAATAGAGAGCCTATGTTTAAGAAAGAGAGAGAGAGAGCAACCCGAACCGTGGAGAGCGGTGGCCATTTAATGGCGGAGGCCTCTTGCGCAGATTAGTTGCAAGTGCGCGTGCGTTACGTCGTCGCGTGGCTAAGTGGAAAGCAGGCGGAGGGGCGGAGAGGCGCTTGCAGACGGTCGCCGCGTTCGCAACCTCCTCGCAGCTTGTATTGCAAACGGAACCCATAAACCAGATGACCCCGATCAAGCAGTTTTAAACACTCTGCATTATAAGCGCAGCACCATGCAGTAAATATGGGCAGTTGAGTAGAAGCAAACGTAAGCACAGAAGCAGACGACACCGCCTTCAGTTACCCGACGGAGTCTTCTCGTACGCAGAAGCCATTTTTGCTTTTAACTTTTTACTGCTCGAACCGTAAGCTGTGAAACCTTGACGACTTTATCCAAGCACTAGCTTTACATCGTATCAGCATCTAAGCTTTCGGCAAAGCGTAGGTTTTTTCTTCTTTAATTTGTTTATTAGGTTTTTAAAAGACTGCTAGGTTTTTAGCTGACACCAAATGCTTCTCAGTTTTGTTCAGTTTTCGTAAATAAAGCCAAGAGAGCTTGGGGGCTCCTCAAGGGGACACTGACAGGGTATTTATGCGCCTAGGTATTTATTTGTACACGACATATGAAAGCCCAGCTATCCAGTACAAAATTCACGGCTCGAAATTCGTTTTCTCTCCTCCCGAAAACCGTCGATCGAGAACTGGTCGGCTCGAGTCGCGCTCACTCTCTTCTCCGTGGCCACGTCCTGTTTTCTATGGTTTAGGCACAACCATCAAAGATAATCAAAGTCGTTGGTCATCGAAGGCACACACTCAATATTAAACTTAGAAGCAAAATATAATCCCCCAGTATTTCCTACCCCCTTATCACCCATCATGGTTGGGATCTCGTTCAGGGTGCAATTTCCCTGCCCAAAATAAACGTCGTTGCTAAATGAAAGAACGTGGTTGTCCTGTGCTTGTCCTCCGAGTTTTAGTCTTTCGATTTTAAGTATTCATGTTCAACTCGCTCGCTTTTACCAGTATTTTTTGTGGCTTCTAAAAAGCTGCAAATGCGTTGATTGAAAACAAACAAATTTTTATAGCCACGTGACTTTCGGCAACAGTCTCCTCTATATTTCTGCTTCCTCCCCAGTCCAGTTTCGGTTTTGGTTTCGACCAGTTTCGTTTTTTTTTTAATTTTTTTCTTTATACGTGACGCTGTAGCAGAATATCGATTGGGTAGTCTTCTAACACCATAATGGATCGCCTAACAAAAATATGCAAACTAAATTGTGGGGGCTGTCAGTGTCCTATATACCACGTAGCATCAAAAAGAAACAATTTACCTGAGCCAATCTGTCAACATTCACCTCAGGGAGCAAAACCTGCGCGAGCAGGGGCGTAAGACGCTTTCGGATTATGATATTTCAGCTGATTCTTACCCCCTGTTAGGATCTCGCTTTTGCGTCCACCAAGGGTACATTCTTTTCGTCAGTAAGATGAAATGTAATCTCCGTCTCAGGCTTACTGTTAGACATGGCAGACATTTGATCAAGAGCTCCGAGAAACGGCACCGCGGTTGTCGTCTGCTCTTTCCTTCTCCACTCGTCGTCTGCTTCTGCACGGACGCTGAACTGACTTCGGAGCCGGTGCAAGATTTTGAGAAACTGGGTCTGAACTCGTACAGGACAGGGGTGAATCGAACGCGCCAGTGCAGCGGCCGTGCAACTTTCCGTTGAATCGAAGGCGGCGGTTCCTACACTGCTGAACTGGTTCAACCAGTTCAGGCGAATTGAACAGACGTATAGGGGTGGCACTGAGTAGATCGAACGACGTCTTAGCGAACGACGTCCCGCCCCCGACTTTTCATCGAAATACACTTTAGCGAAGAGTCGGCCACAGCGAAGCGGCGTGTACGGGTGGGCCAGGTGGGTTAACATTTTTGTAATGAGCCGCCTCAGACTGTCGCCGCGAATACGGGGGGGGGGGGGGGGGGGGGGGGTTAACACGCGCCTCAGTGATACACGTAATTCGCTAAAGTGACCGCTGTTCGCTAAAACGTCATTCGGTCATGTGAAATGGACCCGACCTATAGTTACATACATTAAGCTAGGGGACTAAGAGTGCTAATGCTTCTGATGACAATGTTTAATTGATGTCATGGCGAAAGCACCTGCATTACAATGCAGTTTGTCTCGCTCTTTCTGGTATGCGCATTTCAAGCGCGTCGCGACGCCGTTTCTTAGCGCGCACCTCTTTTGCACCACTAGCCGCGGATCTGCTGAAAGCGAGCTGTCGACTGCGACCAGCCGTGGGTCGGGATTTGAAGTCCCCTGCGCTAAAGGAAGCGCAATAAAAACTCTCTGAAGATTGTCTGCTAAAACCAAAACCCGGCTAGGCGTCCCATGCGGGGAAGCTCGGCGAGTATTTTCGGCGCCTGGGGCGGGTAGGTGCCAATCGCCGATGCCTTGCCGTTCACAGAGTTTTTGGACGCGTTTAGGGATTTGTAGGTTTTAAGTCGTTCTCAGGTATATTAACAAGGCGTGTCGAATAGGTATTCCTGAAGATGCGCCCATGATACCTTTGGCAGATTTGTAATTTATTCGAGGAACAAGTGTTTTTTCTTTTCCCCTAAAGGATCAGGAAGGCATGCCGATCGCGTATATCTAAATTTCAGGAGGTACCGCAGTTAGCTCTCGGCGGTGAGACGGTTAAAATATGCTCTACTCGCTGAGGGTCCTCCCAAACAAGCAAAAACAATAGCCAAAAGGAAGTAACATACTCCCCCCGGAACTTCGGCCATTATTTTGGTTTTTGTTTACCTCCGCCCACCCTGTATAGAAACCAAAATTGAAGACAATATTGTTTTATTTATTTTATTTTCCAAACTTTCTGCCGCAGCTGTTGAGTTGAAAAGCGCTAGACACGTCGTTCTTGTCATAGTATACACATATAAAAGACATCTTGACCTTTCTGTCTCCGTGGCGAGCGAACAATACGTCCGGCGCCGCGAACCTGTAAAAAATTTCGGCGAGCCATCGTTCATCAGTATCAGACACATGTTTTGTCTTCCTATCAAAAAGTGTATCTATAGAAAAAAAAATCTAACAAAAGCGTCGTCCATTTTACCGTAGAGCGACTCGCTTGGTTCCCTGTGTGGTTCTCTCGTGGGACCATACTCGGCGCACCTGCGGCGTCGTCTGCGTCGTGCCCGTCGTGATCGATCGCAGACGCGGCCCGGTCGGCGGCCGAAGCCCGTCCAACTGGCTTCCCGCCCAATCCGTCGCTTTCGGCCATGGATTGGGGCTGTTGGCCCCTTCTCGCAATGGTCGATTGGAACGGTGTTTTCGATTGCTCTCCGATTGAGAACGCATCTTTCCGTGCGACTATTTGCCTGAACTATTGCGCGAACGGTTCCTACTCGCCCTTTCAATCTTGAGCAAAATATCAAGAGAGTTCGACCAAAGGGAGTGGTCAGATTAACAAAGAAACTGTAGTGCCTAATTAGGGATTACATGCGCGCTTGTGTAGAGTGACGTCATCTTGGCCATTTGACCACTTAATAGTTTCTCATGTTTTTGGAAAGTGCCCGCGCTTTAGCCTTTTAGGGCGCGAGCGCGCAGCACTGACTAATGCTTCTATGCTATTTTGCTACCTAAAATGTATTCTTCGAATTTACTTCGGCAGTCGAAGTAAACCCGATGAAATAGGAAACACAAAAAATGCACACGAGGAATTAAAAACAAAAATAAAAATAACACTGCATAAAACGATCCAAACCAAGGAAATAGAAACCAGGCAGCCACCTATGACGTGACCAAGCAACACTCATCGATCTTTTTTTTATTTCGCACAAACACTGCACAGAGAGTGGCTCCACGCAGCAACAAAACTGCAAAGTAAAATTACACTAGCGCACTACAAGTGAAACAATAAGCCATCCATAAAAAAAAAAAAACGATTTTATTTTCCTCAAAGGATGCAAAGAAACGGTGCACAATATAAACGCCACCAGCGCGCAAAAAAATAAAATGTAACCTGTCATTCTTGAAGCGACAAAAGATACATATTACATATTCACGTTTTTTTTGTTTTTTTTTTCAAAGCTTGCACAGACGTACTTCCTTCAATTATGGTCATGAGAATAGGGTGCTCGTTAAGAGGCCGGGTGTTTGATAATCTAATTTATGTCTGTCATAAGCTAGTGTTTTTGTTTTCCTCCTTTCTGTAACTCACGTGCTGAAAATTGTATGCACGATCGTTCCAAAGATAGTTCTTGAGAAAAGGCAGTTGGTTCGAATTTGATTTGATTATAACATTTAGGTTTGTGAGTTTCCTAAGGATTTCCTAAGGACCGGAGCAGAGCGACTTCGGTACGGTTCATTCCCGACTAAGCGCAAGAACTTTTTGTTGTTGTTGAGTGCGCACAGGATTTTTATATTTTTTTGGTGTATCGGTCTCCACAAAAGAAGAAAGTAGTGAAAACGAGAATGTGGAGGAAATGTCGCCTCCACTAAATTAGTGACTCTAGTTTTCACTCGTGTGCATGCGTACTTAATTCCCCTCACCTCGTTTCTTTGACTGAGAGAAGGACGAGCGCACAGGCAGGCTGCTGAATAGCTGACATAAATTAACACGATACAGGGAAGAAAATTACAGATACGCGAGAAAAAGCACGGCACACAACGATTGTGTGTCAGACAAATCACAACCCCGAGACTGCAGGTAAGTAAAGGACGCACACACACACACGGCAGGTAACACGAGTGAAATATCCGCTGTGTTGAGACTTTTCGACGTGTGTGTGTGTCGTCTTTCGCTTATAGCTGCAGTCTCGGGGTTGTGTTTCGCCTCATGTTCACCAGTTCATTGGAGCCCTGACAATTCGTCTGTGTGGTTCCCTTCTTTCAACGTGTCTTCCTTTTTCATCCCTGTCTCAGGTTAAGTTGTGTTTAACCCCTCTTTGACTTTTGAACACCCCGCAAGCTCACGAATATGCCCTATCTATGGGCGCCCCCAACTGTGCTACTTGCACCTCTTTTACGTTTTATTTTAGTTTATCTTATAATTATGGCAACACAAACACACGCGCACACTAATGAACGGCTATACGCCCTGAAACTCAGGGAGAGGAGGAGGAGACTAGAGCGCGCGCGGGATGTCAAAAAGTCGAACTCTGGTTGGAATGATTAGTGGGTAGACCTAAAGCTAGCTGCCTTTGTCTCTGCTGCACTCGTCGAACGGGTTGGAACGGGGAATGCCAAAATCCGGGGTTTGGCTCTCGTGTTCGAGTGCGTTCGAGGAGAGCAGCGGAAACAAATGTAGCAAATGTACGCTAGATTTTACGGCTATTGGGGGGAAATTAGGTTATCGATAACGACACACTGAAATCGTTTTGAAAAAAAAGTCTCAGATCCATTTAAAGACACCCATTTCTATATTAGCCCCCGCAAGTTATTTTTTTATTATTATCAACCTTTATAGCGGAACACGATCAAAAGCTTTGGAAATGTCGATAAAACTTGCGTCAGTTCCGAGGGAGGAGTGAATGCTTTTATAAAGATCAGTGTTAAGCTGGCAAAGTTGAGATTCACAGGAACGTCCCTGTTGAAAACCATGCTGGTTTGGCAAAAGAAGGTTGTAAGTCACGAGATATTCCATAGTTTGTGAACAAAATTTGTGTTCGAGTAAGTTACATGATGCGCAAGTAATAGATATGGGTCTCTAATTTGTGAGGGAGTTGCAATTGCCGGTATTTGTAGATAGGGATGACATGGGCCAGTTTTCAGTCATCGGGTAGCGTGCCGGTAGAAAGTGACTTTTGCAAGAGTGCTTCTAGAAGTTCCCTGGACATATCTTTTGTTAATTTCAGCAGCTCTGTGCTTATTTCGTCCGGACCGGGGCCTGCATTTTTTGGCAGTCGATATTCTGCACTGGCAACTCTCTCACCGGTAATGATACAAGTGTCCATTTGAGCAGACATGGCAGATATTAACATATTACTAAACAAAGGCATTTCATCTGCGAACACGCTACCAAAGAAAGAATTAAGCGCCTTTGCTGTCTCCAATGTGTTCAAAACACTACACTCTTCGGAAAATATACAAGGACTTACATTTTTGGTTTAAGGTGCTCTACACTCCAAACTTTCTTCGGACTAAATTTCAGAATGTTAGGCAGGTCGTTGCTAAAGAATTTAAGTTTGGCTCTCCTGATTTCTCTTTTACAAGATCTTGTGCATAAACATTAAGACTCCCAGTCGTCGTGAGCATCCGGACGTTTATCTTCTGAATAAAATGTTTTTTTTTTCTTATTTATACAGCGTCTCACATGGTCGTGAAGCAGGGATTACTAGCACATGGCAAAATAGTAATCTTTCGGATACACATTTTTTCTCGTCATTGATTTTATTGTGGAAGGACACCCAGCTGTCATTTACTGACCGGTAATTCTATAAATTAAGAAGATGAAAAGAAAATTCGCACAATATATTTGACATTTTTTGAAGGTCAGCCCTTCCGTAATCAAATATTTGTTTCTTCAGAACGTCTCATTTCTGAGCTGGGGCAGCAAAAAGGCAATTTACCATATTTTGGCACATATCATGTTTTAAAACATTAACATCAATAGTCAGGATGAGTAGTTAGAAGTAAATCTAAAATGTTATCGTTACACCTTGGCTGGTTAACAATTTGTTGAAGCTGAAAGGCTTCCAGGGTAACTAGGAATTTTGTGCATTGCTGTCTGTTTCCACATAGTTTATCGGCTGCGTTCATATTCCAGTCTATACCTGGTATGTTAAAATCGCCAGTCAGTATGATGGGACAGTTAGCAAATCTTGTTTGTACATGTTCAAGGCTGTCGTTTAAAGTTTCCACAAAGTCAGATGAACATTCAGATGAACGATAACACACACCAATCAAGAAAGACCTGAAATGCAACCGCACCGTCACCCACAACATTTCAAAAGGGCTAAGAATGTCAGTTCGTTTTTAAGCAGCGGTGATGACTCGCCCGCCCCGTG
Source organism: Ixodes persulcatus (assembly GCA_013358835.2). NCBI lineage: Eukaryota > Metazoa > Arthropoda > Arachnida > Ixodida > Ixodidae > Ixodes > Ixodes persulcatus. The sequence continues at coordinate 105,436 of JABSTQ010000371.1, forward strand.
ACGCGCTCCTATCTTTTCTATACAGCCTAAATGTTTTAGATATACTTAGTTCACAGTCAGCAACTTCCTGGTTTAGCCACGTTTTAGTTCCTATAACAATATTACCTGAACAGGCTTTAACGCTAGAGAGTAAACAATCTGCTTCAGAAGAATCCTTCGCAAGTTGGCCAGAGTAAAAAAAAGCTGTTCCTGAGGTCCTATCTTGCCTGTCTGGCTTTTTATAGCCCTTCATCAGGCGCTTGGTGCGGTGGGCATATGCGAGGTCCTTATACTTTCTATCACCAAGTCGCTATCTGAGTCATATCGGTAGAAAGCATCATTCTCAAGTAACTTGCCGTAATAAAGCCTGAACTTGCTGGCCCTAAACCATATCTTTGCGAAATCGCGTAGCTTCTTTCCAAATAGTTGGATTTTCTGTGAAAACTCTTTCTCAATCCAAACACCGGGTAACCCTGAATCTTTTAGTTTGTACGCGCTTCTAATTGTCCTTCAGAGCTTTCAGTATTTCAGTATCTGATATATCTTATCGGGACCAGGGTTTGTTTCAACATCTCCCGCGCATATTAATAGTTGAGCTACACAACGATAGCAGCAGAAGTTTTGCACTGGGACAACATGTCTGAGCGAAGAGCGCTAACCGATGAAAGCGTCGACCCTACATTGTTTTAGTTTTTGGTGGGCGAAAAAACCGGCCAATTATTGTCCGGTGGGTTGATAGGTCAATGTCCATCTCAGAGTGGGAACACATTACTCGGATCTGCGACTGTTTGAACAAGATTCAAGGCTTTCGGATGTAAAGAGAGTTGATTGACACCTTACCTATAACATAGCTTAAAAGCGACTGTCAGCACTTGCAAGAAAAACGGTCGCAAATCCCGCGGTGGCAATAGATGTATCTCCTTTTTAGAGGTTGTGGCGGTGTCGCCTCGTCTGCAGATCGTTGCAGTGTTGATTCTTGCTCCAGGAAGCGGCATCCAAGGTGTGCTGAGTCGCCGGGCTTCGATGGCAGCAGCAGGATGGCTCGTATTGGTGACAATCAGGGACAACGTGGGGCGCTATAACAAAGCGTTAAAGTGACTGTCAGCACTTGCAAGAAAAACGGTTACAAATCCCCTAACCTAACATAACCTAAATGCTCCTCCGCATCAGCCGCTTCTTCTTGCACTCCGGCGTAATGTGGTGAAGCCTCTCTGTCCGAAGCTCTTGTCCGTAATGATAAGCACACATAGGCCTCCTGCTTTTCCCAGGGGGCGCTGCAAAAATGGGACTCGCTAGGACTTGTTTTTGGTAGTACAAACTTGAACGTCTCAAACTGCCACACATGTACAAGCGTGCCTGCTGTAATGCGGAACGCGAGATCACGAGGAAAATACAAAGAAGCAACAAAAATTCGAACACTTTTGAAGCTAAGACGCTAAGAGCGTGAGCCAAGATATGCCGTTTCATGCCTTGCAAAATAAAAAGGGAGAAACAAAAAAGCATCGGGATTCCGCATATTTTGACGTCACCACCCAGAGAAAACAGACGCTTACCCTAGCGGTGGTGGCACGATTCTGGCACTTTCGATTGCCTTGCGGCGTTGAATCTAGCCGAATTCGGACGTCCAATTCTGTTTTTTTCCGTGCTTCAGCACTACAGCTTAGCCTTTAATTAGTAAAGCTGCCATATGTAGCGCAAGGCTCGATCGGGTGAGCTTGTACTACCCAAAATGCGTGCTCCACAGTTCGTCGAAGTTTCAGCACCGGAGACCTATTCCCCAGTTTTTCAAGATTACTGTAAACGACATAACTTTCGCGGGCTCAAATTTTCGCGACTCGGGCAAAAGCTGAAAATTTGAAATTATTCGCGGGTTCTAATGGTTCACATGGCGTTCACATATTGCTCGAATTGTTCGCGGGACGTATTATTTCTCCAAATGTAGGCGATTCGCGAAATTCGCGAAAATTAGGTCCTCGCGAAAATTTAGTCGTTTACAGTATCTCGAAACTTTTTGTGCTCAACACCGATTTTTTTATTTAGTGTCAGACCGTCAACTTTTACGGTGTTGGTTTGAGAATGAGATTACATGGAGCTTCCGCCGTACCTTTTACACACACCCTCGAACGTGTCATTCCCAACTGGTGACAGGTAACCAAGATCATAGCTCGTGACGTCACGGTGAGGCAAATACTGGTTTTGACGTCATAGATTGGAACCATAAAGCCGCGGTCGCACCGCTAATACATCATACAAAACACAGTCCTCAGGCACTGTCTAAGGCATTCCTTTTACTATGACGGCCACATTGGTCATACTGTCTGCAGACATGCTCGAGGAATACATATATGTATGAAGCACACATGCCTCGAACAGACTTCAGCTGGGTCCGCAGACAATTCTGTCTTCATGTCTGCAGGGAACACTGCGTGTTTTGTGAGAGCGGTGTATGACTTTAAGACGGCACCACGGAAACCCCTTGGCACTGATAGCGCCACGCACTCAGCGAACATTAATACGGTCGCAAAAGGGCCCCGGCATCGTCTCGCTTTGCCGCGCTCATCGTTTAAGTTCAGCCATTATGCGGAACAGCTGACGGTCTCGCGTTATCTCCGCTATGAACCCCTCTTCGCTCCGCTTGATGTCGGCGCCCGTGGTCCCGAGGTGCTGCCTCCGCGGCTGCAGTGGCGTACTCCACTCCCCGGCGTGAAATAGTAATCGCGGTGGCGAATCGGAGCGAATCGAAGCGAGGCCCCGTGTCGGCTCATTCAGGGAGCACTTGCCGCCGAACATTGCGGTCCCAGCATCGATTTTTCCATCCTGCATCGCCCCGCCCCTCCCTGCCCAAGTTCCCTGGACTGAATTGAATAGAGCCGTCCGCGGCTGCACTTGATCGCGTCTCGAAGATCGAGAAACCACCCGGAATGACCGCTCCGCGCTGGGGGCGAGCTAAGATCCTAAAGATTGCCTCGACGCGTGTGGTGGGCTCGACTTTTGGCTGGACACTTCGACATTTGCCGATTTTCGATCGAATTCAGAGAGGTTTACACGAAACAGGAATGTGCAGACAAAGCTGCTTGAAAGATATCGGGATTTTGAACGCATGTTTAACTGATACCATTGACTTGTGGTTTTGTTTGCATTTTTTTGTTGCTTACCTTACCTTATCTCTTACTTGTTCTATGAATGCCGAAATTGCGCGAAAGTATGTGTGTTTTGTACCTTCTGTTTTTGTTTCTTTTGTGTTTCTTTTGTCACGCAATATTCATTTAGTATATCTAACTAAATAAATAATCATAAACAAAATTTAAAAACAAAACAAAAAAGACATAGGAGGTTTGAGATTGGTGGTCGACGCTTTTCTGAGAAATAGCTCTATTCATACTGGCGTTCAATTCGCAACCATGAAGGGGATGTGCTCGTTGTCATCATCAAACGCGCGTGAAATTGTCTTGAATCTTTAACCACCCGGGTTCGCAAATGCTTTGCAAACGCGGTTCAACCACCAGTGTACATACGGCGTCAAAGCGGTTCATGAATAGACAATTTAGGTGATTTACTTGCGGTATATCGCGGGGCGTATAATAGGCCTAAAATATATAAAGGCAATCGCCTTGTTCTAAAATTTCCATTACGTGCATTCACCAAATTTGTAGCGACTTAGCGCGAACTACAAATTAAAGTTTGAGTGCCTAAAATGTTCCCCCCCCCCCCCCCCCCCCCCCCCCCAAGAACGAATCGTGTTTCGAGAAAGGTGCGAGCCAACTTTCGCGGTCAAGCAGGGAAGTACGAACAAAGAAACACGAAAAAAGTCGCGGTCTATTACGGATCAAATCATCTGTCCGACGTTATGCCAAGGCGGTGGACTTAGTTCTCGAACAGCGGTTTACGAGCAGATGCCTCTCTCCTTGAAGTGGGAGTTACCGCGCGCGCGCACTCTTCCCACCTCTTCTGTACAAACGCGCCTGTGAATGAACAACGACTCGGTGTACCGTCTCCTCGCAAACGCCTCGTTCGAAGGTGCGAGCCAATTTGTGCAGTCAAGCTGTGCGGAGTTAATGTTTTGAAAGAAAGAAAAAAGTCCTTGGAAGGAAAGAGCCGCCGCCAACTTGCACCAAGTGCCGGAACACACCATCGGTGCGCGCTTCCTCTTTCCGGTCCCAGGGCGAAGAACCGCGTTAGACTTTGGTCAACTTCCCCGTACGTCGTCCAACCGGGCCACGGGGAGGGAAACTTCGGCGCCTGCGGCGTCCAGGCCCGAGCTCTGCACGCGGCGCCATGCAAATGCGGCCTCGAGTCCCACGAGCGAGAAGCGGCTTGCCTCCAAGATCAGCTTTTCGGGGCTGCTTCTCGATTAAAGTGGTTTCCACAAAAAGAGAACGAGAGAGAGATAGAGAGAGAAAGATAGAGTCAATTACGATCATGATGATGACAACGACAACTTTCCGAGGAAAGAGACGAAGAACACGCGCGTAGCTTTGATCGGCGTTAATGAGCGGTGTTTACTAACACAGCATAACGAAGAAATTGAATCTCGCCGGCCTGGGTACAAGCGCTCCGCTCCGACCAGTGTTTTTTTTGGTCGCACGAGGAGTGGCCTTCGAATTGTCATCTTCGATTTCTCAAAGACAAACAAGAAAATACGGTTTGTTGTCTCCACAGCTGAAGCGTACCGCTAGATGCGCGCGACTGTTCCATCTCCTCCCCATAGAACTACAATTAGGAACCGCATGAAACATATTCAAGGGGTGTGAAAAGGATGGAGAACCTACTTCCCCGCGAATCACATGGGAGAGCTAATCACTACCATCTGGAGGGTGCTCTCGGAATAACGACTCTGAAGATATACAGTAAACGACTTATTTTTCGCGGGCTCAATATTTAGCGATTTTCGTCGAAGCTGAAGTTTTGAAATAATTCGCGGGTTCTGATTTTCGCGACACGGTGTGATCTCAATATAGATTCCAATGTGTACCGAAATTGTTCGCGGGACCTTGTTTCTTGCGAATCATAGGTGATTCGCGAATCTCGCGAAAATTACGTTTTCGAGAAATTTAAATCGTTTACAGTATGTAGAAAAAAAATCAGCCTGCGCTAGAACGCTGAGCACGACACATGCTGGTAAAACGCCATGCTCAGTACCACAGCGCGGAACGTTTATTGCAGATATGGACTCTTCCCACCATTGTTGATGTTGTAGTCAATGTGGGGCGTCCGTCGTCGACAAAAACATGATTAAAAAGCCCGAGAGGTAACGACACACTCTCGAAAGTCGTTGCTGTTTGAGTTTGAGACTTTCGAGTGTGTGTGTCGTTACCTGCAATCTCGTTTTCTTTTTAATCATGTTTAATGTACACCGGCTCGTTTGCGCCCTTATTTCGTTGATCCTTCAAGAAGATCACCCGCCGCCCGCAAAAATCTAACCTATAGGTAGCGCTGCGCGTGATGCCGAAGCATTACCGATGAGCTACGCAGTTGTGTTTTTGGAGGTGGCCGGTGTTGGTAGTGTGATGAGGTGGTGGTCCGAGAGGTGCTGTCGGGTACCGGCGCAACCCAAGCAGCACATAAACGTGAAGAAAACGTCGAAAGAACGTCGAAGACGTCTGTAACGTGACGTCGTACAACGTCGAAGGTCCGGACGTTACCTTCCTTCGACGTCGATGAAACCTTTAAATGTCCGCGAGAAAAGGTGCACAGGAGGTCGAGAAAACGTTCCCAATGACGTTTGTCACACGTCACATGCACGTCTCAGTAGGCCGTTGCGTCCTCCCTCGACGTTTATGATACGCGTGTTTACGACATCCGGACTACCAACGACGTTCATAGAACGTCGAGACACTATTCCAAATTACGTTCCCTAGGCGTCGTGGGGAAGACGTTGTGTCCACCCCCCCCCCCCCCCCCCAACTAAAAAAAAAAAAAGTTACTTTTTGAGTATTATTGCGAAGGCAAGTTGCTCTCATGCAAGTACGAAGGAAAGTAACTAAAACACAGGTTTGGTACGAACTGTTTATTTTAGCATGTTCAGACACGAGATGCAATACGGAGCGCCGCCAAAAGACGTCCCTAGATGTGCCAGCCAGAAGTATATAAAACCAACAAATTCACGTAAAGAAATTAACAAGGGACGATGTCACGCTGCGCGGAATGTTCCACCGCTTACCTTGTTCTGCTTCTGATCAATCCGCTGACGCCCACCCCATCGCACATAGCTGGCACTCTCGCTGCGTGCACGGGAATGGATTCAGAAGTGGGATCCCGTCCGCTGGGCGTTCTTGACTGGGATCGTCGGAGGCGTCTGTAGAGCCTTGATCGGAGACTGGACTTGACGCGCCATTATCTGCACTGCCCCTTCTTTTCTGGGGGGCGTCATTCATATCCTCACTGGCACCTTGATCCGAGCAGTAATACGATTCAACGTGTGAAGCGTCATGGCCTTGAAAAAGGTCCACGAGCCGTGACTGAACACGACGGCGTTTTGGGCGATCACCGACTTCTTCCTAGGGGCGACTTGAGCGACTCAGTCTGGACAGCATTATAGAGAAATCGAATCGCAGCACTTCCACTGTATGCAGACTCGAAAAAATCACGGCGACAGCAGCCTGCCTCGTAGACCCCGTAGACTGGCTTTCGGAAAATGCTGGACCGGGTTATACCCAGAGCTGTTCTCCCTGGGCCAACATAGAATTCAGTGAAATATTTTAGGAACGACTGAGAAAATACGTGCACCCGGAACTAACGCTTGTCGATTGTTCGTCGCCACTATCTTCTCCCACTTTTCTCTCTCGCCTTCTTCTTGCCGAGTTTCCCGATGCATCGCATGGGGCTCTATGGAGATGCCACTAGCATCTCTTCTGCCTGCCTTTCCCCCTCTCTCTCACGCCATGGTGGCACCGGCTCTGGGTTTTTTTTTTTTTTCCGACACGTAGGTGCGGGCTGGACTTGAACGCTTTTTGGACCGTCATCTGGGGCATTCAATGGTTGGCATCATGAGTGCCAATCTACCCAAACCGTTGACAGTATCTAAAGGATTTTGTCATTGCCGGGCATTTATTTTTTGGAGTAGAGTTAAAAAATGCGCAAGTGTGCAGTGAAATTGTGCTCCGATATGGTGTGTGCCGGCGTGCGATTTTCGTTTGGGTACATCATCAGTGCCAAAGAAAGCAAGATCTGTTTTGACAGTCACGTAACAAGACTGCACACCGATCTACCGAAAGCGCTCATGTGCTGGAAGTTGGTGTAGTGGATGAACTGTGATGTTGATGCGAATTTCGTGGTTGTGCGCAAGTGAGCATGGGTAACAAAACACGAAGAGAAATCGCCGAACCTTAAAACAATGCCAGGTGGTCGTGGAGCAGTATGGATGCTCCCTGGAAATGATGCATGCCTGAAATCACCTGGAGAGGAGATAGTGTGGCGACTCGCCTGTGGCGCGTCCCAGGACCCAACCAAGACGACAACGCGCGTGCAAAAAACAAGAATGGCACAATTCGATCCGTTGTAGACGCCATGGGCGTCACTTCGCAAATCAGAACCGGAACAATATTTTAAACAAACCAAAAGTATAACAAGCACATGTAAAAGGAATGATATTCCCAACATGCCTTCATATTTTTTTTCCTTCAGTGTACATTGAGTTTTTAATATGCCCTTCCTAGCGCAATCCAATGTGCAATTAATAGTATCTTGAAATAAATAAATTAATGTATAAATAAATAAATTCCTGAAGCTCTCAAAAATTAAGTTTTGCTTGCGGCTCTTGAGCAGTGTCACCTTGACCACAGCTGTGATTAAGCTTTTAACAGTGAACGCACATTATACGTGATTTACAGCTGGAGATAGGTTGTGGCATGACATCGCCAGGGCGACAATGACAGGAAAACAATTGAACGTAAGTTAAATATGTCCTCAACGTTGAACAAACGTGAGTGGTCGAGGTTGCCAGCACGTCCTGTATGAAGTTTACGACAGTTAGGTGTGAACGCGACGTCGCTGAAACGTCACTGACGGGACAATAATGTAACGTCACTATGGACTTCATTTTAACGTCGAAGAAACGTGAGTGTTCGACGCTGGTAAAACGTCTTGTCTTGACGTCGTGGCGACGATGACGGCGTAGAAGTTGAAACATGACGTCGCCAGCACGTCACGGACAGGACGATAATGGAACGTCATTTATCAACTTCACTTCAACGTCAAAAAACGTGAGCGTTGGACGTTGCCTGAACGTCGTGACTCGACGTCGTGGGAACGTTGACGACGTTTGAGTTGAAATACAACGTCGTCACAACGTCCCTGATTGGACTATAATGGAATGTTATATAAGGACGTCACCTCAACGTCGAAAAAACGTGATCGAAGTCACGAGGGACGTCACGGACGTCAGGGACCTTTTCTCGGCGTTTGCACGACGTTTTGTGCTGCTTGGGAAGGCTACGTGGATGGCCTTGAATGCCGGTGGTGGCGATGTCTTGCCTTGCCATTGTCGGGAAAGAAGCGGCAGCCGCTGCTGCAGGCGTCGTCGTGGCCGGGGAGCAGACATCGGGTTCATCAGCAAAGGAACCCGGTAACGGCGGGGGCCCGCGTCCTCGTGGGCTTCGCCGAGGGAGAAGAAGGACGCCGGTGACTGTTGACTTGTTTATTCCATATCCCAGGGGGGCTATGTTGCACGTTTTGGACTCCCATGAGACTAGGGAGAAGGAAGTGACGTAGGTGTGAATGAACGTATCTTAGCAGATACCGTCATCAGCGACTCCACCAAACAATATCCAAAGAGCGTTGTTGACGTCACTTCCTTCTCCCTAGTCTCCTGGGAGTCCAAAACGTGCAACATAGCCCCCCTGGGTCAACTGTTCTAAACCGGTAGTAGCATGCACGACCTGAGCACGCGCCACTGCGAGTGGGGCACGCGCTTACTCGTTCGATATTCGTGCCCGTACGACCGCTAAACTTGGCTAAACTCAGAATACTACAATACGCACAGCTTTTTTCTAACTTTTTATCAAGGCGAAAGCCTTATATGTCTCATCGTTCAGTCGACCTTCAAAGTCCTTGAGCAAAAACATGTCAACGACACGAAAAGTACGAAAACACGTCGGTGACACGAAAGGTACCAAAACCCACGGTTCGTCACTGGACCACGAGATCGCGTTATTTGTGCCAGAATCGGCGGGGGCACAAACCCAGCGGGAGAGGAGGACACTCTCGCTCGGGCAGCGGTGAAGAGCCAACACCACCTAGAGCTAAAGCCGCAGAGCTCTGAGTTGTGACGTCAAAGATTCACGACGAGTGGGCCGACCTGAGAGGAAGGCTTCTCCGCAACACATGTTCTCTCTTTTTTTTTTTCTTATTTGTGTTTTCCCGAGGACGCCAAGCGGCGTACACTCCGGTCTTTCGTTTTTTAGTTTTTAGCTTTCTCCGAGCCCAGGGTTCTCCTGGGGCAGTTGCGCAATGACAATTTTTGCCTCCTTTGCGCACGGCGGATTGGTCAAGTCTCGCGGTGTGAGTACGCGAACCCGTCTCTTTTGTCTTTTGTGTTTGGTGTGCATGGCGGTTAGCGCATGGTGGTTGTCAAGTTACGGGCGGCTTTTGGGCTAGCCATGCCTCATAAACGCTGTGTCTCTGAGAGCCATGGGAACTATGAAACGGCGTCGAAGAAAGTGTCTGTGTTTAAAGGGATACTTAACCAAAGAATTTAGTGTCTATAATTAGTGGCGCACGTTCTTTCCACGAGCCAGCAGCCGCCGGCGTGCGCGAGAACACGCAACGAAAATGACGTCGAAGGCCTCCATCCGCGCTTAAGAGGACAGTGAAATGCATGGACTTCGGGCCAAAGGAGAATAAATACAGGCTTTTCATCTCTACAAGTGAAAGCTACGTGCTTGTTAGACCAATTAATCGCATACCTTTTACACCAGACACCACTGTATAGATGAAAAACTTGTCTTTATTCTCCTTTGGCCCGAAGCCCATACATTTCAGTGTCATCTTAACCGCGAATGGAGGTCTTTAACGTCATTTTTGTTGCGTGTGCTCGCGCACACCGGCGGCTGCTGGCTCGTGGAAAGAACGGGCGCCACTTATTATGGACACTAAATTGCTTGGTTCAGTATCTCTTTAAGGTCCCGGGAAGTAAAAAGAACTGCGAAAAGCATGGGCGCGGGCGATCCCTCGAAAAAAGATGGTTCTATCGACGCATACCAGGGTGATAACTTTCATATCTTTTCACATTGTTTTTTTTTTCTTTTTTTATTATTGAATTTATTTCGTTTAATTTTACGCTGACATGAGAGCCAAGTTTAGTTTAGTTTTAGAAAAGTATCTTTGTAGCGCAAGCTCCCGTTTCCAAAACCACAGTCAGGAGCCTGTAGCCTTCGCTCTAAGCCCCTCTCTTGTTTCTACATCTGTGGCGCATATTATTTAAGGAATCAATGAAATCGTCGAGGTCTCTAAATCTGAAGGAAATTTTAACATGCTAGAATATATTTAAGGCTGAACCGTATGTAAGCGATTTTTGCGAGCGACGAGACGAGCGACTGCGTTACCGACGAGAGTCAGCGACGAGCGACAAAGATTTCTCACTGCCGCTTGTCACGTCGCTCAGTTTTTGGATTTCTAGAAAACGTCGCTCACCGCCTTGGTCACTTGCTCCCGTCGCTTCCATGTGGTTTGCATCGTCGCGCGGCTGACCGAGCGGCAGCGAAGCGGGTCGCCGTCGCTTGTCTCGTCGCTCGCCAAATCGCTTACGTGCGGTTTCTACTTTATGGTAGTTTCGGGAAAAGAGAGTATTTACTGCCCGTAAATCGTAGATATGTTTCTGCTAAAAACACATTTCAATTTTTGTTTGGCAAATATCACGCGATTCATAATTCGAAAAATAGCAACGAACTATTTTTACACTCTTAATTTGTTGTCCCATCTAGGTTAGTTTGTCGCACATATGTAAATCTATATAACGCGCCTAAAGACAAAACAAATCGCACAAATTTTGGATATAAAATAAGACATAAACACGATTTTCAAAATTATATATGTATAGATGCGCGGACATTTATTATACATTATTAACAACTATGTTTTTGACGAAACCATTTTTGCGTATGATGGGGTGAGGCGGAGTCGAAAGTCGGATCCTCCGCCCTTAGAAACGGCTCAAAGCGGAGGTCACCAACATTAGGCACTTGGCGGACGCTAGATCATACAATTTACACGGCGACTGAAACGTTATATCTGGCTTAAAACTACCGGACGTTATGTCACGCACGTCGGCCTGGACTTGTATGCAGAACTTGTAGAACTAGGTTATTGTCCTAACACTTTTAACACACACTAGGTGTTAACTGTGTAAACCAATTAATGCCCGGTAAGTATGCGAGGTTCATTTCAAAGCCGAAGACAATCTTCGAGAAACTTCGCATTTCGACAAGGCTTCCGGGCGCACTGTGACTCAGCCCTTGTCGTATCCCCGCCTGCAACCAAACGCAGTTCCATCGATGTTTCCGGACTGTCCAAAATACCTAACAAAGACACAAAGCGCAAGCAAGGACCCGGACTCTAAGAGACGGCGTCGAGATGATGTTGCACTACAATCAGCGACTGTAGCGTCGAATGAGACGTTTCGCCGGCAAGAACAGGTAGACCGAATTTCTAGCTTGAAAGATCTGGCTGACTATGTGCGAAGCAAAACGTCTCCCTTCTGGCATACCATGGAGAGCAATGAGCGCCTAATTTTCTACACATTGTTGAAGATGGAGGAGCCCCATGGATAAAATACTCGCTTGTCGTGAAAGCTCATCTTTCTCTTACACTCCATTTTATGAAGACGCTAACCACAAGATTAGGATTCCATTTACGTATTCAAATTCTGAGGCAAAAAGCAAGAGTGTAGTAATGGAGCTCCTTGAAAACTTTCAGACTTCGGACGCCAACCTCAATTCAAGTTCAACGAATTCGGCCGATGACATTTGCAAGGCCATTCGTATGCTGCTTGGCAAATTGTATGCGACAGCAACAAAGGACAAGGCCCACGCCATCCAGTTTTTACGCGAGCAGCTCGAGCTACTGTCAAAAAAGAAGGGGCGAAGGCGTTACTCAGCTGATTTCATGGTTTTTAGAGCGCAGCTCTTACGCGCCTGTTTCCGGCTTGAGCGGCGTCGCCGTCGCCGTCGGCGTCGCCGTCGGCGTAACCGCGCGGTGCATCATGAGTAAATTTTTCCGAAGAAATCCGAGGTCCTCCCGAAGGAACCCGAGGTCCTTCGGGAGGACGTCGAGAGGACCTCGGGTTCCTTCGGGAGGACCTCGGGTTTCTTCGGGTTCCTTCGGAAGGACCTCGGGAGGTCCTCGGGTAATTTCGGGAGGACCTCGGGAGGACCTCGGGTTCCTTCGGGAGCACCTCGGGAGGACCTCGGGTTCCTTCGGGAGGACCTCGGGAGGACCTCGGGTTCCTTCGGGAGGACCTCGGGAGGACCTCGGGTACCTTCGGTGACCTCGGGGAGGGGGGGTCACGTGACCCCCCCCCGAGGTATCGGCATCGTCATCGTCACTAATGACGTCATCAGTGACGTCACTGATGACGTCATCCGCATCGCCATCGTCATCGGCATCATCGCTGATGACGTCATCAGTGACATCACTGATGACGTCATCGACATCGTCACTGATGACGTCATCAGTGACGTCACTGATGACGTCATCGGCATCCGAATCGTCATCGTAATCGTCACTGATGACGTCATCATGGACGTCACTGGTGACGTCAGTGCGCCCCCCCCCCGAGGTCACGTGACCCCCCAGGTCACGCGACCCCCCCCCCAAAGGTCATTTGACCCCCCCCCCTCCCAAGGTCACTTGACCCCCCCCCCCCCCAGTACCGTTCCCACCTCCTCCTCAAGAGCTGCGCTGCAATTCGGCGTTACAGGGAGTTGTGAAAGGCTTTAATTTTTTGGTGCATTTTCTTTAGAATATCCCTTCATGCATACAAGTTTGTTCACAGCTATGGAGGCATTTTTCTGCCGCATCCAACGACCATCCGAGCAATATGCTCATCGTACAGAATGAATCCCCAACTGGAGCATCAAAGTGAAACGTTCTTACTCCACATGATCATGAGAATCTCTGGGTTGAACGACTGTCAACGTTTCGTGACGATTTACATTAAGCCCTATTTTGAGTACAAAGGGGGTAACATAACTGGTTTGGCCGTCAATTCTACTGAAGCAGCCAATAGTGCATTTGTTTTTATGGTACAGAGCCTCACGTGCAAGTTCAAGAAGTTGCTCACGTCGTCTCTGTGCACAAAGCTGACGCAGAGTTTCTGCACAAGCTGTTGTGAGATGGGATACGGGGGCTGGAGAAGATCGGCTACAAGGTTTTCTGCGTTCACTTCTGACTTCGACGCATGTGAAGAAGGACACAAAAATGTGCTCGTGCTGAAGCACTTGTTGTGCTGCAGCACGAACATTGCGCTGAAAAACTATTGTGGAAAGTTGAACGACCAGCTTCATGAGGCTAATTTCAAGCCAAAGAAAAGAAAATGTGAAACCCCTAAAATCTACATAATTATTTTATATTAAGTGCAACAGTTGTCATTGCATTATTATTGTGAAGTGGCATTAAAGTCTACATGCCGTACATGTGCTATCAAAGTTGCTTGTGTTTGAATTGTGTCAATATGGATGCAAGAAGAAAGTATGGATACACGAGAAGACACAATTTGAAGCTTTCAATGGTGAGAGAACTTATATTCACAGCATCTATTCGTAGTGTGAATGAACGCAGGTAGATGGGGGCACGAAGCTTCCACAGCTGCATGTGTTCCTTACTGAAAATTATGCTTTAAGTTTGCTATGTTTGCCTGCACTCAGTTAAATAAAAACTTGTGCACTTTGATCTAGGCGGCGTTTTTCCCTCTTTTTTGTGTGTTTTCTGCGTTTAAGTTTCGTCTTCGTGCCTCAGTCTCGGATTAATTACTTTATGATAAACATTCCCCAGCTCGCCTGCAGTTTTGTTTTTATTATCATATGTTACCTTCTGGTAAAAAATACATTTCAACACATTACATTTTTTCGTGCTCCAAAAGTCCACATTTTTTTAATAATCCTCTTTTCATTAGCATTTTGGCGGGTCCCATCACTTCTTACAATAACGTTTCAGGGTATTTATTTTTTGTTTGTTTGTGTCTTCTCACTCCTAGAGATAATTAAAGCACCCAAGATTTGGATGCCTAAAACGAAAACCCATCTCTCTCGAAACGTCGTTAACCTTGCTCTTTCATATCATAACAATCATTGTACGTCCTAATATGCTGCCCGTGGAACAAAATATGTATCCCAGTCATATAGATATTTATAAATCCTGTTTTACCAATTAGCAAATGTTTGGGTCAATCAAAATGCCATACTACTTCGGTAAATCTGTGCGCGACGCCTTCAGTGCAGCGCATTTACGCGGCGCTCGCCAGCCGACTCGTGTGACGTCACCGGAGGAGCGCTGCGGCCTTCAGCTCTACGTGGTGTTGGAAGAGCGGGCGTGCGACATGCCGTGAGATTAGGTAGTTTTGGTAGACCGTGTTTCCCCTTCCGCTAAGCCCCTCCACTACCCGGAACTCTACAGCCAAGGCCATCAGCACCCAGGCGCAGTGGTGGTTTCTTCGTTGCGGAGGGTTAGCGGAGGGGAAAACACGGTCTACTAAAACTCTCTATTAACGGCGCCAAAAGTGCGTCGTCAGAGAGCGCGCTGTCTTCGGAGGTTCGCTATCACCGGGATCGGCGCTTGGACCTTCAAGTCGTCTTAGGGATAAAATAAGAGACCCTGTGAATTTTTTGTTGATGTTTTACAAACAGTGAAATGCACCCAATCACAACATTGTACAATGAACTGTCTCACGTGAATTCCGTTATGGGGTCTTATATTTCATTCTCCACACTTTCTTTTTTGGTCGATAAAAAAAGTTTTCTTGAATTCTGACAGCTTTTAAAAAGCCGTCAGCCATATCCGCTTCAGGACGGTGCACAGCTAATAGCATATCAATGCCCTTTCAATGAAGTGACGTATACCGATGCATCCTGGTATCTCCAGATGGCATGCAGAGAGCTACGACACAGCGTTAATAACTCGCGCTATATCTTGGGTTTTTGATAGTATCCAATGGCCACTGCGCGTGCCCAATGGCCACTGCGCAGGGCCACCGATATCAGCGTTCAAGATTTGCACCGTTCTGCCTCTCATCCAGACATATACAAATTACTCAAAAAAGGTAGTTAAGTTACTGAGTATTGACGCCAAAAGTAATTGGAGTAGAGTAGAAATTACGCATTTGTAATAGTAATTGAGTAAACTACTAACTACTGTAAAAAAGAAGCGAGTTACTTTGAAGTTACTTTCGAAGTTACTTTTTATATTTTTGTGGTAGCAAAATGAACAGCAGTTTTGATCCGTGAAAACCCCTGAGAGCCTAAAATAAATGCAGTCATTTTATGGCTTGCGTTTTCACCAAAATAGTTTATTCACTCGCAGAAGCAATTGACTTTCAAAGTCCTTATCAGAGAGTTTTCCCCTTTTCCTCCTAAAGACGTTCCCAGCCAAGCTAAAAAGACGTTCCACCGACGCGCTGGGGGTAACGGCAGCATTGAATTTCAGAAACAAGCTGTTCAGGGTCGGGAAAGTGAGTGTCAGCATCTTCGGTGTCCATGACGAAACATGTGAGGTTTGCACTTGCTAAAGGATCTTTTATAAAAAAAAAAAAAAAACTCTTCTTTTTTTTTTTTTTCTTAGGCAAGTTGAGATTGTTATGACTGCCCCCTCTTTATGCCCACGACGTTCGGAGAGTACGCTGAGCGAGTGCACCTGAGACCTGACCGTCAAGGGTTCAAGTCTCGCGCCACGACGATGAGATCATCCGGACGACTGCGCGTTTCGTTGCGGTGCTAGTGCTACGCTACTGAAGAAAAAAATTGTTTTGGTTTAACAAAAGATGAAACGCAGTATATTTCGCCGCTGACGCCGGGTCCAACAAAAGGATCTCCCAAGGGTGACTCGCAATCCTCTCCGGCGACTACGGTATCGGAAGGACGCGCAAGATTACGTGAACAAGCATCGTCGCTCGAACAGTTGCCGTCCGAAGCGGGAAAGTGTTCCCATGAACGGATTATCCCTGTCTGCGTTTGTGCGCGGGGGAGTCCGGCTTTGCAAGGGAGTATGCGCTGACGACGAGGCGACCATGGGAACAAGCGCCCAGCTGCGAGGTCATTCCAGTGGCACCTACGGCCTACCCGCGGAACTCCCAAACCGCTTGAGTCAGAACTCACTAAAGGCAGACAACATGAAAACAACAACAACCCTCGGAGTGTCCCCGTCTTTCACGGTTGCAGCTGGAAGCGCGGCGCCTGCGTGCATTACCGGATTAGGTCAATACCCGACCAAGGCAGTAGAAGTCCTAGAAACAAATTAAAGAAAAACGAGCAGCGTTCACCCCCTTAAAGGAGCTGTGCAACGATATTCAATTGGAATGTTTTTCACTTTACACGAGCTTACTGGCACTAGTGGGACTCAAGGATACTCGCATGCAATGCCACTGGCCAAGCAACTCCTTTGTTGCGGTGTAATTTCAAGGACAAAAGCGATCATTTTCATTCAATCTCTCCCTTGCAAAATTCGATGACGTAACGCGGGGATCGCAGTACACCCGTATGACGATATTTGAATGCGGTTCATAGATTGGACCCGAGCATTGCGTGGGCACTCGATTTAGGCTCGTGATAATTGATAGCTCGAGAAGCATTCGAGTAGTGGCCCGTGTCCAATCGCTGCAACGACGACAATAGCCGAGCCATAACAATGTCTGGAACTCAGCGCGTGTCCTGTGCTTTGCCAACCCCAGCGCGTGGCTATGATCAACATTGGCGGCATATAATCGGCTCCAGATCGCGTGGCCGCTTGTTCTGGCTGCGAGTTGAGGGCGTGAACGCTGCTCGTTGTTTTTTAATTTTTTTCTGGGACTTCTAATGCGTCGGGTGAAAAACGAAGGCGTGTTTCATAGGTCATTAACGTCAGGGATCCGTTCTAAGCGGTATTTGCGCAAAGTAAAAAAATTGTTGCATAGCCCCTTTAACTCGCAGCCAGGACAAGCGGCCACGCGATCTGGAGCCGATAATATGCCGCCAATGTTGATCATAGCCACGTGCTGGGGTTGGCAAAGCACAGGGCACGCGCTGAGTTCCAGACATTGTTATGGCTCGGCTATTGTCGTCGTTGCAGCGCTTGGACACGGGCTACTACACGAATGCTTCTCGAGCCAGTAATTATCACGAGCCCAAATCAAGTGCCCACGCAATGCTCGGGTCAAATCTATGAACCGCATTCGAATGTCGTCATATGGGTGTTCTGCGATCCCCACGTTACGTCATCAAATTTTCAAAGGAGAGATTGAATGAAAATGCTCGCTTTTGGGCTTGAAATTACACCGCAACAAAGGAGTTTCTTGGCTAGTGGCGTTGCGTGCGAGTATCCTTGAGCCCCACTAGTGCCAGTAAGCTGGTGTAAAGTGAAAAACATTCCAATTGAATATCGTTGCACCGCTCCTTTAGCATCTGTTCCTGCGTTCGTGCGCGCCGGTGTTATGTTTTGGCTGCTCGTCGCCACCTTGGCCCAAGTCCGCTTGTGATGCAGTTTTTACGGCTGCCGAGTATAAGTTCGTGGGAACGGAATGTGAGGAGGCCCCTTGCTCGGAAATGTCACTTCATCTGCCGGCGTCTTATTTATTACTGCGCTCAAACTTTTGTGGTGAAACATTAGCACTAGATTTCGAAAGTAGTTAGTAATTTGAGTAGAAGTTACCTGAAAAATGTAGTTAAGTTAAATTACTAATTACCCAAATAAAGTTGTAATTGAAAGTTACCAAGTTACTCGGAAAAGTAGTTAAACTACAGTAGTTTGAGTAGAGTAGTTGAACTACGTCCAAGTCTGCTCTCATCCTCACCCCCTGGCGCCGACCAACGGGTATTGCGCTGCCTCCGGGACCGGCAACGCAGTTCACAACTTCGACGGAAAACGTTTCACGACAGGAGAAAAAGTACTGAAATTTATATTATTTTGGAGATCGTTGCAGATAAAGACCGCTTCGTGTGAGACGTTGTGACATCAAATAAACTGCGCATCGCCGAACGCTCACTCTCCGCCCAAAATTCCAGGAGTAACCGTTGTCTTATTCAGAAGTTATACGTGATTATCTTATATTCCTTAAGGAAAAATGGTGTCCGACGGAGCCTTCGAATGACTCCAATTACCAAGAACGGGCAACATTTTCAAATTGAAAACTTTCAGAAGATAACTTATATGTAACTTTTGAATAAGATAACGGTTTTGAAACTTTGGCATCGGGATCGGACTGCTAGCGCTACATTTGAGCGGAGAATGCGCGTTCGGCGATGCGTAAATTATTTTTGCGCTGAAAAAAAAGAAGAAAAAACACTACGTCTTTTGGGGGGGGGACACACTGTGTGTATATCTTAAATATTCTGTGGAAGGATATCCCGTCACGTTCCCGCGGGGTGGCGGGCCTGCCGAGGCAGCTCTCAGATTGACAAAACGGCGAAACGCCGCGTGCCGCCGCGGGCTTTGTGGCGGGTCCTAGACTCCTAGCCGAGGGTCGGCCTTATCGGGACACGGCAGGAAGCCGATGCGCGTATTATATCTTGGGCACGCGAGCTTCCCTCCAGCGCCGCTGCTGCAGCAGTTCTTTGCTTTGTGGGAGTCTCCGGCCGCCATCGCTTGCGCGATCGCCAGGGGCGATAAAGTTTATTGGCGCCAATAGGAAGAGGATGCGAGAGGGTGACCCCCCGCGGACCGTGGGTGGGGTTCGGCCTCGGGGGATGGCCGTGACTTTTGCCGAGTAACGACGGTCCCCTCTGGAAGGGATCACAAACGATGATGAGATTCCGTAACTGCTTTATTTTCTCCTTCGCACCCCCCTCTCTCCGTGTTTTCTTTTTTTCTTTCTTTAAAATAATGGCGAGTGGTGGGTGGGAGAGTAGAGGGATTGAGTGAGTAAGTGTTGATGACGCGGATATAAAAATGGGCTGTGCCCGCGCTGGGCTCTGCGCCCAAAGGTGAAACTTATACGATTTGGAGCTCAGCCAAGTTCGAGTGTAACTCAGCTCGGAGCGTGGAGCAAAAGCTTACTCTGCAGAGCCTCCTGGGTTCGATCCCTACCGCCTCCTCGTTTTGATCTGTATGAGTTTCGTACCGGCAGGCGCTCGTGTAATCACTACTGCGTGGTGCACGTTAAGGACCCTAGGTTAGCTGTTGTACTGCACTGGCTTAATCTCTCACCTACAGCTAAGAGACAAGTCACCCGGTGAGGCAAACACAGCATCAAGGCTGCCAAAACATACAAGCAACACATTTATTGTTTTTAGTGTAACTGGTTGGCTTTTTTTTTTTACTTTGTACACACTCAGATGAAGACTCGTACGTAATTCGTTACAAGCAACGAAATTACCTGTAATCCCTTACATTTATCAGAAATTTGTAACGGAGTAAGTCGATAGTTTAAAAGGTAATTATAAAGGAATTTCTTTACTTTTTTATTTAAGGGTATGATTCAAATCCGTTACATTTTCTTTTCAATCAGGGAGGAAAAAAGCAGAATTTTTAGATATTGACGAAACAAAAATCGTTTGTTTTTGTTTTTTAAAGGATAAGTTTTAGCAGAATTGCACTGACACCTGCACTTAAAAAACGTCACCTAAAACCTCACCTAATTGTTTTTTTTTTTTGTGGCTTGGTTGTTTGTATATCGCAACTGGGTTGCTTGCTCGTCCACAACGAAGGAGAAAGCACACTGACACAAAGAACCGGACTCTCCGCAACACCCGAACCGGACTCTCCGCAACACCCGAAGCCGTATTTAGGCTGATTTTTACTTTTGTGTTTAAACAAGTGTCTTTTAATTCACCCACCCTTGTGTAATACCCAGACACGGGTCCTCAAGGTAAATAAATGAAATGAAATGAAATGAAAAGGTTTAATTTTAATGAAGGAACAAAATGGTCAATGTGCGCACGAGCTGGTGCAGCGAATCCGTGCGCACAGTTCTTTTTGTACGTTCACTCTTTCCTTGCTTCCTGCCGTCTAAGATAATAGCATGAATTCTTTGTATCAACTTCATTTAGGAAATTAATCCACACTGGGGGCAAAAGCGAAGTTTGGGGGAGCCGTATTTAGGCTAAAGCGTCTCAATGAGCCAACTGGATCTAGCGGACGTTTTGGATGTCGAGCGGTAGGCCTTGCGAGCGCGTGGTTGTTTAGCCACTAAATCTCGAACCCAGTGGCGCGTCCAGGTGGCAGAACCTATTTGGAAAAAGATGGATTGGAAAGGTGTCGAGCCCGGGGGTCGAAATCTACAGCCAAAAAAGAGGCAAGATGTCCGATGAGAAATTTTTGAAAATTGAAAGCCAGATGTTGCTCAGTGTCAGAAACGTGGGAGTGGCTGCAACATTAAAGCCTTCCATAACACTTGTGTTTTGTGCTTAGACAGTTGGGTTTAAAACAGACACGTAGACGTCACCCGAAAAAGTAACTAAATACTTTACTCGTTACCGATTCTCAAAAGGAACGCGTTAGTTTGCCTCAAAAGTAGCGAGTTACTTTTCTCGTTACTTGACGACCAAAAACACAACTGCTTTTGTTTCGTGGTTTATTGTTTTCTTTTCAGTAGTCGTGGCACTTAAGTACTAGCTGCCTCTCGAAGGTTTCATCAGTTACGTTTCGCCGCTTTATTGAGAATAGGCCTGTGGTGACGCTGAACACTCGTTCTACTGACGCGCTCGAAGGAACGGCGGTGTTGTTGTTCAGGAAGGGCTGGTGAATCTGGGATTCCCCTCCCTCTTTTGTTCTCTCTACTTCTAAAGTTCGGGGTTTTGTGCCTTCCCGCGGGGGCAACCTCTGAGTTTACAATGGGTCTGTGCGCGATTCTAGAAGGTTCAACCAACGAACCATATTGTGTTCTCCTGTTAAGGACATTCCCAGCTCTAGAGTTCGACTGACGTGTTCAGCTATAAACCTTGTTATACTGTCACACTGTATAGTTGTTTTTCGGGTTGCCCATCTGCCTTTGTCGCGATAAACGCGTACTCAGGTTATATTTAAAACGAGACTGTTTAAACGTTGTACACGTTACTCCCAAAAAATAATAAAATACTGTCACTTGTTACTTGGCCATGAAAGTACCTAAATACGTTACTCGTTACCAAACTAAAGTAACTAGGCTGAACTAACTCGTTCCTAGATACGCGTTACGTTTATGCATTGGTTAATGTAACGCCGCGAATGTAACGGATTACTTCTTGAGGTAACGGTCACTTTTATGGAAATGTAATTGTAACTGGAATTAGTTACAATTTAGGCATTGGTAATTGTAAATGTAGTTCCTTACTCTATTTTTTAGTAACGTGACTAATGTTCCGGAGCGTTGACTTCTCACTAATGTGGTCAAAACACCAATCGCGAGTTTTTCATTATTGGTACAACCGACGAGACGTTTAATCGGCACCATGCCAGAATAAAAAAAAAAAAAAAGAGATTGTTTTTTTTTTAATTTAAATGAGATTTATTCGATTTAAGTCAGATTGATTGAAAATAGTGATTCTTTACAACTAGGTGTATTTCTCAGCATGGCAAATTGATAAATGGTCTGATCACTGATAACAATGCGGAAAAAATTAATTATTGTAAATGTACAGTGTGATTACATATTTCTTATTGATGTAATCCCCGCCACACTAGTAAAAAGAGCTTAAATTAATTGATTAGATAAAACGCTTTTTTTGCGTTGTGAATCCTTGGAATAAGATATCACTTTTTAGCGCGCAGCTCTTAGGCGCCCGTTTCCGGCTTGAGCGGCGTCGGCGTCGGCGTCGGCGTAACCGTAAGGTCATGTGACCCTCCAGGTCACGTGACCCCCACTGGTCAGGTAACCCCCCCGGTCACGTGACCTCCAGGTCA
Organism: Ixodes persulcatus; assembly: GCA_013358835.2. Taxonomy (NCBI): domain Eukaryota; kingdom Metazoa; phylum Arthropoda; class Arachnida; order Ixodida; family Ixodidae; genus Ixodes; species Ixodes persulcatus. The sequence continues at coordinate 127,411 of JABSTQ010000371.1, forward strand.
CGTGACCCTCTACGTCACGTGACCCCCAGGTCACGTGCCCCCAGGTCACGTGACTCCCAGGTCACGTGCCCCCCCCCCCCCCCCCGAGATCACGTGACCCCCCCCCCCCCGAGGTCACGTGACCCCCATGAGGGGAGGGGGAGAAAAGAGGGGCATACCCTCCCCTCAGTACCCTTCCCTCCTCCTCCTCAAGAGCTGCGCTCACATTCGGCATTACAGGGAGTTGTAAACGGCTTTCATTTTTTAGCTTTTGTTTCTTTTGCATCCCAATTTTGTTGCAGAATTATGCCACGGAACACCCGAAGTAGTAGAAATCAAGCTCAACGATCCGATTTGTTCAGAAGAGCACTTCTGTTTGGTCCTGTTCAGCCTTATATAAATCTTTCTTGATACAATAGAAGACAAACGCAAACAAAAAGCATCAAATGATAGACAAACGCTAAATACACAATAATTTCGGAATCGTTTTGCGGGAGAGATTTGATTAAAATCATCATTGTAAGACTGGTGACTTAAAGAGGTACTCCGGCGATTTTTTCATGGTCCCCGATTTGCTTGAAATTTTGCTAAACTCGCCAGCAAACATCGCTAAAAGAGTATCCCAAATATTAGGTAAAAATGATTTTTTTTCGCAAAGTTATTGAATTTACAATTTTGTTCCTCACCATGTTTTTAAAACTGAAAGTCTCTACTGGCAAAAACAAAAAAGTGACGTCAGTGGAAGGCAGGGGTTCACTCTTTGGACTGTAGAATTTGTTACCAAGTGATTCGAAGCAGTTTCATGGTGTCAAATGAATGCTTTGGAAGCTCGCTCCAGTACCCGAGCTCCAGCACGGAACAAATGATTGGCATATTATATTTTTAGACTGCTTGCTCGACTGGCAAGCCTGCCCACCACTGACGTCATGGCACTGAAAAGTGCGGGTAAATTTGAATGTTGGTTTTTGCATCATTTTCATTTGCCGAATTCACAAAACTATTATGAATTTCCCGATACTAAATAGCATACCGGAAAGGGTATTGGCTGGGGAGTCAGAAAATATAGTTAGTTGTAATAGCTCAAAAAATCGCCGGAGTAACCCTTTAAATCACGATTTAAATCACATACATTTTTATTATCCACCCTGTTCATTAGCCATGCAGTTTCGGAAGAAATTGGATGAACTCATTTTTGCTCCTAGCTGATACACCATAACCATTAAACAGCGGTAACACTGCAAATGCATTATACAAAAAATGAAAGACGTTTACAATCCCCTGTAACGCCGAATTAGAGCGCAGCTCTTGAGGAGGAGGAGAGGAAGGTATGGAAAGGAGGGTATGCAACTCCTACTCATCAGTATCGTCCCTTTCTCCTCTCCTGCTCACCTCCCATTCAGGGGAAAATTTCCCGCTAAAATTTGCGGGGACTTTTTTACGCTAAATATAGCGGGGAATGTTCCCGCTAAATATAGCGGGGAAATTAACCCATAATGCAACGCGCGGTGACGTCATCTATGACGTCACTGGTGAGCTTCGTGACGTTGCACGTGACGTCACGTGTGACGTCATTATGGGAAACGTCCCATTATGCTCCACGCGGTTACGCCGACGGCGACGGCTGCGCCGACGCCGCTCAAGCCGGAATCGGGCGCCTAAGAGCTGCGTTCTAAAACAGACTGCAGACACTGTGTATGGTGTTCCTTAATTGTATGACTGTGACATTGTTCATATGAAAACCGTCTGCAGGCATGTTAGAAGCTTACATCTGTATGCGAACACCTCGATATCCAGACTATGTAATTTATACCTTTGAGTCTGTTCAACACACTAAAGACGCCAGATGTAATTTCGCCTCGTAAATTTGAATCCAGCAAAAAAACTAAATTATATTAATTAATCGAGATGGACCTTTATCTTGAGCGCTATAATTCGTGTAATGTGGCATTTAAAGTGCGGTCGTTTAAATTTACTTGGAAGACAATACAGTTATTTCCAGTGTCGAATATCGTTTATACATCTCAACCCGAAATTTACTGGAGAAATTCACTTCGCGTGAGACCATGACACGTGACCGGGCATGACGTGAAGTGGTCACGTGACGTGACGTCAGCGTCAAGTCATAGCGCCACGCGATGTCATGATGTCACGTGACGTCCATTTTTCCCCTCAATTTAGCGGCGAAATACATGGACAAAGAGACAAAAAAACTCACACTTCTGGAATAGCTTTGAAAGCAAGCACATAAAAATGAAATCGGAAAATTGCCTCGAGTTTTAAAAGGCAACTCCTATTATCGCCTTCTGCACGCTGCCGTCTTTTTCTAGTGGGCAGAGCAACGCTTTCTGAGATTGGGTAGTATTTGTCTTCGATGATTAGCCGCGCATATGCTTACGGCCGAGTGACTCGGCACTTTTCGCCTGGGCGATAAGCGCTTGGAAGGCGAGTAAGTGCATCCCTGAAAAATTTTCGAACAAGAACCCCGCTCAACAAAAGAACGAACAGGCATTTTTTTCATGGCTTGGAGTAACCGCTCGGTGTCTAAGAATAACAGGTTTCCGCTTGAAAACAACGTGACTTGGCTCAAGAAAGTTCTTGGGACTTCTAATTTGGCAAGGTTGACATTCCACTAACAGAGATTTACAGATTAATAACCTCCGATTGAAATCCCCATCAGCGTCAGGAAATTCTGGTTGCGATTCTTCGCACACAATTCACTTGATAAAACAAATCTCTATATACATGCCGGTGGATGCAATGTAGAAAAATTAATAAGTGTAAAATAAATAAATGAAAGTGGATAGATAAGGGTTTTCCCTTCGGCCTCGATTGAGGTGCCCCTCGAGTTTCGAGTACTTTTATCAGGAAGCGATTCGTCTCCGATTTTCGTGGTCTCACTGTATTTGTTGACTCCAGATGCGCACACAAAGACTAATGGTAAGCCACTTCTGTAACTCACCTCTGGATAAGGTTGGATCAAAAGATATCCATGACGCCTGGCAAGGAAACGTTGGCGCCACAAAAACGAGTCTGACTCAAGCAAGATCTGGAGGTACACAGACTCGAAGGAGTCAGATAAAAGATCGACCTCGTTTTCTGTCGGACTCGTGACTCAATATGCGTTTTTTATCTCCTCTCTACAGTATCTACTTGAAAACTGTTTTGTACGTTGCCCCTCGTTACATCTATTTGGTGGCAAAGTGTTACGAGTTCTTGTAAACAGAATTTGGTGACGTGTTATACTTACTTTTGACCGAGTAACGAGTGACTAACTTTTCACGAGAAATGTGTGCAATACTAACGTTCTCATCGCATTCAGGGGGATCGGTGGCCGAGTGGGCTAGCGCACATCAGCTTGGAGCACGTGGAGCGAAAGCCCGCGCTGCAGAACCCAGGATCCTGGGTTCTGCAGCGTGAGCTTTCAGTGTGAGTTTATTCGGCAAACATACCCAATAAACTTAAAAAATTTTACAAAAAATAGGACATATTTTTAATGAAGTGACGAATTCCAGTTGTGTTAAACTGCCACGTGTGACGTAAAATCCACTAAGCTAAGAAAAAAGAATCGGTGAGCTTTTATTGGCGTTCGCCCAAAGGCCGGCGGGCTTTTCTCCGCATCTTCCGGTTTTGCGGTGAGCGTTTCTCCGGTGAGCTTTTCTCCGCCATCCGACCAGAGGGACCCTGAGGCTGAAATCGACCTGCTCCGATTATAACAGCGGATAGTGCTCTAGGGGTCCCCACCTTATCGGCACACCTGTCTTTATTCAAATATGACCTTCCCTAGTCAATCGCAAGAGGAAATCCTTCTGGACTCGGAGTTGACCAGATGATCTGTTCGCGGACACGCTCGGTCCCTCGTTTTCGTGTCGTTGGCCTCAATAAATAGTCGAACCCTCTTAGCGCACCTTTCCCTTTCATATCAAGAGGGCACAAGATGCCGAATCACTGAACTGTGCTTCTAGGAAATATTAGACGCGCGCGGGGCGTCTAATATTTCCCAGATGAGAGCTACTGCGCAAACTCAGAACGCGCTCGATATTCCGGTGGACAAACATGGCGGCATGCAGAAGGCGACATCACTAACGTCCCTAGATAACACGCTTCTGGCAACATGTTCGTTACAGGTACAGGACTCGGTAGATACAACCTGGCGGTCGGCAAACGCCTCAGAAATAGATACACTGAGTACTATTTTCGGACTGCACACATATTTAGATCTGCAGCACGCGACCGCAGCCCAGTAAACGTTGCACAACGCCCGTCGTCTATGCAAGCGGAATGATAAGATAAGGAGTGCCGACGACTCTGTCCGCACGCGGAGTGATAAGACAGGGAACAGCTTGTTTACCCTACCTATATACAAGATTAAAGGCGGGACTACTTTTGTACAATGCGTGACAAACTTAGTGCAAACACGACATCGGCACTTGAATCTTGCCAGTGCTGATTATACTGTGTGCTACCTCAAGAAAAATGCAAGATTAGCGAATTGTTCATAGTTGCGTAAAGTATTTCCTAGAGGATTTTTATTAAGTACAAAACGAGCGTGTTGGTAACAGTAAGGGAAAACGACGCATTTCGCATGTGGAATGACTATTGTTTTAATAATATAACAAAATCGTATCTTAAATGCCCATACAATTATCTTAATTCTCCACACGCAGTGAAAAATTAGTAACGCTCCGGGAGGAGCCGACATTTTCTTTTTCTGTGGGTCTTGAGGTGGAAACGAGCACGGCTTGTGATGACGTCACATCAGCTGCCATTGTGGTTATTTTGCTGCTAAGCGCGTTCCTTCTGCAGCGTACATTTAGCATCCCAAATTTGTTTTTCTTCGCGAAAAGAAGTAGGAATGAGCACCAACATGGCGCGATATGACACACATTTTGCATCATAAGTTAGAGACCTGCATACCCACATTCCCTTGCACTGAGCTTTTTAGTATCCAACTTTTGCGTGCGCGCAGAAAAATCGGAAGATGTCGATGATAGCGTGCCCGTGCTAACTGTCGTGCTAGCTATACCCACATTCACTGAGTTTGAGCCGCGCCTATAGCGCAAAAAGTGCTCATGCGAAGGACACCAGTCGGGACTAGGCTTTGGCTACGTTCTGGAAACAGATTCGCGTCTTCTTTCCCGCAGAACACGTGGATGGAAGTTCAATCACCGCAATGTACGGAGTGCGTACAAAAATCACAAGACACACAAAAAAAAAACTTTGGTTTTAGTTAGAAACACGAACTTCGCAAAAAGAAAAGAAACAAAAACAAAACCAGCAAATTTTATATCATTTTTATGGCCTTCGAATCTGTTTTACGGGAAAATTAGCTCATGGACATCTTTAGAATGTGGACGTCGATTTCAATAAAGCAGTTACCCATGTTTTTATTTTACGCATGGATGGACAGCTTTTCTTTCTTGTAGCGGTCGATATGTTCTATCTTGCCTTAGTTGGATCGAACGAAGAAAAATAAAGTATTTTTAAAACTACAGCAAATATCACATTAACTGAAGAGCGCGTTGGTAACATTGACTGGCAACAGAAATGTTCGTCATCCTTCGTCCCGAGTTTGTTTTATTCTTTTTGTTGCCGTACAGAAAATAGAGGGGGAAAAAATCAAACTGCTGAGAGGTCCCGGGTTCGATACCAGGGCCAGGCAGATTTTTTTGGTCGCGCATCAGTCACCTAGAGCTGTGTTTGGATATTTGTGTTTTTCATTTGTTTTCCTTTTTCAGGGATTATTATCGCCATTAGCTCGCTTGCACTTTTGCATTAATTGCATCTTAATCATGCTGAATGGAACCCTCAATATTACGGCTCCTCCTGAAAGAGAGCTCTATGTACGCCATAGTAGGCGACGGATCTAGGCCAACTTGTCGAAAGCTAACTCGTCGACGGCCAGCTTGTCGACAGCCAACTCGTCGACGGCCCATTCGTCGAATAGGCCAATGTAGAACTTTGGGCTAGTTGGTATTTCATGATTAAAAATGAAAGCCGTTTACAACTCCCTGTAACGCCGAATTAGAGCGCAGCTCTTGAGGAGGGGGGGAAGGCGCGGAGGGGGGGAGGGCCACGTGACCTGGGGGGCCACGTGACCTGGGGGGCCACGTGACCTCGGGGGGCGGGGGCCACGTGAGCTGGGGGCCACGTGACCTGGGGGGTCACGTGACCTCGGGGGGGGGGGGGGGGGGTCACGTGACCGGGGGGGGGGGGTCACGTGACCTTGGGGGGTCACGTGACCTTGCGGTTACGCCGACACCGACGCCGACGGCGACGCCGACGCCGACGGCGACGCCGCTCAAGCCGGGAACGGGCGCCTAAGAGCTGCGCTCTAAAATGAAAACAGCGCAAGGGCACGGACAAGAACAATAAGGTAGACGAACAAGGCGCTGTTTTCAGGGCCTTGTTATTCTACCTTCTTATCCTTGTCCGTGTGCATGCCCTGTTTTAATTTTTAATCACGAATAGGCCAATTTGTCATAAGGCAACTCGTCGATGGATAACTCGTCGAAGGGGTCAACTGGTTGCCGCTTTTTCAAAGCTAAACTATATTATTTTGTCCTGCAATTTTAAGGCAGATAGTGGCCTATAGAAAACCGTAATATCGCCGCAGGGTTACTGACCTCGAATGTGGTCTTGACTGTCCAAGGTAACTTGTCGCTTTGGCCGCTTTCACGGTGCAGTGCGGGACGGTCACTACGTCCCGCGTGAATCACTGTGGCCCGTGTTAGCCTATAAGGCCCACGCTTTCACGTCGCTTCGCTGCGACAGTCTGCGGCTGCTTATTGTAAAAATGTTAACCCACCTGGCTCACCCGTACACGACGCTTCGCGGCGACAGTCTGCAGCAACTCATTACAAAAAAAAAAGTAATGAAGAAAAGGAACAAAAGGACGATCCCGAGACGACACATTTCTCAACCTGTCTCAAGGTTCTGTCCTCTCTTCGCCCTCTTGTAATTTTTCTTTGTCTTGGAATCTAAAGGCGCTATCCCTTGTCAAGCAGAAATAGAAATTTAGGTCAAGAGATTACGAGAAACCACGAAATTTCACCTAGAACCATCATTCAACCCATTCGACGAATCGCCCTTCGACAGATTGACCCTTTCGACGAGTTGCCCTTCGACGAATTGCCCTATTACGAATCGGCCTATTCGACGAATTGGCCGTCAATGAGTTGGCCCTCGACGAGTTGGCCGTTGACGAGCTGGCTTTCGACGAGTTGGCCTGATTCCGTCGGCGACAATTTAAGAAAGGCAATGTGTGGGTTCGTATGTTCCCGCGTGTTGTTTGGTGATTGGTCCTTGCACAATCTTATTGGCCGATGCCGGAACCCGATTGGCTGCGGAACCATGTTAAGATGCTGGTGGACTCGCCATGCCCCGCAGCTTTCTCCTGCTCTCAGTGACAATATATGATAAAGGGCTCGTCAGTACTGTTCTCGTCGCTGCCGACACATTACTCGCCGGGTGGGCGAGGCGATATCTGCCGACTGTGTCCCGACGCTCGTCATTCTTCGCGACGTCGCTCTATGGGGAGTCGAGAGGACGCGGAAATCTTCTCGTCTGCAGCAACGCCTGCACGCGTAATGTGGACGTGTCCGATTGAGGTGGTGTACCCCCTCAATGGGACACGCCCACATTACCAGTATAAAGGAAGCAGAAGAGAAGCGCGATACATTCTTGCTCGCTCAAAACAGAGAATTGGGAACTAAACAGTACACGTGCTGAGAGTCGGTGCTTCTACTGCTTCGTTCCTTATCCTCTGGTTTAATTATTTGTGCGCTAATTACGTGTTGTTTTTTACTACGATGCGATTCGCTCACATTGACAGCATGGTTCACTGAGGGCAAACTTGGTAAGTGCTCGTTACCTCTTAACGAGGGAAATTATTATACACTCTTAGAAACAACAAAGAACTGTCTTTGGGGTTGTAGTCAGGAACATTTTCCGGAGTAAAATCGGGGTTAGGGGGGGGGGGGGGTTTGTAATAATGTATAATCTATAATTTATTATATGGTCGGCTGCACTTATTTATATTTCCCGGGGAGAGGGAGGTTTTTTATCCATAGCCCCCCCCCCCCCCCCCCCCCCCCCCCCACACACACACACACGTTCTGAATGTCATTTGTCCTTTTGGCTCAGTTCTGGAATTTTACGGAAATCTCAAGTGTGAAGCGCATGTAAGTGAAAACCGCACCCGCCACGGCGCTCGCTCTATTCATAGCAGCCGAAGACTCGGTATCAGACATGTACACGTTGCACTACAAAAGTAACTAAATACCGTTACTCGTTACTCGCTCAAAAAGTAACTAAATACGTTACTCGTTACCGATTCTCAAAAGGAACGCGTTGCTTTACCTCAAAGATAACGAGTTGCTCCTCTCGTTACTTCGACGACCAAATACACAACTGGTGTTGTTTCATGGTTGATTGTTTTTTTTTTCAGTAGTCGTCGCACCTAAGCAGCAGCTGCCTCTCGACGTTTATATCAGTTAGCTCTACCCGCTTCCTTGGAAGCACGCCTCCGGCGACGCTGTAGAGTCGTTCTACTGACGCGTTCGAAGGAACGGCTGTGTTGAGCTTTAGGAAGAGGTGATGAATCTGGGATTCCCCTCTCTCTTTGGTTCTCTCTGCCTCTTGCGTTCGAAGTTGACAATGGGTTCTGTGCCTTCCTGCGTTGGCAACCTTTATGTTTACATTCGGTCTGTACACGATTGTAGAAGGTTCTACAAACGAAGATTTTTGTGTTCTCTGGGTCAAGGACATTCCCAGCTGTTGAGTTCAACCGACGTGTTCAGCGACAAACCTTGCCACACTGTCACACTATTTAGCTGTTTTTCGGGTTGCCCATCTGCCTTTGTCGTGATAGACGCGTACTTAGGTTAAAATTAAAACGAAGTTTTTTAAACGGTGGTGTATACTTTACTCCTAAAAAGGAACGAAATACCGTCACTCGTTACGGAAAAAGTAACTAGACAGAGGTACCTCGTTACTATATAGTAACGTTTTACGTAAAAGTATGCTCGTTACTCGGTCAAAACATTTAATTACTCGTCTTTCTTCGCAAAAAGAACCGGAATCGTTATGCTTAAGAATGAAAAAGAAAAGAAAGCAACGAGTTAGAAGTAAAACTTGTAACGCGTCACATACAAGACTGGCGTGAATGGAGTCGGCCTTCGCTCAGTCGGCCGGCTGAGCACTTGTTCATTGAGGCCCGGCAGCAGCTACGTGACCCTGGGACGCCTGTAAGCGTCAATCGGCACGCGGAAAGGCGCTCCCTTTTTTTAGCCTCCTGACTCCTCCTGCTCGGAATGTTTCCCCGCAGTTGCATCACCCTGCCGATGGAAATGGTGAACCAAATGTTTAGAAGAAAAGAGATAAAAAGAAAGAAGTGAAGGCGTTTCCTGAAAGTTGGTGCAATCCAGCTCCATTCCGGAGTATTTTTTTTTTTTACCACGTTCTTAGTCTTTTAGTTTTTCGAGTTTTTTTCACGTTTTTCAGCAATTTCAGAAAGATGCGGTAGAAGAATTATTGCAACTTCACATCGATAAGCAATTGAAGCTACGAGCGACGTCCCAAGAGAACCCTTCATATAGGAACAGATTCAGATCTCGAACCCTGCACTTTCACTCTAGGGAACCGCAGGAGTGGTTCCCACATATCCTGGAACTAGAAGACGCACCCTTTCCGACATTTGCAAGCTGCAATGACGTGCTACGTCACTACCGAAACTCGCAGCTAGCATGGGCCTTAATTCAGCAAGAGGCTGGCGTCTATCAAGTTGAGCGAATTCCAAATTAACGATACACGGAGAGCTGGTCAAAAATCGAGTCAGTTGAAACCAGTGCCCGAGATGGTCTAATCGGTTAAGGCGTCGCCCCGGATAGACGAAGATCGATCCCCGCCATCTCTCTCTCTCTTTCCTTGACTTTAATGCAAAAATTTGAAAAAAAAAAAAACTCTTTCTTTTTTCACATTATTACTACGGCTGCACTTTTTAATCTTCCCTCACTCCCAGTAAACATACTGTGCTGCCTGTTCCCATGGGGAGGAAAGGATATGCGCGATACTTACAAAATAGTTTGCTAGATAACTAAATGACTAATTAATTTTTTAGTTAGTGCAAATAGACATATCGTTCCAATTAGACACTTGCTGAGCGTCATCGAAAACCACTAAATCAGTAATTTACAGAAAAACCTTGAGCGCGTAAGAAGCATAGCAGTGCGCTAAAGTTACAACTCGTGGAGCAGGTACAAGGCTGGGGCTTTCATAAGAGACGGAAAAAACGCGTGGGGGGTTTTACCGCAACCGCTAGCCTCTTACTTGATCCACGTGTGGGAACTTTAGCGCATTACTATGCTTTTCACGCGCTCAAGGTTGTTTTTTTTAATTGCTGATTATAGTGGTTTATGTACGTAAACGCCCAGATCGGGTAGTTCAATCGGCCGCCACAGGGACTTTCTGAAATGGCAAATGCCGTGGCGGCGTTAAGTTTGAGGCGCACTGTTCCTTTTGGCAGATATCATTACGACATTAGCCTTTTTTCAGTGCGATGCGTACTTTTCCCAGGAACGATTTGACCCGCGTTTCGAGAAACATCCTCCATATTCTCGTGTCTCTAAAGCTCATAAACAAAAAGAATACATGTACACTCGGCATCAAACCTGTCTAGAACGCGGGAGCAGCGCGCTCCGGACTGCGCGTGCGACATCTGCCGGCTGACGTTGGGACCGAGGTAGCGTGCCTCTGAGCATGCGCCTCCATTTTGCAGCGCTGGGCAGATTCCAACGTTTGAAAACATAATCTATGATTTAATTGTTAGGTGTAATTCCCGCGTCTTGCTAATTTGCTATACCACTGTTTTGCGATACTTGCCGGCTGAAATATGTTTATATAATATATTCACATACATTGACTTTATTTGAGGTATAATTATCTGTATTACAATTTCTATATCTTCGCGATTCTATTGGCGTGAAACTCCGGCCTGTAAAAACGAAGCTTTGCGCCTTCGCAAAAACAAAAAAAACTCTTTTCGTTTTTTTTTTTTTTTTTTTCTTATTTTAAGAAGCACGCTATGCAAGATGCTTGTCGAGACTTTCGAGAGCCAGTTTTTGCTCAAGGTCACAAAAGCGTGACTGGCGGCAACAGTAAACGCTTCCGTAAAGCCTGGGTTGCGGCTGCGAGAAGCTGCGTTGCGGTTGCGAGAAGCTCGGAAATCCCTGCTGCTTATATCGCGTGCCAAGATGATTCCTTGAATTGGATTTCACGCTTCATACGAAGCCCAGATGTGCCGGTGACTAGCTTTCGGTTTTCGACGCAACGCAGTCAAACGCACTCAAACGCAAGTGTCTGAACCGGCCTTAACACTCTTGTGTTTGATGTTTTACCCTAGGATTGTAAGGTAGAAAGTAACGCTGCGAAAGTAACGAATTACTTTTTTTTTTGTTACGGGCACTTACTTTTATGGAAGGGTAATTGTAGCTTTATTGACAATTTAGCCTCGTGTAATTGCAAATATTTCTTTACTTTTTAGTAACGTGTATAATCATATACATATAGGAAAGAAAACAACGCACTTGTAATCGTTGTGCGGCGTTTTAAAACATATAATTCAAGGAGTCAACGTTTCGGTCAGAAGCAGACGTCCTCCAGGACTGCCCGTGATATGTATATCACGGGTACTCTCATCATCGTACCTGGATGACTTTCATTTAAGGTGATGTACTACAGTGTTGGACAAAATACTCGATAAAAGTAATTAAGTTAAGTTACTAAATACCTGCTTCATAAAGTATTTAAAATACTACTCAAGTTACTTTCCCTGTAAAGTATCTTGAGTAGAGTACAAATACTTAGAAATGTATTTCAGTTACTTTTGAAGATACTTCCGCATTGCGTAATTTAAATCGACGTCAGTGACAAACACAATTATACGGTTGCGCAAATCCGGTTTACCAGAATGGTTTATTTGCGCGAACCAACACAAAACAAAAAAAAAAGAACATCGTAAGGCTATTTAATGCAGTCCAACTATAAGGATCAGGATATTGTCACGAATGACAAAATGATGAGGCGGCGAATAACTGAAGAAACTAAACGTCTAATGTGGCGAACTTATGCCCAAAACAAAATAGAAGTAAGTTAGCGTCGCAGGCGTCGATGTCGGCGGAACAGCAGGATCGAGCGCTGGACGAGACTGGCACCGAACCAAAAAAAGAAAAAAATTGGCTTGCTTTCTCAACAGGTGACCGGTCGCTTAGCTGTAGATGAGAAATTTAGCCAGTGCAGTACAACCGCTAACCTGGGGGTTTTAACGTGCATCACGCAGTAGTGATTACACGAACGCGTGCCGGTGCGAAACTTATCCAGATCAAAAGGGGCGGGGGCAGTGGGGATCGAACCAAAGTGGTTCCCAGCGCAAGCTTTCGCTACCGCCACGCGGAGCACCTTTTGTACCCGCGTGGGTTTCTCGAAAATTCGGCGTAGAACGTTCCTGGCGTAGAATATTCGTAACTCGATCACACGACAAGGTTCTCGAACTTACGAGAATGTCAAGTTGAAAGAATAAATAAAAGAGGAGTCCGCTCCCTGGAATCGAACCCGGAAGCTCCGCGCGAACCATTCGGCCTCGCGCTCGCTCGGCGACGCGCGTGGCAATATCACTGATACACGTTACAAAACATTTCTGGGACATAAATAAAGAGGTCGCTTTAGCTATAGTGACATCGCTGAATATCACGTCCTGCGGCGCACCTTAGACGCAGCGTTTAACTACAATCCATATTCCCTATATGGGGAGTTTACTATAAACGAACTTGGGATCGGATATGAGTGAACGGATAACGAAGAGAACGCACATAAAAGCCATCGGCAGTGGTCGCACCTTCTTCAAGTTGGTTGCGTTCAGAAAGGCACTCAGCGTTGGGGGGCACTTTTGTTGGGATTTCGAGAGATCATCACACTTTTAGTTCATTTCCTGTCCTGTTCTCCGCTTATCAATGTTCGCGAAAGCAATAAGAGACGGACTGACGACAAAAATAAAATAAACAAAAGGAAGCCTAGACGTTTTGCGGTAGGGGGGTCAAAAATACAACAAGTAAAACAAAAATGTCTTCTTTTTTTCCTATCCACTTCTCTTCTTTTTTTTTTTATTAGTTATTTTCTTGACGGTCAAGTCTGCATTGTTGTCGTAGCTCGTTTCCCGGTCTGCGCCGCGCCTCAGTGTCCAATCCTAACTTCCGTGAAACCACCCCTTTTGTTTGAGGATTTTTTGGGAGAATCTCTGGAAACAAAAAGCGCCTTTGGGAAGGCGAGGGGAAAAACTTCATTGCACGAACTTCGGGGTGAAATATGAGTCACAATCGTCACAAAAGCGATCTTTTCAAGAGCTCAATATAAGTCACCGTAGCTTATCGGAGCTAGCAACAGGATTTGGTTGCTCGAAAGAATGTTCACGTTTCCTCGTGCCACGCCCACGCCACTTCATTCCGAAAAACTCGGAAAATGGCGGAATGTCAAAAATGTATTTGAGATAATGAGTACAAGATACTCAGAAATGTATTTAAGATAGAGTATTAAATACTCTCGATCAAAAGTATTTGCAAGATACCAAGATACTTCAAAAAGTATTTAAGATACAGTATCTTGAGTAGAGTATTTGAGATTGGCACAAGTCTGGATGTACACAATAAAATAACGCCTTAGTGTCTACTTCCCCGCAGCAAACGGAATGGACCAACCGTGCTATTTGAAACCCCGTCCAATAAATGTAAACGTCAAAAAAAAAAAAAGAAAACTTGAAACCGCGATTGGCGCTGGGAAAGTAAGCAAGCAAGTCATGTAAATTATGATTTTTTTTTTTGCGTATATTGTGTAAGTAGTTGCGCCAAACGTTTATCCCCAGTGCGCTTATTTTCAATATCTATTTTGTTTAGTTATGAACTATCACCGTGGTGATATATTTTCGCGTCATGAAATATTTTATCTTGTGTTTTGTTGAAAACAGTTTTTGCCATTTTCGTTTGTGCTCCACTTCGACAGTTGCCGCCAAAGAGCACGTGATACGGCACTCGCCAATGCAGTCCATTTCCAGTGGCAAAAGAGACGCATCTTTGTGACACAGAGACTGCGTGATGATTGATGCGCAATGCCTTTTGCTCTTCTTATATATATTTTTTTTTTTTTTAAATGATCGAAGGAGGGCGAATGACTGATGCTTTCAGTGCTTTGTGGTGCAGTACATGCATATGAACTTCTGATGTTGTAGATTGTGCACATCGCAACAACTTTTTAAGCGTGTTAAGGCTGAACTCCATGGAACGAATTATGTGACGAATAACTGGCGAACGCCGCCCGACGGCACGCTCGCTTTGCGCGCGTCGTAGCAGCCACTGTGTTGATTCTACGCGCAGAGGAAAAGCCGCCGGGCAAAATTCGTCGGTTATTCGCAGCATATTCGTCCCATGGAGTTCAGCCTTTACAAGGGCTTTGGTAGGAGTTACAAATTTGTTTCGTCTTCTAATCCCTCTTAGCTGTCGTCGTTCAAAGTTGTGTCCTGCTTCGTACATGGTACCTTTTATTTCATCTCTACAAACCTTAGACGTATGGTCAGCGTAAACAAAAGGCTCGTCGTCCAATCTTCTTTTGGAAAACGAAGTCATTTATTGTCATTTTTGGCGAGAATAGAATACAAAGCGAATGATTAAGTTCGCGAGGAATCAGATAGCCAGATGCTCTGTGGCATCGTCTGTTTCTCTTAAACCTCACCAAAATAGCGATTTGAAGCAGTTTCTTTTTTCTTCTCGCTGAGAGGGACAAGGCTAATGAAAGCTACGTAAGACTAAGCTCCGCTTAATCATTGTGTATGGCGATTACCCTTCGTTGGCGGAAACTTTTCATTGACGTCGCATTAAAGGTGGTTTTTCGCGCATAAAGAGGCGACAACCTGACAGGTCATCAATATACTCGATAAAGACCCCATGCATAAACATACGGGGAGAAAAGCTCGTAGTTTAGCACACCTATATTGCGCCTAATCAGGCTGAACGTCGCTATTATCAATACATTCCTTTATGGGGTTTCATATTATATAGTTATGCATAAACATGCCAAGATAAAGCTTCGGCTTCTCCTTATAGAGCTTAGTTTTACATACCAGTACTTCGCATGATCTGGTTTAATGTCGCTTTTATTCCTAAATGTTTACCGTTTACTATTTCAAGCTTTTAAATGTTAGGCTTAGGTAAACTTGCAATAGCGTGTTTTTGTTTTACTGCTTATCAAGCTTGTTTAAAGGCACCTTATGTGTTTCTCTGACCCAAGTAGATAAAATCTCATGTGCGAATAGTTGTTGTATGTACGTTAAAAAACCATGATGTATTTATTACCTCTCTGCACATTGTGTCGACGAAAACGACGACGCTGGGGCAGCTGCGCCTCAGCATCGCGTGCCAGGCCCCGCGCGCACGGCCCGGCTTCCAAATAAATTGACGCGTCTTCGTCATTTGCTGTTGGCTGCACATCTTGTAACTTTTGGGGGAGGTGAGCGGTAAATCATCTTTCCTTCTTCTTCATCATCGCTCCGGATCTTGGTGGCAGCAGTCCTCCGCCGTAGTCGAGGTTTAAATTGGAGGTTTAAACATTGAAACCTCCAGATGACTCAACAACCAATTATATTGTGGTTGCACGATGCTCGCGATGCCACAAATAAACTGAGAGGCTTTGCAAAAAGCCTGCGACTACAACAAACCACAGCGGCCATGATAGCAAGCTTGGCGTAAGAGTGCGGCATCTAGCGCCGATCATCTTTCATCTGGACGTGATTAATGGAGTCCTCAGAGTCGTTCTGTTATCGCTCGAGGGCCACTCGCTGCCGTTCAGTCTACCGACGGCCGATTCCGGTAAACAAAAACTCCCTCTGGCGCCGTGAAAACTTTAGCAACGATTACACTCATGAAAAATCTACTTTCTTGCGTACACAAATAAATGTAATTAAACTCATTCCTGAGGTACCTTCATTAAATACGCAGTAGAAGTATAGTGTCTTAAATTTGTTTAAAATCGCATCATTTGCGTCGCCACCTATGCGAGGGAGTACCCTGAAACGACGACAAAATACGTCAAAGGAGCAGAAAGGTAACGATATAAGCGGTCGTGAATCTATCATGATTCTACCGGTCGGACCTGAGAATGAAGTTTGAAGTCAGGTGCCACGGAATTTATGGCCTATAGTCAATTTTTAGTTTATTCGGACGAGTATTTTACCAGATAAAACGCCTTGCGTGCCTCATTAGCATGAAAGCAAAACGAATACAAGTATTAGGAACACATGGAACTCGCATTGCCATCGATTGCTCAATGGCTACGTTTATAGAGTGCAGGTGTCTGCTTTTGCTATACTCCTTTTTGTTAACTGCAATCCTGGCTCGAAAAATTTGTGGGATATAGAGCTGAAGGAGCGAAATTTGAAGGTCTAAATGGTAATGTCCAACGGGTTGAAGGACTGAAGGGGTTTGAAGGGCTAAAGGAATTTGAAGGGCTAAGGGGCTCTAAAAGGCTGAGAGGCCACGAGGGCTGTAAGGATATTGTTAATAGGGTAACGCCGCCGCTCCGTAACTCCGGTTCATCGTGATCGAGTCAACTGCTGTTGGCTCAGTAACATTTAGGACTGCTCGCCGTTAGGGAACCTATTACTTGAATCCCCAGAGAAAGCCTGTAGTGATGTTAGGTTGTTTTTGTCCCGGACATCGATAGACACCTTGGTGTGTGTCTACCGCCGGGGACCGGGGGGTGATCGTGGAAGATGGGACCGGATGCTGGCTGTAGTTGAAGAAGACTTCTTGCTTCTTCTTGCGGCCGACGAAGTTGTAATGAATACAACAAACAAAAATAAACTTTACTGGTGTGTAAAACAAATGCAGGAAGACGATACAAATATTAAAAACTGTAACTAACGGCTGCGCACGGCTTACGTAGTTCAGCAGTTACAAAAACGGACGCCTCGGCGACAAGTGTTTTCCCGCACATGGTTAGAACGGCGGCTAAGCCGCAGAGCATGGGCTGGTGCGCACCAGAGCCGTATATACAGAGAGTTAGGCCATTCATTGGGAAGTATAGGAGTCAAATGAGGAGACGCCATTGGCCGAATGCATGCTGGGCGTGTTCATGGGCGTCTTACAAATTCGAGTGTGGCCAACCAGAAGCCAGAAATAATACTGTGGCAGTGGTCGCGAGAAACGAAATTAATTAGTGCGTCGGAGTAACTCTCGGTAACTAAAAATATGGCGCACGTGATGTTTCAATCACTCATACAAAATAATGGTGGAAGAGCGCCACTAGCGGAACGATCGACATAATCCGAACGACAGGCGCCGAGGGCCATGAATCTGCCGTCCGAGTGGTCACACTCTGTTCGAGCAAAACAGAGTTCGAGCGGCACATTCGTTCCTTACACCCTTCTGCATGATCATAATCGAAACATCAAGGGCACCCTATTTTTAACCATGAAGGGTTAGTACATTTAGCTATTACGCATTTATTAAAGCCACATATCTATGATTAAAACTGCTTCTTGCTACCACCATTAGGGGATTATTTTCGGCTTCTGGTTGGTCGAGAGAGCATGTCAAGCCCCCTTTCTGCGTCTGGTGCACGCCCTGGCTCTGCCCGCTCCGCCCGCTGACCAAATGCTCTCTATACACGGCTCTGTCGCACACGATAGGAGAAACGCGGCGAACCGCGGAAGAGAACTACTGGGCCACTCGGGCCCGTTCAAACTCGACGATGTTTTCGTCCGGTCGGGGGTTATGACAGTGTGCCGAAACCGGTCCCGTCCAATCAGGGTCTAGTTAGAATCCCATTGGGTACAGGCCCCGACGCACTCTCAACCGATCGGACAGGCAAGAACCCCCCGCCAGGAGGCGTACAGGTCAGCTGCCCAAGGACAGGTCCCGCGGCTAGAGCCCCAACACTGAGACACGAGCCCTGGTTTGTTTAGGGTCGGAGAAAGTAAACGGACTCCCAGGATTCGAGCGAGAATCGCCAGGCCGGGCCTCACCGAGAAAAACCGTCGCTCGGAGTGTGAGCATTAGGTACGTTAATACTTATATATATAAACGGAGAACTTGCCAGACAAAACACGCGTGGGTCTCGCGAACGCAAGCGCAGTGAAAGATCACACCGGATTCCAAAAATACGGGGTCAACCCCGGGGTTTCACCCACTGCTGCGTCTACGTCTGTGCGCAAAACCTCTGTCGCACTCGGGACCCCCGAAGGCAGCCCCCCCAGCCACTGGAACTTGATCCACGGTCTCTTCCGGTGAGGCCAGCGCCCAAGACACCCGTCCGCGGCACTTCTTCTAGTTTATGAAACGGCCTGCCCGTTGACAAGTGCACTTAGGAGTTATGCCGGCTGTGTATAAGTTTGTCTGTCTGGATGCAACTTCCTTTGGGTTAGGGGGAAAACTTGCGGGCAATGACTCGTGGGGGAAAGACACAACTCGCCGTTGGTGGAAACTCTCTAGGTTCAACATCGTACCGGAACGTATAAACAAATACTTTAACAAATGCTTTAAGCAAAACGCCACATCGGGGGCGCGCAAAAATGCGACCACTTCTACAGTTTCGTCACTGAAACTGGGCATAGTGTGACGGGCCGGCACACTGGGGGGTTCTTGAAAACGCGGAAGTGTTCTGAACTCGATGGCTCTGCCAGTCTCTCAGAGGGCGTCGAGAGAGGAGGGTCTTCTGCGTCAGACCACTTGATCCAATTTAGACTGTTAACGAACTCTAATTGTGCTCCAAAATATAAAGATAGTGAAAGAAGACGGGAGAAAGTAAAAACGCCATAAAACTCTGAACCCCTAAAAAAAAAAAAAAGGTTTTTATTTGTAAAACTCTAGAGAGTTGTATCAGAAAGAAGTCCGATCAAAATTTTTCACTACAAAATTGCATATTTATTGTAATAATACCAATGAAAAACTGTATCGAAAATTGCCCTGCAATGGACGATATCCGAAATGCACTGCGCCGTCTAGTGCTGCACGGAAGAACATGTTCCGTCTCACCAGTTGAATTCGGTGCTGACAAAGGCTAAGGCGCGAAAGCGATGATTGGTGTTGGGGGGATTTTTATACAGCGTGTAGTTGGTCAGCCATTTAAAGTTGCGACGAGTCACTCGCTGTAGATGAGCAATTTAGCCAGTGCAGTACAACCGCTAGCCTGGGGTCTTTAACGTACACCACGCAGTAGTGATACACGACCGCACGCCGGTACGATGCTCATCCAGATCGAAACGGGCACGGGTGGGGATTGAACCCAGGATCCCTGGGTTCTGCAGCGCGAGCTTTCGCTCCACGTGCTCCGAGCTGGTGTGCGCTAGCCCACTCGGCCACCGATCCCCCCCCGCGAAAGCGTAGTTCTGAGGAATCCTTCGCTCGCATAAGCACTCGCGCAGAGAAAGCGCTTTCGAAAATCAGGCGCCCGCGCCCGTGCCTTTGCCCGCACTCAAAGTCCAATTTCGAGCTGGACTGTACGTCCGCCATGTTGGTTACAGCGAGAAACCAGAGACCGGCGGGGCGACGAGCACGTATACATGCGCAAGAAAAGCATATAACAATACTCTTGGCTCGCAGGTGTGGCTGAGGATCGATGAGGGTGAGCAGTAGGCCTCGATTGTTACCGACAACGCTACGAAATTGACAAACAGCAGATGAATCTCGACGCAACAAAGATGGCAGCGCACAGAGTGTTGCCAGACGTTCGAACAATTTCGCATATGGTATATTATGTTGCTACATGAAACGTTCCAGGTTTAGCACTAGTAGCCTCCAAGCATTTGTTCTCGAGCTGTGCCGCCAGGTCCCTCCACTGCTGTCTACCTCATTGACTCATTGACCGATTGACTTTCCCCGTCGTTAAATTTAGCGGAAAAACTTAATTTGTGTGTAGGTCGCGTGACGTCAAGCTATGTGACGTCACTTTCCCAGCTAAATTTGCAGGAAATTTGGTTAAATTCCCAGGCACGCTTTTTGTGGCTTTACTTTTTTTAAAAACCTAACCTATAAAAATTAAAAAGAAATTCTTAATTTGACGTTAGGAAACGGCGTACGTCGTCTATCCGTCATGCGCATAAAGACCCCAAGTTAGCACTTTTACTAAAATGGCCAAATTTCTCATCGACAACGTGAATCGGTGGGTGCTTTTAGCAAACCGTTACCGTGTTCCGCAAACCGCAATGCTGGAGCCTTTGAAGCATGCTTTTAAGCGCGCGCGCCCCGCGGTTACGGTATCACTCGGGTGCGCGCTTAAAAACATGCTTCAAAAGCTCCAGAAGTGCAGCACGCTGAACACAGTAACACTTTGCTAAAAAAAAACTATTATCGCTATACAAAGTCAGACCGACATTACGTAGTCGAAGGATCCAACCTTTAATTGGCCTTTTTTTGCTAGAAAGGCATTCCCAGAGTTGGACAATGGGCCCTGATAAATGTTGGATACTTCATCTCTATCCGATTGTTCCTAATGGCTGTCACCAGGAAGCCCCTGACAAGCCGACCTACGAGCTTTGTTATGGGTATTTATTTTTGTAGTTCTAAGTCAAACACCCGTTGTTAAAATCTAAAAAAAAAAGAAAACACAAAAAAGTAATGTATTGTTTTTGAGACTCGGTGACGACTAACGCACCAAGTCACTATGATAGAGTAATGGGTAATAATTCTTTTTTCCTTTTTTTAACAGGTATTTATCTGGTCGCGCAGAACGCAGACGTGTTCCAATAGCCGACTTCCGGCTTCTAGAACCTTCAACCTCATTTCGCATTCCACAATGAACAAAAAAGTGCGTGGTTCGATCGAGTGGTCGGATTGCTTCTTTTGTTGCGGAATTGCACACGGAATCCACCCCACCAGCAACATTCATAAAAAAACAATGAAGAAAATAAATCGAGTATCTCATTTCCTCAGCAATCTCCGGCCAGGAGTTGTTCTTGAATCGCCCATGGGACGTTGTTACAGTGACGGCCGCTCACACGCAAAAGTTTAGGGACAGAAAAATATTGCCTTTCGCGTCGTCCCGGAAACTGAAACGGTGAGTATCAAATAGCCCGAAAAGACTAGTTCGAAAGAACAAAAAAAAAAACGAGAGAAACATGCAAATAAAAAAGCCTCATGCATGTTTCTCAAACGTCTATTTGTTTTCCTTCTTCCTTTTTTTTTTTCTCTTTTTCTCTTTCTTTCTGTTTTTCCCTTTCGGGATTTATGCTTCAATCGACGACGTCCATGACAGTTCCGATGCTTCCCTCGGTGTTTTTATTCATCTTCTGCCCGGGAATCGAGAGCTCGACGGAAAGCTTCTTTATTATTAATGTGCATATAATAACCTCGAGTAATATATCCCACGTACAAACACGGAGGGAAACAAAAAACAAAAAAAAAAAAAACACGCGCTATTTTTTTAATGGCGCCCTCATATCGACAAATTAAGAAATACATTAATGCGAGCGTAAAACAACTTGACTGCTGTTTGCTGTCTTTCATCGTGAAATTTGTTACCTTAGATACACGTTATGGAAATCGGTGACATCTCGCGGGGATAGCCGCGTGCGATATAGGAAGCAAGGTGTAGAAATTATGATCTTATGGAATAAAATATACCCCTTCCGAAATCTTCGACTGTACACAAGATTGTTTCCGCATATTTTATTTACCCTTCTTGGTTTTGGGTTGGTTTTATTTACGACCCGGATGGGAAGCGTCACTTATGAGTTCCTTGACTGAGCCCCGATATTCGGGTAATTTTCAGTCGTCTCCTTGCCTCCCATGACCGCGTCCGACCATTTGTATAGTTGACAGGCCATTGCTTCGGAAAAAATACCCCAGTGTGGGAGGATTTCGCTAGTAAACTTAGTGATTTTTCTATAAAACGGATGTAATCAGGCTGTCAAAGTTAACACAATAATATTTTTATTGTATTTCTGTGATCTAGTTTTTTATTGATCGTTTGTTTTTGAGTTAAATTATTTTATGGTAACATTTTTATATATTCTACTTTATGATCTCGCATTAATTTGCTCATTATTATATCTCACTCACTTCACTTAAAGGGGCCCTGCAATCATATTTAAGCGTCTGCCTTTTTTGCGGTTTCCACGTCTCTTGGGGTTCGGGCAAGCCAGCGGGCACGGAGAGAGTAACTAAATATCAGTGCGTTATATTTTAACCGGACGACGCGGAAACCTCCTCCACCTACGAGGGTGACCCACGTTGCCGAAAGCGCGCGAAACGTGACGTCTTTGGTCCTGGGCTTACTACTGGTCAGAGCCGCTAAAAGCTTTTTTTTAGTCGAGATACAAAATATAAGTGTCGCGAACCGTTTCAATTATGTATGAAACTACTTTTTGTTCAGTATTTTAGATCAGAAAAGAAACAAATGCAGTTTGTAAAGTACGGGAACAAGAAATGATCCGTCGACGTACCCGCCACCAAGTGGCGGAAAAAACGGCGCATACTAGAAAGGGCTAGTGGGCTGAGGCCCCGACGAACGGCGAGCGTAAAAAAATCCCGGGTGTACGCGGCGGCGCTGCGATCGTATACCGGCTCGAGCACCCGACCGCTTCCGAGCGTTCCGAAGGCCTTCGGCGCGGGCTTGGTTGGCGATTTGGCCATTTGGCGGTATTGCAGCGCGAAGTGGCTCCCGTTCTGAACTGATCTTTACCCCGTGTTTGCTGTCGTTTGTGGCCAATGAAGTGTTATGCCGAATTAGTCTTTAATCGCGCAGCAAATGCAATGCGAGCCGCCCTGGCCGCCCGCTTCATACAGCCTATCTAAAACATGCTTTAGTGGCGCCGTCCCGAGCCGTCGCACGGAGTGCGGCAGCCGTGAACGCTCGATGAGCCCACTACCCTTCCTCTAGTTCACGGCCACTCAAGCCAGGACCTACGACGTCATGAAGGAGGTTATTTTTTGCTTGTTTTTGTAATTCTAATTTGCCTATAACTTTTAAAATAAAGCGAAATTTAAGAAAATAAAAGTTTCATTAAGTTACTACGTTCAGTGCGCTCAGGTCCGGTGCAAATTAAAAACCAGTAAAAAAGTCATTGCAGGGCCCCTTTAAGGATTTTATATTGATATAACTTTATGTTTCTGGCAATTCTCTATTTCTTAATTGATTGATTGATTCCTTACTTTCTCGTTTATTTTGTTAGGTGTTTGACAAAACGATTGGCTGCTTCTTTCATCGTAGATGTACGGGAAATAAAGCATTTCGCGAGCTTGCCTCCAAGAAAGAAAATAAGAAAAGTCGAAGTTTTTTCGCACAACGCATAAAAACAAAACAAAACAACGATTGCTCAGAAACTTGACGACATGTTCTCCGTGTTCTCATATTGTTTTCGCCCATCTTTTGGTTGATTCCCGCAGAGTCTCTCCCTTCCTCTTCCTGTCTTGTATTTTGATTCGCGTCTGGGGTCGGAAATATGCTCTTTGCTCGACGAAAGCGGCGCCGCGACCGACTTCCCCTATCCTCCCACTCCGTTCTTCCTTGGCGGTCACGGCCGGCGACGACGGCAAAGATGCCGCCACCGTGACACTCGTCGACCTTGAATCCTTCGGGATGCTGCGAGCTTTCTTCTTCCGGTCGCCAAGACTGCGACGTCGGAGGCCATTTGCTTAGGCCGGCGGACGGCGGGAAGAGGGTACTGAGTGAATATCACCCGGAGGACAAGGCCTACGCCAAAACGTCATCACTGGTGGCACTAGTCGCTAGCGCAGAGGTCTCAAACCCATTTGAGTGTGGGGGCCAGATAGCCCACACCGGGAAGATCGAGGGCCAACGTAAGTTGGAAGGGGGGGGGGGGAGGGGAGGGGGGAAGGCGGGTTTAAAAGATTTTAAAGAGAAGAGACCTCGTTCTCTATGCTTTTTTTTAAATCCCAGTTTTGCCTGTGATATCTTTAGATTTGATTTGTTTATATGACTCCTTTGAACCCTCACATGATGTGATAACAATAAGTAAAATTACACCGCCCCGTCAACGTCCGGCCGTTTTTGACAGAACAAGAGAGCGAGTACACTGTCGTTTCCGCTGCTCAATTCACTCAGGAATTAACCAAGCTCAACATTTATCTAAAAAAAATCAGTTTATTTAACAGTTCTTGCTTTTCTGATGATTTTTATTACAAACTCTAAACAAATAATTGTCTTTTAATAGTGACATTGTTTTTAAGGCGAGAATCCCGAGCTCGTAGCGCTTTCCTTATCTTTGGCAGTTGCTCCTGCTGATTGAGAATGCGCGGCCGAGATACATCCTTCAATGAAAAGCTCGCGCTTGAAGCCTAATAGCGGAATTGCTGTACATTACAAACAGCTGGCAAACAAAAAAAAAAACACAAAACAAAGGGAAAATCAACACAGATAATTATAAACGACGTGAATACGTTAAAAGAGCATAGTTACTTTCGAGCGAAAATTAATCGACGAGATGAGATCGCTATGGCGCAAGCCATATTTCTAGAGCTCGAGACATAAGAACCGGGGTACGTAGCCGGTCGCCTGCGGGCCGCGTCAAAGCTAGTCACGGGCCGCATGCGGTCCGCGGGCCGCGTGTTTGCGACCCTTGCACCAGAGTGGATTCATGCAGCGCTGGCGCCAGCATGGTCGCCAGTTCGTCGCGCAGCATCTCCCAACGAGCGCGAGGCTTGCACGTGGCGCCACCAAGAGGGACGTGCCTGCCGCTTATCGGCGATCTTTCGTCGAGTTGCTGCGTGTTTGGGGCGGGAATCCACTAACGATGACGTCACGCGCAGGCCTTGTATTCTAGGCCGTACTGAATGAGTCGGCGCACGTCGCTGCACGCTCGGCTGCCGCGCCGCAGCGCCCGCCCTTCGTACGGTCTGCGCCATCGCTGCCCTGATGAGACGGAACGCTTCGTCCGTCCCGTCCATCCAGACCCGGCGAGGAAGCAGCAGCGACAAAAGAAGCGAGTTGGGGATCGCGCAAAGAAATATCGGAACGGGGAATTGTCAGAAGGCACGTGTCGACAGGAAGCCGATCCTTCAGTCGGTCCATTTTTTTGTTTCCTTCTGCTTCTTATTTTATTCGTGGTGGAAGCCGGGTGGGGTACGGGTTGGGCCTCCCCGGGGATCTGTGCTACGGAAAGGTTTCTGGACGTGTGGGGATAAGTAAGACGGAAACAAGAAAAGGATGAGCGAGGAAGCGATTGAACGAAAAAGGAAAAGGGGCAGCACGGGAGTCATGGACGTCGTCTGATGTTTCTGTTGTCGCCTGAAAGTGAAGGCTCTAGGTGCGGAATGGCACTGGCACTGGCATAGACGCTTCGCTCTCGAGAGAACGGTTCATGCGCGTGCGCAGTAACCGCGTCTCATTTCGGGCAAACGCGGTTGCCTACGAACATCGGGCCAGAGTACGTATAACATGTCACTGTGTTATAGGGTTAGACATGTAATGACAATAATGACACTTCGTTACTTTATAAATTTCATTACCCTCGAGGCCCGAAAGCATTACAGAGAGAAGGTACTACACAAAGAACACAAACAAAATTTGGAATAAAAACAATAATATGAGAAAATATGCAGTGAAGGCATGAACATTCGAGGGTTACATTTATAAATAGGGTTGGTCGTTGCAGTTATAAATGAATGGATTTAAGATAGTTACACCAAAACGCGGGAAGATGGTTTTATTCCGATAACGTTCTGCATACAAGAGTCGATTTGGGCAGTGGGAAATACACGGAGAAGGAAGAAGGAGCTAATCTTTCAGAGCAAGGTTAGTGCAGCAACGTGCAGATCGCAGGCTCCCCGTGAACTCGACGTTTAGCGGCGCGCACCGCGAGTCAGCGGCCCAGCACCGCACATGTCAGCCCGGCTTTCTGAACTGTCGCTTGTCAGGGAGGAGAAACAGTGGGAGAGGGGGAAAGGGGAGTGTCAGCACGGGAATGTTTACGGCTCGTTTGGCGCCCCGTTGTTGTTGGGACGTCGTGCACCCGAGGAGACGGCAATCTGAGACTTCCACGCTGGAGAGCATCAGCAAGACGGATGCGGGGCGACAATTCCTTCCGGCATGCAGACGAGTGCACGAGGAAATAAATGCCCGTCAACGCGGTGCGCTTATCGTTCACTCTCAGAAGCTTCTGCGCGTATGCTGCCCTGCGGTGCACACGGAACACCGACCATATATCATTTTCCTTTCTCCTGTTTAGTTATCGAGGTAAGTGGTCGGTACCATGCTCCATTGTCGCTATTGAAGCTGCACTTTTATGAGAGAACGATATCCGTCGGCCTACTCATGGCCTAAAGCTTGTTAAAGGAACACCGATAATGGATGGTAAAGGCATCGCAGGATATACTGTTGTCTTTAAGATTGCGTGCGAGAATTTCTTGAGAGTGTGATAAGCTGCGTTTGCTTCGTCTTTGAATGGCAAGGCTGGCAGCACGTACAATACTGTAAAAAATTACGAGGGAAGCTCGAAACACGTGGAGCCAAAGCTCGCTCTTCAATCCTCACTCCTGTCAGTTTCAATCTGGACGAGCATCGAACCGGGATCTGGATGTGCATCACTACTGCGTGATACGTGATTCAAGTTAAAGACCCCATGCTAGCAGTCGCGCTGCACTGGCTACATTTCTCATCTATGCGGGGCAGGCACGTAGCCAGGATTTTGTTTCGGGGGGGGGGGGGGGGGGGGGGGCCCGCCCCTGACAAAATGCTGTATGAAGGGGAGGGGGGAGAGGAGGTCCCAGCAAAACGGAAGATTTCGGGGGGGGGGGCCCAGGCCCCATGCCCCCCCCCCCCCCTGGATACGTGCCTGATGCTGTGTAACAATGCCATCGAAAACACTGGCACACTAAACTCGCGCTGTCTAAACACCTAACGTCAAAAGTGACCTCGTCTTTGTAACACAATTCATTCATGAAATAACCTTTCGGTAAATATTTTTATTTTAATTTGGAACTTCATAAAGAGGGCAATTTAGTAACGCAAATAATTACCCGCCTTCGTTAATTTCAATAAATATTACTCGCCTTTGGTTTCATTCGAAAAATACAAATTACATCGAGAGAAACGAAAAGCTGCGTCACTACGTGAAGGGATAAAAGAATATTTGCGAAGTAAGCACCCTTACATTTGGAAAATAATGTAATTGAGATTAGTTAATTTTAATTTTGTTATTACCTATAATTTTTTAATTTTAATTTTTAATTAAACTTGAAATGGTGAATTTTTGGCGATGAGGTAGGAAAAGCCTTTACGGAACGCTCCTGGAGGAGGTGGCTTTTCGTACGATTATCGCTTTTTCCCCTCTCCTCTCGGTCTGAGTCCTCAGTCCAAAGCCGCGTTGGCTCCGGCTATCCGGCTGACGCGCTCGATCAGCTGTCGGTGGTCGTCAGGCGCTGTGCTGGACAGTGCAGCCTCTTGGAAGCCTCGGTGCAGCTGCCAGCATTTCACTGAGACATCTTCTTCGAAGCTCGAAAAATTGAAAACAAGGAGCTTTTCTGTGTTCAAGCGCACTTCGCAACGTAATTTAATTACTTCCAAATAACCTTTACGGAGCTCAACAACTTAAAAAAGAATGCAATCTCTTTTTTTTACGATATTAGCAAGGTTTGGCCACGTGTAATGCATTCTATAACTCCACTGAAAGTCCGAGGGCAGATGACACTAGGGTGCCTTCATGTGCGCCTCGCATAGAGTGATGCCAACTGCCTGTTTCCCTTTCCCTCACCCTCTGTGTGATGTACCGGTAATTTTAGGATAATGCAAGATATACATTTATTTAACTGGTAGATTAGATTCGGTTGACAACGTCTTCTTCGGTCTGCGACCGCGCCCAGTCTGCACTTTCACGCAGGCGTCACGTTCTTCTCCGCGGCTCGCTCTCTCTCGCCGGCGTCTCCGGTTGCATCAGCCCGCGCGTCGTTGCCTGGACCAAAGGTCGTGTTCGCTGTGCGTGGCGAACACGCACACAATACACGGCACGCACACAATACACGGCAATATCTCCCCCTTAAAAAAACTTCACGTTTTCACATGCCCAGCCGCGTTGGTGGCTGCCGCGTCCGCGTTGATTTTCTGAGAAGAGGAGGGCTGCCCTCCGTGCCTTGGCCACATGTGCTATTGAGCGGTGTGGCTGGCGAGCTTGGAGTGCCTGCCTCCGGTGCTGCAGGATCGCTCTGGCCGTCCAGAATTGTGGTTGAGAAGTCGTCGCTGGAAATTGGAGACGGTGAACCGTTTCGCTGACTGATGCCTCGAGAAGGGGTGAACATTTTCGATGTTTTTGCGCCCTTGGTGCTATTGTCTTCATTCGGAGATATTCCCTCTTCCTCCTTGGGTACATGTCTCAGCTGTTCAATGTGCCGTTTCCAGGTATTTCCGTCGTTCGTGCGAATCTCATATGTTCGGTTTCCTAGAACTCGTACGATGACTCCTTTCGACCATTTCTTGCCATTCCTGTAGTCTCTTGCCCAGACCTGGTCGCTCTGATGTAGGTGTCGTTCTTTAGAGTTGCGCGAGGCGTGCTGCTTCGCCTGTTTTGATCGCACGACATCCGTTATTGATGGTCTTAGAAGATCAAACCTTGTGCGAAATTCGTCTCCTGTCATCATTTTGGCAGGTGTTGAGCCAGTTGTCGTGTGCGGGGTTGTCCGGTATGCCACCAAGAAGTTATGGCATGCCTCTTCCATGGTCAGCCCCGACTTCAGGCTTGCGTTGACAGACTTCTTGAATGTTCCCACGAAGTTTTCTGCCGCACCGTTCGTTGCGGGATGGTTAGGGGGTGAGAGTGACTGATGCACTCCGTTTCTTGTCATGAAATCCCGGAATTCGCTTGATCGGAATTGCGGGCCATTGTCTGTCACAATCCTTTCTGGCAGTCCATATCTTGCAAAGAGAGTTAGAAACACTCTTATGTGTGGCTGCCGAAGTCGTCGAGGTCATAGGCACTGCCTCGGGCCACTTTTAATAAGCATCAATGATCAGCAAGAAATTCCTTCCTTGAAAGGGTCCTGCGAAGTCTGCATGCAGGCGTTGCCATTTCTTTTTTGGGTATTCCCACGGGTGTATGGGAACTTTGGGTGCCTCCTTGCTCACTTCCTGGCATGGCCGACAACTTCGGATCATCGTTTCGATGTCATGATACAAAAGCGGCCACCACACGTAGTATCGTGCCAGTCCCTTCATCTTCGTCATTTCCGCATGACCTTGATACAAGTCGTTCAAAACGTGTTTTCGGTACCTCGAGGGTACGATGACGCGTGTTCTCCACATCAAGCAGTCCAGCTCTACGGTTAGTTCTGTTCTGCGATGGAAGTAAGGCTTGAGGTCATCGGAATTCACTTGTTCCGGCCATACATCCATGGTGAGTCTTAAAACTTTAGACAACACGGTGTCCTTTCGTGTATCTCTGCTGATCTGCTTATGTGTCAGTGGAAGTGCTTGAAACTTTTCCAGATGGAAACATTTGATTTAGTCCATTCTTGCAGTTTCTGATTTCGTAGCGCCCTTGTCAGTCATTGGGAGTCTCGACAGCGTGTCTGCGACTACGTTCTTATCGGTCGACACGTACTTTATGTCGAAGTCATACCCTGACAAGATGATTGCCCATCGCTGCATTCTTGCTGCAACCGTGCCTGGGATTTCCTTACCGGGATTGAAAATCGATACCAGGGGTTTGTGGTCCGTCCACAGCGTGAAGTGGCGTCCAAACAAATACTGGTGAAATTTCTTTACGCCCTCAAGTAGACTCAGCGCTTCTTTGTCAATCTGAGAGTAGTTTCGCTCACCTTTAGAAAGCGTTCTTGACATGAAGGCGATCGGCCTCCGTTGCTTGTTGGGTAGTACGTGTTGAAGTACTGCACCAATGCCATGGCTCGATGCGTCACAGTGCAGTTCCAGAGGAAGTGCAGGGTCATAGTGCACTAGCAGACTCTGCTTGGTGAGTTGCTTCTTCGCTTCGTTGAAGGCTCTCTGGCATGATCTCGACCACTCCCACCTTTTATCTTTTCGCAGCAGTTCCTGTAGCGGATGTAGTGTATCGGCTGCGTTGCTGATGAACTTCCTGTAGTAGTTCAGGAGTCCCAGAAATACTCTGAGTTCTTTTTGGTCTTTGGGCGTCTACGCTTGTAGGATCGCATCCACCTTCGTGGGATTTGAGTGGATCCCTTGTTTGTCTACAACATGTCCTAGGTACTCGATGGAGTCCTGCATGAAGCAGCATTTTTCTTTTCCCAAGCGAAGGCCACTTTCCTTGAGTTTTTGCAGTACGATGTCCAGGTTCCGCAGGTGATGTTGATCGTTCTTGCCAGTTACCACGATGTCATCCTGAAATGCACCTGTGTACAGCAAGTTTCCAACGAGTTCTTCGATGACGCTTTGGAAGATAGCTGATGCTGGGGTTATTCCAAATGGCACTCAGTTCACCTGATAGAGCCCTTTGTGTGTGTTGATCACAGTGAGGTTTCTTGATTCTTCCGCTAAGGGGATCTGGAATTAGGCTTGTTTGCAATCCAGCTTGCGGTGAACTTCTCCCCATGGGCAATCTTCACAAAGAGATCTTCAGTCTTCGGTAGTGGGTACCTATCTGGCTTCAAGGCTGGGTTGAGTGTAACTTTGTAATCCCCGCATATGCGCACTTGTCCATTTGCCTTCATCACTGGAACGATTGGAGTCGCCCACTCACTCCTCATCACAGGAGTGATTATGTGCTCTTTCTCAAGACGATCCAGCTCCTCTTCGATCTTTTGTCGGAGGGCGTATGGAACTGACCTTGGTCTGAGAAACTTTGGTTGAGCATCATCATTCACGCAGAGTTTCACGGCGTGGTCCTTCAGTTCTCCCGGACCTTCAGAGATGAAACTGTGTTTCTGTAGCACACCTGCGAGAGTTAAGGTCTCTGCACGCACGTTGTGCACTTCCTTCCAGTTCACTTGAAAATCCTGAAGCCATGCCCTTCCCAGTATGGGAGGTCCCCCATTCTTCACCACTTGGATTTCATGACGCTTGACTTTCCCGTTGTACCGCATCTCCACTTGAACCATTCCCTCTGGAACGATGGGCTTGCCGATGTACGGCTTCAGCGTTATTCCCGAAGGTTTCAACTGGATGTCTGGAAGAATTTCTTGAAACGTCTCCAGGTTGATCACAGTCACGGGTGAGCCTGTGTCAATCTCCATCCGAAGAGGTTTGTTGCAAATCTCCACAGTTACTGTGATGGGTTTCGGGTAGCTTGAGTCGATGAAATAAAACGGAGTTTCGTCTCCCGAGTTCTGTGTAGTGACATGGTTGGTGAAGTTGGGTTTGTCCTTTTTTCTTGAGTCTTGTGGATCTCGTATCCTGTCACGGCAGACCAAATGGAAGTGTCCTGTTCTTCCGCATATTTTGCAAGTCTTGTTCCTTGCAAAGCAGTTTTCAGGGTCGTGATTGGTTTCGCCGCAGCTGTGACATGGGATCCTGCTTGTGCGAGATTTTCCTTTACCCTCGCTTGCCTTTTTCGGAAGTGGCGTCTTGTATTTCCGCCCTTGTACCAAGCGATTGACATCTTGTTGGGTCTCGGTCTCGCTCCTTATTTCCTTCGCATCCTTCATGGCTACCTCCATCGAAGTGGCAAGATCCACCGCTGCCTTGAATGTCAGCGTCGGTTCAGCCAGCAGCTTTTCGAGAATGTTTCCGTCCTTAATGCCGTCAATGAGCTTGTCTCGAAGTCGGTCGTTGAGGGAAACACCGAAGTTGCATTGCAGTGAAAGCTGTTTGAGCGCAGCTACGTAATCTGCGATGGTTTCGGATTCCAGCTGCTTCCGGTGATGGAATTTGTAGCGTTCAACCGTTTCATTGGGCATCGGGTCAATGTGGTTCTACACTAGTTGAACGATCTGTACGTACGTCTTGGTGCTTGGTTTGGCAGGTGCCGCCAAGTTCCGTATTAGTCCGTACATTTCTCGTCCGACGATAGAGAGAAGAACATCGGCTCGCTTTGATTCCGGAATGTCGTTCGCAGAGAAGAACACTTCGATCCTCTCGATGTACGAAGACCATGAGTCCGATTTCTGATCGAACTCTTCAATTTTCCCGATGCGAGGCATTCTTTAGGTTTGAGATGGGGCGTCACTCACGCTACCGCTGTCTTCTTTGTTCCGAAGTCGCTCAGTTGTTTATATCCGTCTTTGTTGCATAGATCCCATCCTCGTCGCCATTGTGATGTACCGGTAATTTTAGGATAATGCAGGATATATATTTATTTAACTGGTAGATTACATTCGGTTGACAACGTCTTCTTTGGTCTGCGAACGCGCCAGGCCTGCACTTTCACGCAGGCGTCACGTTCTTCTCCGCGGCTCGCTCTCTCTCGCCGGCGTCTCCGGTTGCATCAGCCCGCGCGTCGTTGCCTGGACCAAAGGTCGTGTTCGCTGTGCGTGGCGAACACGCACACAATACACGGCACGCACACAATACACGGCACTCTGCAACTGCCATTTTGTTCTTCTCATTGTTTCCCCGTCCGCCGGAAAGTGGCCTTTGTGTCCATCGGTCCTCCCATCCGAGGGGGAAAATGCTAATCCTCCATCCGTGGGTTCCACAACGCTGCTCCGAACTTGTGAGATGAGGTGCTTGTTTCCGGGAAGGGGGGGGGGGGGGGTTATAAGCCCCACGTATTATCACCGAGAACCAAAATGGCTGCTGGTTTGTTGGCCGAGCGGTATTACAAAGGGTGGCATCACCCTAGCAAAGCGCACATGAAGGCTCCCTAGAGGACACCACTACCGGATGGAGCTTAATCCAGCGGGGGATCGTCACGGCGCTGGTCGTCTTTGTGCATTTCATATTACCGACTAAACCAATATTGCGCAGTGAATACGTCGTGATCATTCGCTTTCTTTCTGCGCGTGATTCTTGCGCTTGACGAAGCACTTTTGGCGCTGCTAGATTCACTCCATTGGATGGTACCGCTTGAACTCCCTTCGAAACCCAGTATAGTAAAATATCTTTTCACGATTGTTCGTATTTCGAAGGGGTTTCTAATAGAAGGTGGTATTTTTCAATGCGGCATACGGCGTAGTAAGCGCGAAAGAAAGCAATCGCAAAAACGTACTTGAACGGAATAAAGGTCGACTATCACTGACCTCTCTCTACGGAGCGAGCTTGGCAAGTGACGAGGCTCTAACGTCGCATTTCACGTGCTCATATCGTGCCTATAATGTCACTTCGAAAGAAGTATATTTTTTGGTAACCAGATGTTTTCGGCCTCTTCATCGGGCATGCATAATGTTTGACAAAGTTGAATGTGAGCGCGTCGGTTTTCAATAAATCGTTACAGAAAGAATACACAAAAAGCGTCCGTCATCCTGCGTCCTTTTTGTTCATTCTTTCTGCAACAACTTACAATGTTATACGTTTCAGTCACGACTTTAGTGTCACAACCAACGTTAGTCAATTAGCTCAGTTAGGGAACGGCCCATAAACGCTGCTTCCGCCAGCAATACCTCCCCCCCCCCCCCCCCCCCCCCCGGCTCACCTCCCGTCATTTGACGCGCCACCGTTTTGAGGACGTCTGCTATGCAGTGTATTTTATGGAACACATATGTTTTCAAGCACGGCCTCTAGTTGGCGTTTCACCGTACTCTTTGGTACTCACAGTTTTGAAACGAAAACCTAGATGGCGCTTCAAACGACGGGAGGCGATCTGAAAGGAGTGAGGGGGCTGCACACTCCGCGGGAGTTTCACAACTGAGCTAATTCAGTAACGTCGATCACAACTAACCAAACTCTTTTTTTTTTTCGTTCTTCTTCCACCGTCGTACAGATAGACAAAAAGCTCCTCAATTAGCGCCATACCTGATCTAGGAACTTTCATCGTTCAGGACGTGAAACTAAATTCTGAAATATGTCGACGTCCGGCCTTCCTGATCTCTAACGTTTATGTTAGCACCGAACAAGCGAACTACAAAGCAACGAAAACAAAAAGAAAAAAAAAAACTCTTGACGGACGACGTACCATCTGCGCGCTCTCTAGAGCTTCATATGCCTCGAGACATAACGCGTGGAGCGCCAGCTGAGCCACAAACCGACACTAGGCTCAAGGGGGCTCAGGGGTGACGGAAGTTTCAACATTCTGAAAACCCAAAACTGAGGAACGGAGAATATGAAAAGTGCAAGCAAAGCTTTCAAAACTCAATGCACAAAGCGAAAAAAAAAAAGTCCGACGAACTCAACCAAAAAATATATATCTATATAAAAAAGAGGTTCTTGTTTGACGAAACAAAAGCGCTTTGGCGGATTCTGTGGGACTTGTTTTTGTGCCTTCACGAGGTCTTTCGCGTGTGCTTGGGAATCTCGGGAGGCTTTCTTCCTACGCGTATGTAATTTTTGTGTTTCTCTGCCGTCCCTCTGAAATGTGCCGTTTTATTCCCACTTTCCGTCGGCGACATAGTTTCCATCTCGCGGATTTCGAGCCAACAACTCTGCGGGGGCTCGTCGCGACGGCCGCATTTCAACGTCACAATAACGTGTTCGCTTTTCTCTGCTGCACGGGACAAGCTGACCGATGCCATTTCCTATTGCGCGTAAATCGTATACAAAAGACGCGATGACAGAAGTACTTTCGGAGGAGCAAAAAATATTCTCGAAGCACGCTTGCTTCATACACCTGTGTGCTTCGAACATGTCTGCCGCCAGGTTTTGCGTGACAAAAGTGTCAGGGCCGCCATACAAAGAAGAAACGGGCCTCATACACTGTATATGCACTGCCTTTTCTATGATGTTTCTAAAGTTTAATTGTTTAGTGTTTCTAAAGAAAACAGTTGACACATGGTGTAGGTAACCGAGAAAAAAAGCAACTTAATTAAACACACTTATGCCAGAAATTAACAAAGGTAACGTTGTCTACGTGATCGTGGCGACCTTCAAACCCACCTATACTCCGTGTCACTAGTTGTGTGCAGTGCAGGCGAAGGCAACGCCAGGCGAGGAGAGGAGGGGCGAGCACTAGGAAGGCGGGACGGGAGAGGAGGGACAATGGAGGGCGCGGCGAGAAAGGGACAGCACTAGGAACGTTAGAGAGGAAAGGAGGTTTCTCTCCTCCCCTGCCTTGCTAGTGCTTTCCCTTTCTCCTCTCGCCTGGCATTGCCGTGCCTGTACTGCACGCAACTAGTGGTACGGAGTATAGGTTAGCTAGCTATTATACACCTTTGACAGTTGAGAACATTGTACGCCAAGCCCTACATGTAGCAGGATTTGAGTCGTATATTGTAAAACACCTAATATAAAACAAAAAAATAAAGATCACAACCGGCATTTAGGAGCTGGTTTACCTCATCTTCGTTCGTCAACACGCTATTAACTCTTCTACTCCACTCCCGGTAATACCCGTGGTGCCCTGCGTTCCTTTACAGTGAATTGTTTGGCCAGAAAACAGGAAACCTCGATTTATCTTCAAACAAAATAGGCGCTTTCTTTCTTTCTTCCTTTCTTTCTTTCTTTCTTTCTTCTCTCATTTTTTACGTGCGGTGTCATCATAACCAGCATCTCGACTTATTGAAAATACTCGATTGATGACAGAAACTCTATGCGCTTCCGTTGGCTTCATCATAACATAAGCTAAAATATAAAAGCCGAACCACAAGGGGCGTCTTTTGACGCGCTTCCCCGCGCAAGCGTCTGCGCGGGTCGATCGAGACATAGCCTCCTATATACTGACAAAGCCTGGCAGATCGCCACGAGAAGCGGCCGCCGAAATGGAAAAGGTGGAGAGGCAGACAACGGATGAGAGAAGAGCCACTGTGACTGGCGCCCCGCTACGGCGAGACGCCGAAACACACTTCTCCCGGGTGAACAAGTGTGGTTCGGGTCCTCGCCGCTGCAAAAGCTGTGCGCTGACGTACAGGTTCCCCGAGAAACGGCTCTTTGACGGTCTGTGCTACCAGAGCCTCGCGCTCCAAATCTGCAACCGGGAACTCAATGGCTCGGTCGTCGAACTGCCAGGCTTTGTGAGTATAGAGGAAGAGAATTAGCCAAAAAGTAAATAGATCGGACAGATGGAGTGTATCAAACTGGAGTTAGGGGAAAGCAACAGCTGGATTTTATTGCTGGGTAATAAGGAATTTTTGTAGGTCGTACATTTGTGTTAAACAATTCGGTAAGATAGAAAAAAATCTCCCCCCCCCCCCTTTTCCAATATTCAAAAGACTTCCAACGCGCCACTGCCTGCAAGTCTTTCCACAACTATTCAGATGCGGTGCAGACTTCAAACAATAGCGCGCCATGAAACCAAAGTTATCTTTTTATTCGGAGTCACTTTCGCCACTCGGAAGTGAGCCAGTGGCAACCCAAAGGAAGAAAACTTTCCTAAAAGAACGTCTTTTTTTATGTTTTCTTTTTTTTTTTTTCTGAAAATCAAAAGTTTACCTTTTCCTAAGAAAAAAAAACAAAAAAAAAAAACAGAACAAAACAGAAATAGATTGTCCTTTCAGTACACCGCACTGCTGCGGTTCGCCTTCTAATTGGACCCGTGTTCGTCGGCAGGCGCGTCGGAGCGCGCTGGCGGTCGTTGCGACAACGGCCATTGGACGCAGAACGCGTAGTCCCGGCTTTGCCAATTAGCGCTGCCACTGGCTACGGCACCTCGTTACGCTGATGACCTTCTTTGTATTCCCCGGTGAGGGAGTGCCCGTAACCCACCTCCACTCCATTCCCCTGTTTTCCCCTTATTTTTGCGATGGAATGAAATGGCTCCTCGAGACCAAAAACTACTCAGGGTGAAGCGCCCTCGCTTCTGCGAGGTTGACGTCTTCGTGCATCGCTTACGCACGTTGAGTTTCGCAATTTAGTTTTATCGCGGTAAACCTTCCTAGTTTATGCAATTTTCATAAAATATATTACACCAATGATAGTCTAAACCAGTTGCTCTTTATAGCTCTCACATATCTGTCATCCTGTACCGACTACCAATGGAAAGCTGGTGTACGAAGGTCTAGAAATTACTTGTACTTTGACTCGTTTGTCCCCAGAAGAAGCCTCGACAGAAGCCACCCTCCCACTACCGTCGTCTCTTCCACCGATACTTTTCACTTTAACTCTGCAGTTTCTAATCATCTGTCGTAACCGCTCTTTGTACATATTTCTTTGTTGAAACAAAATTTTGTTTACCACCCGCTCCCCTCTTTAACACCTAATGGCCCTGAAAGTAAATAAAAAATAGTTTGTGGCAGGCGTCATATTTCTCTACACTGCGAAACGCTCCTGCACACGTACTTCTCCGCAATGCACTCGAAGCACCAATCACTGGGCTCCCGCTAATGAGTTCACCCAATGAGAAGGATGAACCGTATTGCGTCACAATGGGCATGCGGTCTAGGCGAAACAAAAAAGCGTCAATGCATGATACCTACGCCCTTACTCATTTTCAGAACTGACTAAATAAAACCAATCATTCGTGTTCTGATTCCGCCACAGTGCGATATACAATCAATAACTTTTGACCTTCCATCTTCTCAAGTTCCTACACGGCTGACGAGGAAACAGACTTCCAAAGGTGCGTGATTCTGTGCTGCACCTGCGACAAAGCTCTCGAAACAGCACTCATTGGGCTTTGTTTAATCAGTTCATCGAATGAAAATGGCGATCAGGGGTGATGAACCAATGAATTGCCGTGGAATGAGTTGTCACCGAGTATAGCTCCAAGCATGACGTGCCCATCAAATACAAATTGAAAAAAAAAAGTGGACAAGAGGATACATAGAGGCGGGCGAACTTGGGGCTATCCATTTGGTCTTTTGTTGGCATGGGGAGACTGCGTTTTTCTCGTGACTTGCTCCCTGTTTTGTGTTCGGTCATTCGGCTCCAAGGTCGCAATCGGTTCAGCTTTTCCCTGGGGTCTGACGATCCGTAGTTACGTAGATTGTTCCTGTTCGTTTTCCCAAGGTTGCAAAATGTATTTTAGATACTGAGTATACAAGATACTGAGAAATGTAATTAAGAAACAGTAGTGAATACTCTAGACTAAACGTATCTGCAAGATACCGAAATATAAACAAAAGTTTTTGAAATGCAGTGTCTTGTGTAGCGTATTTAAAATAAGCAGAAGTCTGGGCTGTGTACAAGCCGATACTTCCGTAAGTATATCGGCGATTCTGTACAATACAAGCAAAATCGGAAAAAGCCGGTTTCTATATCTATCGTCGCTGTTTTACGTACTGAAAGGTTTTGTTTTGCGGTCTTCGAATCGCGCTCGTGTTTATAGCTGTCAGTTCGTTCAGCGCAAAAATGTTGATCCCCGACAGCCTTGGGCCCCGTTAAGTGTCATCGGAGTCGAAAACTTGGACAGCTGGGCGGCGCTTCTCTATATAACGAAATCAGAAGCACACTTTCAAAAGAAACGTCCTTTTAACTTTTGTGCTTCGATGCACTCTCGTCGTGTACCATCACTAAAGAAAGTAAGTAAAAAAAAAAAAAAGCGACACAAAAGTTTAAAGAGCATGCCCTAAGGACGCGTTTTTCTAAACCTGAACATCACTTTCTGGAGGGGAGCCAGCTAAACGGTCGGCAGGCAATTCTGAAAAGAGCTGTCAGTTGTAGCTGCTTCCACGGACTTTTATGTCCTAGTTATTTACGCTCGAACACCACAGAGCAGCTTTGCGATCCCCCCCCCCCCCCTCCGACACACACACACGCACGCACACATATTACAAGAAAAAATATATCGATGGCAATGTACCAGAAATTTGGAACAGAACGGCATGATTTTTTTTTTGTTGTTTTCGTGTGTCGTTGGGGGGTGTGTGCATGGGCAGAGAAGAATTATGCTAGCTTCGCACTCCTGTTATAGTTTTATTTTTTTTCCCCTGGAAGATTGTTATATAGTGTAATTCCTTCCTTTTGTCTGTTCGCTACACTGTTTGGATTAGTCGGTACATCGCTATCCTGAGTTTCACTCCAAGACAGACTGCAGCCGACGAAAACGATCAAAAACGCAGACGATCAAGCAGTGTCAAAAGTGCGTCGTCACGGCGATTGTCGTTTTTGCGACTTTGCTATCTCCAGCTAAATTATTCACGCACAAGAAAAGAGCACAGGAACACAGCGCGTTCACTTTGCCTCATTGCTTTATTCGGTGATAGCAAAAAAAAAAAAAAAAGATAGGCGATGAGCGCCGTGACGAAGCACTTTTTACGCTGCTTAATTTGCTCCGTCCGAGTGTAACATTAGCTGCCGTCGGACTTGTAATGACAATGAGTGTAGCAATTACTTTAAAAAAAATTCGTCGTCATTGGACCTTGCAAATATCAATCCTTCGTGTAAATCAGAAGACACACATTCAATGTCAAAAGACGACCCAATATTTTTTTTTTTTGTTTACATTCCATTTATGCAAAATTATTAAAACATGTTTTCTGAAAATACTTCATAAAGCTTTTTGGGAACTAGTCAAATTTAATGCAATTTTCAGCACGACTTTAGATAAGGGGTTTAGAGCAATTTCTTATTTATGTTAAACCGAAGCGCCATAGGCATTACTGCATTGGAATAGAGTGTGCACAATAGCGTGCAATAAAAAAAAAAAAAAAACTACTTTTCTGCCCGCGTGCATAAACTACGCATCGGAGAAAGCTGAAACTCGGGGAGGATGTGACGCTAGCAGTGGGTATAAAATGCAAACATTTGAGCATATGCACTCCAAAAAACATTTCGGTGGCTTAGCTCGGCTATGCCAGGATATACGTAGCGTGAGCTTATGCGCACAAAATGAGAGGCGCTATCAAGCGTCTCCGGTGCAGCGTCAAACTTGGCTACTGCGCAACGGAGGCGCACAGCTGGGCACGCGGCGGCGCCAGTGCGTCTGCCGCGGCTATGACGTCACTTCTCTGGAACAAGCAGACCGGCAAGTCGCGCGCGGCGGCGGCGGCTCCGGCGCGCCAGCTGTGCGCCGTGTGACGTCACTGCTCCTTGCGCATGCGCAGCAGGGCTCTAAAGGAGCCACGTAAAACTGCTCAACCTCGGCCAGTGTAGCTCACGCTACAAAATGCCTGCGCGTCTACTTACCCGCACAAAAAATCAGAGGCAATATCTGCGATCTACGATATCAGCTCAGCCTTTAGGCTTTTAGGCTTAAATGGATGTTCCATCCGTTTAGGCCTAAAAATGGGCTGTGGCATTGCGCAATGCAAATCGTCATGCTTGCATTGCGTAATGCTACAGCGCAGACTTAATTTTGAGGTCATAACAGATGTTCCGCCTCATCATTCGCTGAGCTGATATCGTAGATCGCAGAGATGGGATTCTTTGAGCGTTTTGCGGGCAAGTAGACGCGCAGTCATTTTTAAGAGAGTTAAGTCATCTGAATAAAAAAAAAAACACTTTTGTGGAGCGCGTTGGTGTTATAGTTAAATACTAGAAAGAATAAAACACGAAGGAAGGACAAAATATGCGTTGTTTTGTCCGTCCATCATGTTTAATTATTTCTAGTTTTAAAAAAAAATCAGTGTTTTTCTATGAGGCGACGTCCACCTAAGCCTAATATTCATCAAACAGAAAGTTGGCGTTGTGGGCGTCTGCAGCATTTATTTCAGCGAAAAAACATGTCAGCGAGAAAGGAAACAATCCCGTCTTTCTTTTCACGGAAATAAATGCTTCAAACGGCCACAGCTTCAAATTTCGGATTGCTAAATAATTTGTTGTTTTATTTCTTGATCTAGTTAAAGTTATGTGCTCAAGCTTTTGCATTTTATCAGCACCACTACTGTCACGTTCTCACGACGTTTCAGCTTTCTGTTATGCGTAGTTTACTTCTGCGTGCCGAAAAACCGAGTTTTATTTTCTCGATCGAACTTGGTAGAATCACGTAATGATTTTATGCATAAGGTGAACTAACAAAACAGCACACAGTGCACAACTTATTGAATGATGACAGAGTAAAGAAAGAAACACGAACTATTTGCTGGTTCGAGCAACCGCATTAGAAAAAAATAAAACTTACGCCGCAGGTAATGACTTGAACAGATCAGTAGAAAAAAATGTTAACAAGATTATCACCCTCAGGTAATATCTCACCAAAAAAAGAATGACTTAAAATTGGCACACAAAACTATTTTCTTACTCATTACAGCCGGACCAAGTAACGTGCGTCAGTCTGCCACAAAAGAAAACATAGGACGAGGTTGAAACGACCTCATCAGATAAGCAATTCTTTTCACTCCATTCGGGTGTTGGGAAAATATTAATATTTTTAAAACGTTGGGTAGGGGTGTGGTTCTTCTTAATCTAGTATACGAGATACAAAAGTATCTCTTAGATTAGATAAATTAAATTAAATTTAATTTACGAGACGCCAAAGCATCTCGTAGATTGACCTCAATTTTGATTTATCTTACTTGGCTCGACCATGCATGGTACACAGCTTGAAGACATTTTAAGCGGAAACGTGTTCTAAAGTCCAGTGGTTCCCAGACTAGTTGCTCTTTATTAGCAAGGACGCTTTTTATATAATTGTAATTCGTTTAATAAGTATAGAAACCTAATTTTGCATTTTCTCAATTTATTTTTCTACTAGATATGGCTTTCTTTGTGTTTCCGCAAAACACTATCGTATTCTATGATTGGCCTGACGTTAAAATAAAACAGAGATGGTTTTACTTTCGGAGGACTTCGTCTCAAAACAATTAACATGCAATTGGGATTGATTGTACGAGATCTAAGTGCGCTATTCATGATAGTTCTCGTGCATATTGAGCACCCAG
Organism: Ixodes persulcatus; assembly: GCA_013358835.2. Lineage (NCBI taxonomy): Eukaryota > Metazoa > Arthropoda > Arachnida > Ixodida > Ixodidae > Ixodes > Ixodes persulcatus. The sequence goes on from JABSTQ010000371.1 coordinate 169,131, forward strand.
ATATTTTACTTAGTTTATCTTTTTTTGCGGCACACCGAGTTGTATATGGGAAAGGAAATGGTTGACGTTATGAAGTAAACATTGACTGGTCGATTTCGCAATACTTCGTCTCATTTTTAATTTTTATTAAAATTCGACCAATATCTTAGAAAACCAAGCAGTCCTGCTTCGACTTGATATAGTGACACGAACCGGAGATTGAGGCAGGGACAAGGAAATGTTTACGGTGGTAGTAAAGAAGGGGACGACGGCAAACTTCAACCGGTTCGCCGGCGCACTAACTTCTTTTTGTAACTTAATGATGTCATATAAAGCGCAGTCGTCCACGGATAGACGAATGGAGGACGTAATTTACGTTTAGATGTCATTTACACATATTTAAAATATCAGCGACCCCTAACACCAATCTCTGGGGTACACCCGACGTTACGCCTTAGTAAGTTTACGTTTTGTCGTTAAGTAAGGCTGTCTACTTTCCATTTTCTCGATCGTCAGCAAGCCAGCTAAAAACATTGTCCGAGACTTTCAACGTCTCTATTATCCGTGAGTCACCGCAAAAGGTTTGGAGGCATTTGGCACCAGCTAGGAAGTCAGCTTCCGAGATTAAAACGGAGAAAGGAATTATAAATGACAAGCGCTAGATTGTAGTTAAATTCAAAGAGTTCTTGGCAAGCGTTTTCAGACAATAAGCAATCCGTAGAGTTTAGATCATCTGCTGAAAGTCCACGTGCTGATGATGACCTGTAACTGTCAGTTGAGGGTATTTTGACTTTGTTGCTTGACTTAAAAACATCCAAACCCATGGGGCCGGACGAAATTCCAATTTTGTTTTAAAGCGATATGCAGAATGGACGGCAATGTATCTACACTTAATTTTTGAAAAGTAAAGTTTGACTAGCACTGTACCCTATGACTGGAAGCTCGGCAAGATAATTCCAATACTGAAAAGTGGAGATGCTAAGTCAGTATGCAATTACAGGCCAATCGCGTTAACGTCTACATCGTGCAAAGTTCTTGAGCATATCGTTTCTAAACATATCCGGCAATTTCTATTATCAAATAGCGTTCTCAGTCAGTACCAGCACGGCTTCCGCAAGGGGCTGTCAACGGTAACGCAACTAGTAGAAACCATGCATCATTTTTGTGATGTATCGGATCGTGAGGGACAAACAGACATCATATTTTTAGACTTTAAGAAGGCATTTGACAAAGTTAATCGTAGAAAACTCTTAAATAAATTGATTTCCATCTAGGGAGATAATAAGATTGTTCGGTGGACTGAGGCCTTCCTAAATAATCGTCGGAAGTTTAAGTATTGAAGGGGTTAGCTCGGATGAATGTGATGTGAACTCGGGTGTTCCACGGGGTTCCGTTCTGGGTCCCCTGCGGTTTTTGGTTTTTGTTAATGACCTTATCGAAGATTCGCCTGTAAAGTCCAGATTATTTGCTGACGATTGCGTAATTTCTACTGAAGTAAAGTCCGTTAATGATTAAATTATATTGAACGAATATTTGTCTCAGATCAATGAATGGTGTGTTAAGTGGCAAAAATCGTTAAACTTAGACAAGACAGTATGTAGGACGATCACTCATAAACGACAGCCGTTAGAATATGTGTATATGCTGCACGGAAAAGCATTAAGCCGAGTGTCAGAGTTTAGATACCTTGGTCTTGCAATAGCCTCGAACCTAAGTTGGACACTGCAGGTTCGCAATATAATCGGAAAAGCTAATAAAAGACTAGGATACATCAGGCGCTCTCTTAAACTCGCTTCCTCAGAAACAAAACTCACAGCATACAAGAGGCTAATAAGGCCTTTATTAGAATACGCATCTGAAGTCTGGAACCGGCATGTTAAATATCTCATATAAAATCTGGAGCAAGTTCAATGGCGTGCGTTACGTTTTATTTTCTCTTTCTATAGACGGCTGGACTCTGTGTCACCTCTTCATAAAAGGACAAAGCTACCCCTCCTTCAAGTGCGGAGGAAGCAGAAGCGGCTTAAACCTTTTTATAACATAATGAATAACCTGGTTCTAGTAAATTAGCAACAGTATATTAATGAGAGCATGTCGCGTATAACCCGCAACAGACATGCTCGGGATGTGGAAGAGCGGAAGTTTTCCAAGGACTGTTCGAGGTACTCGTTCTTTTTGCAAACAGCGCGAGAATGGAACAAGCTACCGGCACATGTCGTGACCGCTGGAACTCGAGAAGAGTTTAGTTCCCTTATTTCAGAGATTTCGGTCAGCAGTACCTAGAGTTGTCATTTCATCCTCGTGTTGAATACGTGTTATTGAACTGTGCATTTTGAGTGCGTGTATTTTTTGTGTTTTTTGTGTTGTGGCAATCCACTCCTCTCTTGGTCCTGTGTAGGACCGATAGTATTTCAAATAAATAAATAAATATTTAATTCAATTATAGTCCCAGCCAGCTTAATAAACGCAGGGCGAGACGATCCCCGTGCAACTTATTATCGCTGCAGCCTTGGAGACACTAAAGATGCCGAGGAACGAACCACCAAGCAAAACGTGTGAGCCTCACATCCTAAGTTTCTTCAGCTGTCACTCACTATAGCTTTGTACCGCATCAAAAACCACTTCCGAAGCCATGCTAGGGTTACAACTTCTTCCTGTCTACGCTCTAAAAAAAAAAACAATAAAAAAAACAACAACTTCTTGAAAGGTTCTTTGACGCTCAAGAACTCCTTCAGCTCGTGAATAACGGTTCTGCCTCAAGCACGATCGCCATCTGGCGCACTCAAAAGGTAACTGGGCGATGAACTCTTTCGCATCAAAAAAGGAGCTTGGAAATTGCTTTATAATTTTGTTTTGCGGAAAAGCCTTTTGGGGGTGCTTAAAGGGATACTGAACTGAAATTTCGAGCTCACAAAACAGGGCTGGATAGATAGGCGGGACGCTGCAAAACTCAAAAACATCACTCCTACAGCGATATCTCCAACGGATCGCCGTATTTTTGGAAAAGAAGTTTGCGATTGAACACGGCCGACGAGGCCGACGAGACAAGGCACGTCACGATTCCCATTCCCTCTCCTCCTCGCTTCATCCCGTCGAGCTGGTGAACCGAAGCGAGGAGGAGAGAAGCGAGGCCGCTTCCTCTCATTCTCAAATTCTCCCGGAGGACAGTGACGTCAAATATCTCGCTTCATCGCGCCCTTCTTTTTCAAAAGTACGGCCATCCGTTTGAGATATCGATGTATGACTGATGTTTTGGAGTTCGTAGCGTCCCGTTCAACGCTTCTGCGGCCTTATTTTGCGAAATCCAAATTTCGGTTCAGTATTCCTTTAAAGGAACTTCTTAGGGTGAAAAATTTGGACAAGCCGAAGAACCCCTAATAGTTATTTTACGACAAGACTTTTCTGGTCGTAAAAGTGTCAAACTATATGTTTCACAGTGTTCAACTATAGGTTCTAATCTCTTTAGGCTGAGTACGATAGAAGCCTATATTTGTCATCCCTATCATTTTGGCCAGTTTTTGAAAACGGGCGTCACGTGCTCTTCTTTCCATTCGCTGGGGGTTTTCCAGAGGTCACAACTATGAAATACTGGAAAAAAAATAGGCTGGAAGAAATACTAGAGTGCTCCTTTGGTACACGACTATGTTACTACATACCAAAATTGTTTTGTTTTCATTCGAGCTATTGACCGGATTTAATATACACTCGTGGCTTAGTTCAGTATCTAGCATGCTGTCCTATATAAGTGAAGAAATGGGGACGGGGCAACTACTATTGGGGACGTAAATACATATTCGAAACCACTATTAAAAGTCTCGCTTAATTAACATCATTGGCCACCAACCGACCCGAGTCGCCGATTGGCCGAATGCTTGTCCGTCTTGTTGTCTGAGCCTTTCACGCACTTCCTCTATTCCTCTGGGTTGTATTCTAATCTGTCCAGAACGTCGTTAAACATTGTTTTAAAATGTGACACCGTATTTTTAGACGTTCCGTGAGCTCTTATAGGCGGTCCAGAATATATTTGCCGTTTGAGACTAATCGAACTTCATTATTCGAATTTGCTCGTGATACTGATGCATTTTCACAAATATCATCGAATTTGTGCAATAATTATTCAAATTCGAATTCAGTATATTTTTTTCCATACTTACGCACAGGCAACAGGTTCACGGGCAAAAAGCAAACATTGGTTGGTTTGACCAGGCCAACCACGTTTTTTTTTTTAGATCTATGTAAGGCACTTAAGGACCGACGACCAGTTCGCGCTTCCCAGTTTTCCCCCGCTTCCTTTTCTCCCCCTTCTACCCTGTCCACCGTTGTCTGTTTCTTCCTCCCCCATGGTGAGGAGGATCTTCTGCCTTGCAGAATGTCGGGTCTGGTCGTCGGCCTTTAAGACAGCTTCTCAACCTACACTTTTGCATAAGCGTAGCACCGTACTAGGCAATCTTTCTCTGGTTAATTGAATATCTGGTTTTCGTTCTCATGGCTCAACAGTACATGCGTTTTAACTGTCCCAAATATTTTTATTGCGGATTTGTTGTCAGATGTTCCTCTCGTTTCAGTTCTCTAAGAGCTTCTATTTTTATTGTGCATAAAAACACGCCAACGACTGCCTACTCTATCACACGATTATCTTATGACGGAATCGTAATACTCTTATTCATGTTTGTAACACCTGACATATGACACTTTTTCAAGTGTTCACACGGCTTGTTCACGCGGCTGCGTTGACGGCGTTCTGCTGTGTTGCGTCGGGCAGCAGAGCGCCTCCCCATTGGCTCGTCGTAGGGGTCGCCATAGCAACAGCTCGACGCAAACAGTCTGAACGCTGTCAAACGCAGTCAAACGAAACTGTGTGAATGAAGCTTAACACCTGACAAATAATTATATTTACTCCAATACCGTATTTATATAATTTCTAAGGCACTCATCTCTTTTCTTGTTTGCATATTCACTAAACAGTTGCAGTTCGGTCTTCTTTCTGCACGTGGCATGTTTTGGTCTCAGCATATTTTGAGAAGAAACACAGCACTGATAAATATTGGATACCTGCAGCAAACATTATTTCTAACTTCACAAGCTACAATGCTTCTAACATACAAACCTCGGGCCCGTCGAACCCTCAAATACGGTTCAGTCGTTTTTGCATTCAGACAGTGAGATGTAAATAAACTCGAATCTTTTCAGAGAAAGTGTTACGGTTTATTTATTGCCGATGTTAAAGAGATTTTTAGCCCGACGTTTAACATTAAGCTAGGCCATCATTTCTGCAAGTCGTGGCATGAAATGCCTAAAATGAGCATTGATTATTTATTTTATTACATGCCTTCTCATTAAAATGAGTTTCAAGTATTGCGATACATCAACAGCAAGGAGTCAATGTGAGCTAACATTTCCGCGTTTCATCCGCGTATGAATATATTTAACACCTTTTTTTGTTAAGCCTTGATGTTTGGAGTTGATTGCCTTGAACGTTTGTTCATTATCACTAATTTATGTCTGCTATTGATCGCTGTAGATATTGTTTGATATTTTATTTTTTTTTCCAACAAGGTTGGGCTAGGTGGTTCAGCCTTATTGAAGTGAAAAAAACAGCGGAAAAGACGGAAGACATGTTGAAATACACACACACAGCGCTGACTGGCAACTGACAATTTTACTTCCACGCGATACAGCAAGAAAACATGATGCTAAAAAAAAATAGAAACAAAAATAAACATCCTAATAACTGCCCCCCCCCCCCCCCCCCCCCCCCAACCATGCCCGACACACGCCTACAGAAACTTGCAGGACTTCTGAATAAATTCCACCTCGTCAACCGCCAGGGCTTCCGACGGGGCGCTGACACACCACATGTGCGCTTCAAAGCTGGCAATCAAAACAGCCTCGTGAATTTCTCTGCCAGTCTTTATTCTGTGCCGTGCTAAAATTTTAATACAGACAAATCGCCGTTTCATCTCACGCAGGCGCGAAATGAAATGGCGTTTTCGATGAGTCGTCAGAGCGAGCGATCACTACAGTTTGACTCACTGCTGCTAACAGACGTGTCATTCGATTGATTTGTTTTTGGTATCATGTCAAAGTTAAGTAGACATACGCTGCACAGTGAAGAATAGGTGCTGGCATTTAACTTCTTACAATACTGTGTTATTGATTCCGCGTGGAAGTGGAAACTTGCGCCTACAATCTATTGTTGCGGCCTCTTTTTCCGTTCCTATTATTTACATAGAGTAGTTGAAATGTCGAACGTTGATATACCACACCAAGTCAAACGTGATGGTGAAAGAATCATAAAGATATCTCCATTCCTTCAAGAGATATGCACCACCAAGATGGTCATAGTACGTCAGGCGCTGATATGTACATCACCCACGCCGCCATCATGTGACACGTATACCCTCCGGGCAGTGAAGTTTGGTGTGACATGTTGCGCCATCTAGCTCAAAATATTTGCAACACTGAGAAGGCCCTTTCGCCAGCCTGCTTGCTCGTGGGGCTGTTCACGCATCAATTTGAAGGTGTTGATTCATCCATTCTTTGGTCTTTTATTCTTAACATTGCTATCGGATGTCGCAGAAGAGCAAACGCCGAAGCTGTAGGCACTGTTGCGTACTGGACTGTCGCAACCCTGGAAGCTTGGCAGACGTGAAGCTCCGCAGCGTTCCGTTGAAACCGTGAAAAATACAACGCCGTCGGAGATGAATAAATGTCATAAAGCGTGTAAAATAAGCATTCCGTTCCCATTGCCTGACTTGAGATGCATTTCTAAATGCGCTATTTGACTCGATATTTGGAATTAATGCGCTCGAAGCCCGGCGTTGTCTTTGAATTCGATGCGATGACTCTAGCATCAGATCAGTCCTCTGACACTCTCACTGCTCTCTGCTCCACGGACACATCTTGATCGAACGACGTTTTGTGGACGTTTGATCGTAGTTACTGAAAACCGAAGTGAGCGTTTTCTCCGCTTCGCCGATTGCAGAACGAACTGTCGTTTGCGCCTTTAGCATGATCGCGTAGCTACCCAAGATGGTTGCTCTATTTCGACCCGTGTCTATGCGGTCCTAACTTCATCCCTGCTGCGAAAAAAAGTCTACCCAAGAAATAATAAAAAATGCACTTACCCCGCGAGAAAAGGTTATTCATGTGGCGTTTATTTCTGTTCTATGTAAAAGTGTACAGCATATTCAATCGACGAGAAGGAGCATCAGCTTGCGGCGAACTGCGTATGACACCGTCTAAACTACAGCCAGCTTGAACGAAAAACACATTCCTCGGACTCTACAAACGTCTTTCACACGGCAACGAGGGGACTGGGAACAAGCTGATCACCAAAATGAGGTCAGCTATTCATGCGGGAAGAGTTCACTTTGAAAAAAAAAAGGGTGGATAAGGATGAGAGGGAGGGGGGAAGGGGGGGGGGGGGCGTTTTTAGTTCCGCTTTTGCAGTGCGCTTTTGTAGAGGAGGGAAGCTCGACGAAGTCTTCGCTTTTGTTATCTTGAAACGCGCGCAAACAACGTAAAAAAAAAAACTGTTTTTGTTTATTTACTTTTACTAATATTTGGCCGTGATGTTATGATGTTCAATTTCGTTCTGCTAGCTCCCGTTTCGGGTCGTCTCTACCTATCGAGGAAGGCATACGCGTACTAAAACTCCCTAATGCTAGAACGACACAACCACACACGGATGCACATTTATATATTTAACCTTTGATAGATTCTTAAAACAGTCGGTAGTGTAACGTGCGACAACACAACGCTCGGAATTAGTAACAACGCAATCTCGCAAGGATATGCCGGCGGCGCTGCCGATTTTAGCCGTCCCAGTATTGCCTCATTTGGCCACGGTGGCGCTGATGACCAACCGACGGTGGCGCTCTCTAGAACACTGCCCAGAGCAGTGCGGCCGCGGTGATGCGGTGACTCACGTTTCGATCTGTACTTGTTTGCGATTGCCTGTGTGCCGTGCGGTTGAATACTCGTGTTTTCTGGCTTGATATTTGCTTCGTTAGGTTTCTTATATATCGTTTAGTTGTATAAGTCTACCTCATATTTAAATATCTGTTTCGTTCGATTGTTTCTGTAACAAACAAATAAATGTTTTCCATTAGATATTTGTATTAATTCCGTTACTTACAAATACATCTGTTACGATCGATATATGCCTTGGATTTCCCTAGACTCGGCACGTAGAGGTTGTCACACCTAAACTTGTGGCCGTGTCGAATACACTGCATACCCATTCTTCTTTGATCTTATTTTTATTTTGTCTGCGTGCGTGATACTACTTGTTTCTTGCTCACCCCGTACCCGTGCAATTCCTCTGATATATCTGCAATATCTGTAAACCAAATGAATCCTTCTTTAGCTAAATATTGTCCCACTCAGAGCAGTTCACCCTTTACAACACATAAAAGAGAAAAAAAAAAATGCACAAACGAACAAGTGTATACAAAGGGTTTGCAGTCTTAGTTGCGGTTCTATTATTTCCTAGGAATAGCAATTTTAGCTTTTCCTATTCGTGACATCCATCCCTTTATTGACGTTTTGTAAATATACTTAGGTACTAGACCCCCAAGATGGCGATCACCTTCATCTGAACGTTCAAACCACAACAATAGTCTCTGACAGCCAAGGTTACTACAACAACTCAGTTGGGAAACCGCCATAGGAGCCTGCTTTGAAAAAGTGGTTCCGATCCGTACTCGAGAACCGAACTAGACGCGATTGCAACGCCGCCATTTTTCCCGCAGCGGCCACTCCGGGAATTGCACGGATGCATGTACCGGTTCAGTCGGGTAGCGCAAGCGCCGGTGTGGCTATCTCGCAGCGCCATCTTGCAGTAGCTATATAAAACAACTTGCATGTTTTGGCTTGCCGCTAAAGGACGGAGCTGTAATCGCATCTAGTTCGGTCTTGGTGGACGCGAGCGTTCCGGATTTCAAGGGTGAGCTTCCCAACTGAGTGTCCTAGTAACGTTGGTGAAAGCCTAAAAAACGCCAGGCGTGACAGTCTCGATCCTCTTGTTATCGCTCCACAGGCAAGAGTGCTGCGTTACTCGGTAAGAATGCCGAAGAGAGAATCACCACGTAATAAGCAACGCCCTGAGTTTTTTCAGCTGTGAGTGACTTTAGGGGTTATCAATAAAGCACATACACTCTAAGCCCGTGCTTTCACTTTACAACGGAACACTCGGATAGTCAAACACTTTGATCTACACGGAAATATATCCCGCTGGATGACAAGGCTGAAAGAAGTCTAAACCTTATAGTAGAGTAGGGATTGTGAAACTCGGAACATGGCGAGATAATGACTCATTATGACCTGTACCGCATCCTAGACGAGAAATGATTTTTTGACTGTTTCTTCACACACCGTGCAACCCCCGCAGTTTGTTGTAATTAAATCACCAAAGGCCTTGCAAAAAAAAAACAACAAAAAATTAGTTTAGTAGAAGCTGGCGAAAACTTTAAAAGCAACCCGTCGGATCTCAAAAACGTCGGCGGCCACTTCGAGAATTCCAGAAGCTGCTTTCTTGAGTTCACCGCGTTTAATTTGACAAGGATGGTAGAGAAACGCTCTGACATACGATTTAAAATTGGATACTGAACACAATAATTGCTAAAGGCACCTACGTTTTTTTTTTATATAATGAGTGGGAACCGTCATCAACAAGCTGAATGGTTCGAAGAAGTGTTCTATGATGGTAGATACTAGTCAGTTCATGATTACCTATTTCTTTCTGGCATTCACGAAGATCATAATTATGTATATAATTTTATCTAGAGTGCACTATTGTTTTAAATGCTACGAAAATCCTAATCAGTTCCATTCTTTTTTTTTCAGATTCTTCAGTCTGCTTTTTCTTCTCTTGTGTTCAACGCTACAACCAGCGCTTGGCGATGACTTAGATTTAGTCCCCGAACTCTGCGATCTCAGGGACCAGCCGATGTATTGCAAGTGCGAGAATAAACACATCGGCAAGGACGACGTCGAAATCACCTGCTTTGTTGTGAGAAATCTCACAGAAGACCACGTTGTCTTTAAAGCCTTCCAGAATCAGCCATCGATCGTTTCGATTGCCTTCAGCACGTTCCGTAGTGACTACCATCTCCACTTCGTTCCGACAGAAGCACTGCGTTCAGCGGCGCCTGCCCTGGAGAGCCTCAAGTTCACTCAAGCCAACCTTGGCTCGCTTAAGACTCACTCCTTCTACAACCTGCCTAAACTAAAGACGCTATCTCTCGATTCAAACGACATCACCGACTTGGAAAAGGAGTCCATTGCCGACTTGCCTCAACTCACAAAACTGGAGATGGGCGACAACAAGCTCGTCAAGCTCCCTGCTCACGCCCTCTCGCGTCTGTCGGCACTGACGCACCTATTCCTAGAGCGGAATCAGATAAAGATCATCGAAGACACGGCCTTCGCTGACTTGGGTGCGCTGAAAGAACTGGACCTGAGCGACAACATGATCGTAGATCTGACGAAGGGCACATTCAAGGGCCTCGACCATCTGGAGCGGCTGGACATGTTCCGGAACAAGCTGCAGAGGTTGGACGCCCGGGTCTTCAGCGGGACGCCGGCGCTCGTGGAACTGGACCTCAAATACAACGAGGTTTCGGAGGTGGACCCGCTGGCCTTCGAGGGGTTGCCGCGCCTCAAGAAGTTCTACTTCTCTCACAACCGGCTGCGGATCTTACCGGCGAACATGTTCTTAGGGGCGCCGAACCTGCTTACCGTGGACCTGTCGCAGAACCAGCTGCTCACGCTTACCTGGAGGACTGTCCAGGACTTGAGGAAGATTGACGCCGAGTCCTTCGACATGAGCCTCACTGGTCAGTGCTTTTTGAATGATCTTTTGCGAGAACGGCGGTTCGGGCTTTGGTTCAAAAAGGAATTTTCATAGACCGCACACTGCGGATCCGGGCTCCGCAAACGCACGCTCAATCAGTAATCAAAGTGACGGCAAGTGCTTACACTGGCAATTGGGCACTGTTTTGCGTAGGGACTACGAAAATTTCCTATTTTCTTTATGATGTTCTTAAATTTGTGAAAGCGAGGAAATGACTGCAGATGCCTCGATACACTGCTTCGATTATAAGAATATAACAAAAAGATCACCACTTTGGGAATTTAGTAACTATTTCGGCTGTGAATCTGCAGTAACTATAGTGCACAAGTTTGCATGAAGAGGATCGATATCCTAGTTCTCACAGAGTATCCCTGATGATTAGCTAGAGAGGTTCAGGTAGTTTCAAAATAGCCTTCAGGGTTTATAGGCAGCGTCCAGAAAGGTTTCAAGGTTTATAGATAATTCGCAGATAGCTTCCAGGTATCTAAAATATTAGAAAATTCGTAAAGTTTTGACGGAATTCAATTCCAACGAAAACAAGAGTGACCTTCAATAAAATTATATTATCTCAAACTGATTTAATATGTTTAGCTAATATTGAAAAATAAGCACTCAGCAATTTAAAACTTTTTAAAATGAAGTTTGTCAGATAATGTTTATTTATCGGGGTTCTTACTTGTTACCATAAGAAGAGGTCAGTTTTTGCATGCATCTTGTTTACAAATTCAAACTCGGTTGCTCTTGAACCAGCTTTAAATGTGAATAGGATTCAAAAAAAAAAGGTTCGCCATTTGAGCAGACAGTAGAACAATGGTTTCAAGAATTTCTAATTGGAGATGAAAAGCTGAAACACAACGACCAACCCTGGAAAACCTTTTGTTCTTTACATGGATGGTCTCTTAAATCGGTGAGGTACGCGGGCAAGCTGTACCAGGGCTAGCCTGAAAGATTCGGATACAACAAACGTCAAACGCGCGAAGGGTTTTTGTGGGGTTACCCCTATGTAATGCCCTCACACGAGGGCCCTTAAAGGAAAAAAACAAACAAATAAAATGAATGGAATTGTAGGTTGCCACTTCGGACCTTGAAATGAACACCGACGAGTCGTTTCTTGATAAAATGGTGAAGTATAATAAAAAATTTAATCTTTATGGCACTATAAAGCATTCTACATAGTGATAAACATCAGACAAGCCCCTACAGGTTGCTGAAAGACTTATAGTCATTTTGTGGTTCCCAATCATAATAACTATATATATTAATTCTTCCTTCAGCATGTTGGAACTAGGAGTGAAGTACCTTTCTGAAAACAACTAAAAATAGTTTGAAAATGAATAAAAATGTTGCTTGTATATCTCTTAATTTTGAATGAAGCTTTTTTATCATTGTTTTCCCAATTTAAGGTTCCTGATATCCGTGCACATCTTTCTGCTACCAAACATTTTACAGGTTGTAGTACTACAGACGCACAATAAGTTTGATTAATAAACTCAAGCACATCCACCATACTTTCAAAACCTTGCACCAAAAAACATTCAATGTTAAACAAAAAAAAAAAATCGGAATCACGTTTAAAGTAAAAAAGTTTATGAACCAAATGAAACCAAAATGCCTTACAAGATTTTAGGAACTCTAGAAATCAAGACGTCTATCGAAATAAAGATAATAAGAGTGTCGGTACTTTGGACAATATGTATATTTCGTTTAATACTTAGTATGAAACGAAATAGCTACTAGAGCGCGCGCGTGGCATTATCTATGGTTTCGTGTGCGCGAGAACACGTTCAAATAATCTGCGAGATCATTTGCTTGCTCGCGTACCCCATGCTCGCTCCAGCAGTTTTGACAGCGTTATACACTGAGTATGAAACAGAATATAGATTCTAATAAACTTTTTTTTTAAATATTTAAGTAGTGTGACTGCGGCTAGAGGCCTACCAAAAGCCTCTCTAATTAATTGGCCGAACTAGTGAAAATAAAAACGCGCAATACTGTTTGGTGTTTCGCGAGCACGGTCTGCATTAGAAAGCCAGTGAGAGCTTAGTTGCAACACCGAAGGAAATTGTGACGAGTGATACTTCCCTTCCTGCGCGGTCCTGTATATCGATTCCATGGACTACGCGACCGAAGGGTCCCTTCTGTTTGCGCTATCATGCCGACAAAAACGACCTCTTTGTCCTCCGTTTCATTTATATTATCATTTTTTTCTTTGTTTTGATCGGTACAGCGGTCTGAAACATAAAGGAAGAACAAAAAGGAAGGTCATCTTATCGGTTTCCTTTATTGGAAACCGATGGGACGTCGTTCCCTCTATTCAACTTTTGCCATTTTGGACGGGTGGATCGGGTCAGCGCTTCACGTGGTCCGACTGGACATCCCAGATGGGCACCCGCCAGAAGCGCGAGGAATGTTCCTTCCGCCACTCGATAATGGTTTCCCGTCCGGAGGCTATCCGGCCGTTAAGGCTCGACCGAAAGGGCCTCTTTCGTTTAAAGCATTTTTCGGCGGTGCGTAAGAAGTTTCCTGCACGAGCAATTGGGTGTCAGGGTGGTGGCGTATAGATGGCCTGCACTGACGTCGCATCAGGCTGCCATTGTGGAGGGGGGGGGGGGGGGGGGAGGGGGCTTGCTGCTGAGTTCGTACCTTCTGCATTGCCGATTCCGTACGACCGAAGTTTTTGTTCTCGCCAGGAACTAGTAGGATGACCACCAGGATGGAGCAATAACGTATCATACAAGCCGCGTATATATATATATATATATATATATAAAAGAATAGACGACATCGGGTCGATCTAGCGGAACACATCCAAGTTTTATTTTCGCCCGTTTGAGTGCAGTGGACGGGAAGCTAAGCATTTCGTTAAAAACAGAGCTCACGAACTTTTGTAACGTTGATTAAACATGCCACCTTATGTTTCGCAATTTCGAAATGGTACGTCCCTTTTCTCACCTTCCAGAATATTGTGAGTGGCACGCGTACGAAAACGCGTACTCGAAGTAACAATATAGAAGAGGAATGATAAAAAAATGATAAGTTCGTAAAGCCAGTTCGAAATTACGAGCACCTGACAAAGGAAGTACAGTCACCACGAGCGACGATTGTTGTTATAATCTGTTTCACCATAATTTCGAACGAAGCCGAAGTTACAAGGGTCAGAATGTCGCCCAAAACGAAGTTTGTACACGCCACGACAGGCACAGCTCGTGAAATGCCCCCCTGTTTAATCGAGTTAGAGAATGCCCACTGCCCGCGGGTCTGGGTGCTCTTTGCGTATGTGAGAGATCACCACGCGCTTAAAATCATTAGAAAGTGTTACTTTCAGGCAGTGCTGCCAGTGGATAAACTTGTCACTGTACCACGCTGTCTACGAACCCCGTCACATGCTCCGTCACTGAATGCTCATGTTTGTCGCTGCTTGGCACGCCACTCAAAGCATGTTGACTTTATGTTCTTGCCGGGCTCCTTTAAACAAGTACCACGTTTACTCTACAGCATTTAATGTTCGCCCGCTCATCGCGCACCTCCTGCGTTTGTTTACCCCCGAATGCGCCCACGTGTTCTAATTTCTCCCCGACCTGAACTAATGATCGCCACGAGCTCGGCTGCCTCGTCATCGCGCGTCTCTACGCGTTTCCTATGTTGCCCTATGATTGGCGTGTCTCTCAGGGGTTTCGATGCACCAAGGACGCATTATAGAACACTTGCTCGCCGTCACACCCTAATCAGTATGTAGCGTCTGCACGCCCGCCAAGCGCTTGGGAGAGCGCTGTTATCTAGGAAGGGCCATCGGCCAACAACGGGGCTCATAATATGTCTAAAGCCCGAAGACATAATGCTTTGTGGCACTGAACACGGTGAAATGTCATGCCATAGCCCCCTCTATACTCACAAAACCTGGCAGTTCGACTACGGAGTCATAGAGTGCCCGGTCGTAGATTTGGAGCACGAGGATCCGGTAGCAGAGAGCATCAAAGGGCCATTTCTCGGGGAACCTGGACGTCAACGCACAGCTTTTGCAGCGGCGAGGACCCGAAACACACTGTTCACTCGGGAGAAGTGTGTTTCGGCGTCTCGCCGTAGCGGGGCGCCAGTCACGTGGCTCTGCTCTCATCCGTTGTCTGCCGCCCCACCTTTTCCATTTCGGCGGCCGCTTCTTGTGGCAATCTACCAGGCTTTGTCATTATATAGACCTTTTCTTTAACGGCGCCGCCATCTTGAGAATTGCGGCGCCGACGACGCCGTCTAGCGGCTTAGAAAAAGAAATACCGGCTAGTTCTGGCAGCACAGCTATCTGGGTAGGCAACGGTGTGGGTATGGGGGAACTTGGCTAGACTTGGCTATGGTGGGCTGCAATAACTTGGCTGGAGCTTGTCCGGTTGAATCCAGCTGGCTACTCACAGGCCATCACCTTGTCTCCTCGAGAGAATGACGACGAAGACGGTGGGGTGTTTTGATTCAGTTTCCACAACGAAATAATATATTAGCCGTTTAATGTAGTCTATGCAGGTAAGCTCTCGGCATTTGATAGCTCCATCTTGAGTGTGGCATGTAGACTTTTTCATAAATTTCACATACCATGGGGCTTGCAGTGATAACCTAATTGGACCACCTGCGCCGGGAATTAAAATCGGTCCTCTTGTCGTAAACGAAGTGGTCGTGAGCTTAAGCGTGACGTTGAGTCTGATACGAATCTCTCGCGATTCAAGCTCACAATCGACTGACTTCATAAATAGGGATTCTTGGGAAAAATGCGAAGCTCGATAACATTGCAGCCACACTCGCGCTGCAGCTTCTTGTGCTCATGGCACACTTTCTGCTATTGCTCTTATGCTTTTTAAAATTATTTATCCATCCGACGACCCCGCAGTGGTAGCCAGACAATCGTAGATTTTCGGAAATTGCAGCACGGTAAAAAGGAGGACTCGGAACTAACTCAGGCACGACGTCCGTTTTTAAGCCTTTTCGCCCATACCGTTGGCGGTTGCATACCCTGTGTCAGCGGGCAATCCAAAAATGCACCAGGTCGAGGGTACGTCAGTTACTGGCTGGTTTGAGGTTATGCGAAAAAGGTCTATAGGAGGCTATGGTCATGCACAGTGCCACAGCATAGACGGTTTTCCCTTAGTCTAGATTTATTATCACGACGTCATTGACGGGGGGGCC
The DNA here is from genome assembly GCA_013358835.2 of Ixodes persulcatus. Lineage (NCBI taxonomy): Eukaryota > Metazoa > Arthropoda > Arachnida > Ixodida > Ixodidae > Ixodes > Ixodes persulcatus. The sequence continues at coordinate 185,134 of JABSTQ010000371.1, forward strand.
TCCGTAGATTGCAGCGATCTCCCAGGGGCGTTGCGGGAGAGCAGACGCTCCAGATTGCTTAGAGTGCATGTTAGTGATGCAAAACTATCGATAAATTGACTATCGATAATATCGATAGTTTTTGCAAAACTATCGATAGTGTCTCAGAACTATCGATAGTCGACTATCGATAGTACTATCGATCGTTTTTTGATAGTCGACTATCGATAGTACTATCGATAGTTTTTCGATAGTCGATTATCGATAGTACTACCGATAGTTTGTCGATAGTCGACTATCGATAGTTTTCCGATAGTCGTCTATCCATAGTACTATCGATAGTTTTTCGATAGTCGACTATCGATAGTACTATCGATAGTTCTTCGATAGTCGACTATCGATAGTTTTTTTACTATCGATAGTCAGATTTCTGGCGACTATCGATACTATCGATAGTGCTATCGATAGTTTTGCACCATTCTAGTTTTTTGCAACTCAAGAACGAAGGGCGAGGGTAAGACGGGCCGGAGAGGAGGAAGCCGACGGAACGCTGGAGAAGAGAGGGGGAAACCTCCTTCCCTCTTTAGCGTTCCGTCTGCTTCCTCCTCCCCGGCCCGTCTTACCCTCGCCCTACCTTCCGCCGCTCACCTCCCTTTCTCCTCTCCTCGCCCAAATTCCCGTCTTCATCATCACGGAAAGCTGAACCAAAGTTGGGATGGTAAGTGCCTGGGCTAGTTAATGTCCCATTTGAAAAAAAAAAAAGAAAAAATAAAGAGAGAAGAGGGAGCGACGCAAACTACTAGTATCGCAAAACTATCGATAGTAAATCGTCGACAGTACTATCGATAGGTTTACGATAGTCGACTATCGATATTTTTCCGATGGTCGATTAACGATAGTTTTCCGATAGTCGACTATCAATGGTACTATCCATAGCTTTTCGGCAGTTGACTATCGATAGTTTTTCGATAGTCAACTATCGATAGTTTGTCGATAGTCAACTAGCTATAGCTTTTATATAGTCGACTATCGATAGTACTATCTATAGCTTTTCGACAGTTATTCGATAGTCGACTAGCGATAGTACTATCGATAGTTTTTCGCTAGTCGACTATCGATAGTACCATCGATAGTTTTTCGATAGTTTTTCGATAGTCGACTATCAATAGCTTTTTTACTGTCGATAGACGACTATCGATAGTTTTTTAATTACTATCGATAGTCAGATTTTGGCGACTATCGATAGTACTATCGATAGTTTTGCAACACTAGTGCATGTCCATGGCAGTTTAAGAAAGACAGGGCTTATTATTTCACGCTTCTTGCTTCGTTCTTGGGCGTTTTTACCTGCGAATTTCGCAAACCGATTGGCTGCGCGGAACGATAATGAGATACCCGGTAAACGCCACGCCCTGTCTTTCTGTAAGTGACTCTAGCAAGCGACTAGAGTATGAGCTCTGAGCACTCCCAGCCTCCCCATTCCACACTCGTACTAGCTGCTGCAAATAGTACCCGTGTCTTATAGGAATGCTGTCTGCAAGTCGGCTGTAAAAAAAACAAAAAAAAACAAAAAACGTGAATTTTACAACAAAAAAAGAAGACGCAATTTTTACGTGTGAATTGACCTTTTTCAGAGATCGCTAGGCGCATGCGCCGACTCTGGGAGAGGGGAGGAAAGGGAAAGGCGCCATTTTTGGAGGCTCTCTCGTCCGCTCGGTCGCTCGGACAGTGCTTAGTTAGGCTCGACTCCTCCGCTTTTCTCGCGGCTAGGCTTCATAGTCGTCATGCCTCACCACCATGCAGCTATAGGTTGCACAAATAACAGCAAAAATGGTTCAAACGCAAGATTTTATAGAGTTTCAGCAGCCTTTTGCGGGTGGTGCACGAAAGCACCCGATGTCAAACACCCCGCCCTTTTTGCCCTGCTTTCAAAAGCCTAGGACGCGAAACTTCTGTGTTGGGTGGCTGGGTCATCAGTGTGATGGCGGGACATTCTGCTTTTAACTAAAATACAGTAAATGTGAACATGATGGCAAACCTGAAACTGGTTAGGAAAACGAAAACGTAAAAGGAGACAGAAAAAGAACAGGCAACGTCTCTTGAGACGTTGCCTGTTCTTTCTTTGCGTTTTCATTTTGCTACCCCAGTCTCAGGTTTAATAACTGAAAACAAGTTTGTTGATGAATAAATACGAATACATGAAGGGATAAAACATCAAGGAAGCACTTCTTGAAAGAAGTCCTGTTTCCGCCCTGTCCTCAATGTTCTCTCCTTCCATGTATTCGTATATCTAGTTTACCATCATGTTCAACTTACACCAGGTCGCCTGCACTCTGACTATATTTCCGTTAACAGTGAATGTGCACAAGCGGTTGTGTGACGTAATCATGCCATAGCCGCTTCTCAAGTAAAGAATAACAAGATAAAGCTTTCCGTTCTCCAAGCGTGCGCTATACACATTCGCGTCTTGCCACGTTAAAAGTGAAGAGAAAACACAAAAGATATCAGTCACTGGCACAGCATTTAAAGCGTGCGAAACGAATTTAAGCCTTACGGAGACAGAACCAGGATGGAATGCCTTGGCAACCAACCGTTAACTCCCGTTTGCTAGACCCACTTTGTCGAAGGTTCGTAAACGTGCCGAATTCGAAGAGAGATTGTTTCTAACATACCGTTCCTTACTTTTTGACGGTGCAGGCAAGCCTTCATGACATCAAGACGGCCCGGATTTCACATCGTCCGAGTTTGTTTAGACATTCCCCAATACGGCGATATTCCGCGCGCTCGCGCGGTACACGGGACGGCGAAGTGACGGACGCAATAAGCTTCAATAACTTAATTAAGCGATCAAGGAGAGCAAAATCAGCTGTTTGTAGTGGCCTGGCCTCATAAATGGAGCTCACAAGCTCCGCAAAAGGGGAATGGTTGAGTCGGTATCGAAACTGGTCACCATTACTTTCCTCACATAACACTCTGCGACTCTGCCTTGAAAGCCGACTCCTTCTTTAGTTGCTTGAAAAGACGCGACACCGAAGTGACGATTAAGTGACTCCGAGTCGATGGTGAACCGATGCGACGTCGGCGGTCTGTCCATCCTTGAAGGTATAAAAACGAACGAGATCCACTGTATCATAAACAGTGACTTTTGTTAATCCTCCAGGGGCCCTAATCTGGAAACTTGGTGAAAAAGTCGGCGAGAAACTCGGCGGCTGCGATTGGCAGATGTCGCACTTGACTTTGACACCTGTCAATCACAGCTGCCGTATTTCTCGCCGACTTTTCGCCAAGTGTTCAGATTAGGGCCCCAAGTCGTCCTCAGCCATTTCGAAGAAAATATGCACGCGAAACGAGGACAGAAATACACGTTCAGAATGGTGAAAGACGGAACAACGCCACCAGAGAACACACGCGAAGACATGAACCGGGAGACACGCTAGACCTGGCGCAGACGACGGAGAGACGGTCCCGGAGCCCCCAAAAGTGTTTCGAGTGATTCCCGCGAGGGCGCGCCACGATCGTGGCCAAACTATGAAAAAGGTCAATTGTCGTTAAACTTGTTGTCGTGACTGAATAGATGTCGTCTTTGGTGGGGAACCCAACAAAATGGGATCACGTTTTAATACTATGCGAAGTTGGAGGGCGCGTTTCTTAACAATATGAGGTGGGCTTTAAAACGTGCTCGCATTTTTTGCGGCCTTTCAAATTGAACAGCGGTTAGCGAGTTGGGTGTCTTCTCCCGCGCCCGCTTTATACTGGCGGTTAGACTGTTTATTTATCTCGAAGGACCCTCTTTCGTCGGACGTGCTTGCGCATCAAAGAGGGTGACTTCGGCGACTCGCGCCGTGCAAATATTCTACCTTTTCGTGCGAAAGGAAGCGATACGGAAAGAGAAGCAACACAACTGCGCACGCATGACCTCCGCACTTATGACTACGCAGTTTGACGAAAACTGTAAACGGTAGTTATAAGATTCATTTTCATCATATACCGCCTGTTGATTGAATATCGACCAAAAGTTTCTTACGCAAAACTATACCTCGCCCGCAAAAGCCATCGATGTCGTATTCGGGCCAATTTATTGAGGGGACAACTTATGAAGGCTTAATCGGTTTCACAAAATTATATTTTTATTATCAAAAAAGAAAGGTATGATTCTCATCAGTAACCTGCTGAGCGTCGTCACAAAAGAGTAAATCAGTTAATTTTTTTTAAATGATTTGGAGCGAATGATAAGCGTGGCGGAGCGCGAGAGATACCGTGTGTGATATACACAAACACGCTTTTTTTAACATTACCACTTATGGCCCGTGTGAACATTGCGCGTGCGCAGTTGCCAGGTATGCCTTAGATGAAGCATCTGACGCTTACAAAAACAACTGTGGTGCTTTTCTGTTGAAAGGCTGTTGAAAAAAGTCATCAGAGATTATAAGATGGCAATAGCTTTTCATGTGACTTTGTATAACTTTTTTGTTGACTTTTATTTTTAAATATTGGCCCGCTTTTCAATAAAAAAGTTCAACAGACTTTTTGTCGTCTCCAAGATGCTTTTTCTGCAGCTTTTCAATTGAAAGGCTACAGCTTTTCAATTCCAAATAAAAAAATCTTTACAGCTTAGTTATTCATTCAACATAGTTGTGGATGCTTAGTACAGCTTTCCACTCTGCTCCAAATCGGCTGCAGCAAAATAACGTAAAAAAACAACAACAAGCGATTGTTTTTAATGTTGTCTCTGTGTGGATTTGAAAGCCCTACAGACATCCGGAAACTACACATTAGAAACAAACACAAACAGCTTGAAGCGCTGAACCCCTAAATCACAGTCACATTGACTGCTCCAGAGCCTTGTATAACCTACATTTCGAAGGGAATCATTTGGCCGGTGACCACCTCAGCACTTATTTAAGGTTCCAAATATCCGATCATCTTCTCGGGAGTCTGCCAAAGGGAAAACAGTATTTCGAAGTTCGTGGACGATATCTCTTACAACTAATAATAATTGGCTCAACTAATAATAATTCGGTGGAGTCGCTGACACAACATCCACAAAAACGGCTCATAGAAAAAATTTGCTCGCGTCTCTGCATATCACCACTCAGGACTAAGCGAGTCAAGGCAGTTTCTCCACTTTAAAAGTCATTTTGATTTTCTTTACTAGTTGACAAATTTAATATGGTCATTAAAGTCACTATAGTCCCTTACAAAGTGAGAACGGCAGGGCGTGTCTTCCGAATGCCCGGCCTTCAGCTTGCGCCCCATGCCTTCCGTCGTGCTTTGACTGCACGCGCGCGCTTGAGATGCACGAACGCCGAAGCGTTGCCAAGGGTAGTAGGTTCACGCTGAAGGCGGGACAACTGAAAGTGCTCCATACAGTTCTTACCTTGTCAGAGACTATTCAGAAACTTTGTGACTTTTGACATCTAGTCGAGGTGTACTATGTTCAATAAAAAGTCAACAAAAAGTCTTTAGTTTTTTATTGACACTGGCTACAGAGAATCAATTGAACATTTTAAGCACGAAGTAAACAGAACGTTTGCAGTCATTCTGATGACACTGTCAACCGAAAGTCAGCAGAAAAAAATCAACGTAAAATAAATAGAAAGTCAACAGCTTTTGTTTTGATTCCGGCTGAAGAGAATCATTAAAAAACTTTAAACACAAAATCAACGAAATTATGTAGACCATGTCAACAGGAAGTCAAAGTTAGAAGAAAGTAATCAGAGTCAACAAGAAGACAACACGTTTTCAATAAAAAGTCAAAAATCATTTTTATAGGTAGAGCATGCGCAGTGACTGCCAACAGCAGCGTCACTGTGGCGGCATGACGTCAGTTTCACGTCTTAGTCTATTAAGGCGAAACGGCAGCAGAGCGAAAATCTGAATTATACGTAGGATTTCATGTTTTTGGTGAATACCCATAAATCCCGAAAATTAACCCCCGAGAGGGTTTTATCGAAATTGGTAAAAATTGAAAAGCCCCGAATTAGATTTGTCGTTGACCCGGAAAGGTCGTATCTGCGCGGGATGAAGATTTGTGTTTAGAGTTTCATTTAAAGTTAACCTTAAACAGATGAAATAGTCTTCCACTGAACTGTCCGTGAGGCTGTTTCATACTTCAGAACCACATCCAATATTCCACTTTTATTTCTTTATGGCAAAACTGCATTTCCTAAGTATACAAATCATAGCCGATGATGTATAAAGTTAGGGAAATCCTATTCCTGCGTCTTAATTGTCAAATAAGTGAAAAACCGCGCGGGCACCTCAATGTTGGATGCATTTTTGGGACTCAAGAAAACGAAGAAGATTCATACTGCGACTTCCCACGAGAACGTTTTTGGTTGTACCTATGATCACACGATAGCTTATTGCAGCCAATGGTACAGGAAGACGCCATCCGCGAGGAAGCATGTTTTGCAGCGGCTACACTATAAAATCCAAAGGACGTCATCATGTCACGTAAATAATGCCATTACATGATCCATAGCGTAATTTTCGTAACGCTTTGGCGTCTCGCTTTTACGTGTTACGTTTTCACCAATTTACTCCTGCCAAAAAGCGTAATCTAGACTAAGTTTGGCCTTTCGCAGAGCGTTATAAAATTACCCAATTATGTGGTATATTATACCCGGTGTTGCCTTTTTTGTGCCATGCTCTCAAGGTTAGCTTATACCCCTGTCGGACGAGCACCTCAAATATCATTTACGTAGATGGCATTTACGTAAATGTCATTCAGGTTGGCCGTACCAGACGAGAACTGTAAATGCCATTTAGCTATATGTTTATTGCGATGGCCTTCGCAAAGTCGAATAAGGCAGGCCCAGCATGTTCTTGTTACAACGACTGTTAACTCAGAAATAGACCATCTTTTTTTTTTGTTTTAAGATTAAAAATATAAGCAACCCCAGAATAAAGAGTTCAACAGAGTGATTAAAAACGGATCTGACTTTCGAGATGAAGAAGGGGTTTTTGCGTCGACCGCGATACGCTTGACGCTTGGATGCACGTTAAAGGGAACATGAAATGAAATTAAGGTTGAGAGAAAAAAAAAGATTTTAGATTCGGATTTTACTTATCGCATATTGTTTAGTGGGCCAAAAGAAAGAGGGTAGAAGTCAAAAGCCTGCTCTTCAGTACGATAATTTGAAAATATAGCGTACTATGCACAGAAAACCTTTTGGCAGAGCCCTTTATACTGGGGGAGTTTGGCACTCTTTTAAGATGCCACAGCTGCCAAGCCAAGAAGTCAAGCAACCGCAGTGCTACCAAACTCCGAGGTCACTTCTTCCCCAAATGTTATCCGAAAATTCCCTAGATTTCACTAGATTTCTGGAAAATGTCTTTGTCCACGGAAATATTGAGATTATTGTTTTGTTTTAGCTAAAGAACAGATTATGGCAATACAGTGACCATTTAATTTTTTTTTTAATTTTTTACTGGTGCCTTTTAAATAATAACACATAGACAATAATTATACAAGTACTAGATAACCGAAAATGACTTGCAACGGACTATACGAAGTCTTCAAAGGTATTGTTCATTGCACCAATAACCTAAATATATCATACCGACTAAAGGAAAATCCTACTTTAACTGACATTTTAACACGAAAAACAAAAATAGTCCACACAATGAAAAAGTACGCAGACGTTTTCCGCCAGAGCTTCTAAATAAAGCGCGGGTGAAAACGATTGACAATGTTTACACATCTACTCAAGGTCGAGCACACGAATACGTGTTTACACTCTGTTCATGTCGTTTTTCACGCGATCAGGGTGGCGCTTGGTGCACTGCAAATTCATAGGAGTTTGCTCCGCCTAGAGCTCGTTTGACGTGTGGGAAAGCCTCTGGGGTTTAGGTTGCCAAACTGTTCCTCGTTTTGGTTTTTATGAAACTAATCTGGGAGAACACTCTTTTAACTGTAGCAGTAAAATGTTGCAAGCAAAGAAGCTTGCTCACAAACTTGCTGAGCATTGAAACATTGGACTGCAGTCGCCTTGTTTGGTGTCTTTCATGTGTTTCCAGAAGCGTTCCACACAAAGTTCAGCAGGTAGGTTCAGATCTTTGTTACGAAACTACCTCTATTCTCTGTCAATAGTATTAATGCCACCTTCAGCACCTTGGCAACACCTGACTTCGGTTCCTTTAACATTTTCTACAGACAGGAAGAATGTGTACGCCAGCATGGCACCATGCTGGTCCAATAATTCCTTTAAAATATCTATAAATACCCACAGCTCTAAAAACATTTTTTTTGTTGTAAGTAAAAATAAACAATTTGTCTTTTGCACAATATTTTCAAAGAAAAAAAACACCTTCCCGAAAAAAAAAATATCTCAAGATTTGAGCAAATTTCTCTTTTCTTCTAAACGATCTACAAAATTCCTATATCAGGGGACAAATCCCCGGGTTGGGCAGCACTGGGCAACCGTCCAACTGGCATATGGCCTCCGCCATTTAGTGGCATTGAATTTATGACCATCTCCAATAGGCACGCCAGGCATGAGGTGACCCGCCATCGTAATGAAAGTGCTCGTTAGTGTAAGCGTCTTTGCTGCTGTGCACACGAGCAACCGCTCAAGCTTACTTATCAGATACGATCTCTTAAAATTATATGATTTTGAATTAATTTCTTGTTTTTTCAAAAATGAAGCTTCAATGCTTTGAATATTATATGCCCTATAACTGACCAACGCCAAAATCTAGTGCAGCGACGGGCGCCACATAGGAGATGCACTGTGCACGTGTGCGCTCAATTGCCAGATTCCTTTTTGTTTGGGAAAGCACAATTCTCTCTCTATTTCTTTCTCTCTCTCTCTCTCTCTCTCTCTCTCTCTCTCTCTCTCTCTCTATATATATATATATATATATATATATATATATATATATATATATACATATATATATATGAAGTATGCGTTTGGAGATAAATGAAAGATGAATGGTGCTTGGACACAGTAACCAATTTCAAGCATAAAAACAATGTCCGAGGTACCAGAATTTGTGTTTTTAAAACAACTTCTTACAGACAATTTGAACTAGCGCATGGAGAGGGGAGTGGGAAGCAAAAAAAAACTTCCACAGCTGGCGACAAGCTTCGCCAATCAGCCGAACTCTCTTAGTATAGAGAGCTCTACCTTTTGGGTTGGATGATCACAAGTTTTACTATTTTACTATTATTCGAAGCACTATTTTAAAAAGATTCGGATCCTACCATTTTAGTAGTACGTCTATGTATATTTGATGTTTGTACACTTTTAACTCGTTCTAAATACACCAAAAATAACAATTTAAATACACCCCTAATGCATTAATATAGGTAACCGGACATTTCATCGAACGCCGTTTCATCGAATAAGTGGACCTTTCATCGAACGCCGATTCATCGAACACCCTGTCATCGAATCGCTTGACGCCGTTTCATCAAATTTTACTTCACCGAAGTTTGGAGCATTATAGTGCGTTTTGTATCATTTACTCTCTCTCGTCTCAGTTGTTTCGACGCTGCATGCTGTCGAATCACCGGAAATAAAATTACTACCCTGGTCACTATTTCACCAAAAATTTGATCACTGAATCATAGAACACAACAAAACTTGAGTGGGTAGTAATTAGTGTTGTTTGTTTCCAGGTAATATAAGCGGATGTATTCCACCAGATACTTTGTTTTCTATTTGTTCAAGCCCCCAAAATGAGACCCGGAAAGGACTAACTATTCGTCCCTCCGCCTTTTTTAAGATTTATCTATTTACTTGATTTTTGAATATATCCTAGGGGAATAGCTTGTTTTCGAAGAGCAAAGGTTGAAAAGCCGATAAGTCCACGATTCTGCCGATGACGAATAATAAACAAAGAAGGCACGCCCTTTTTTTTTCTGGTTTATGCGACATGAATACATGTCATTGCTTCAAGGACGACTTTGGGCTTGAAACAGAACACGTCTCTGCTAGAACGTGAATATAACCTTGAAGGGACATACCTTCGTCACTGCACCCGATGATCGCAAGTTTCATAAAAAGTCAAAGCGGTGTTCCCGTTTATTATTGGCTAAATTAGGAGCGCAGGTCATCAGTTACTATGAAAAAAAAGGTGTAGTAGAGAAAATAGTTTTTATTAATAGTGTGGGGTTCTTTACGGAGGTCGCTCTACTAATAATCGCCGCCCGATCGGTATGCGCTCCGCCCGTCACACAGGGAGTGACATAAACACGAGAAGACAGCGAATGGGTTTTCTGTACCTCCCGGTTGCCCGTCGTCGAGAGCCGGTAGTCCAGGCACGCCGACCCTTGTTGTCGCCCGTCGTTCAGAGCTCACAGTCGGAGTCCGTGTCCAGGCCTGCGGATCGCCTTTCCCACGCCAGCGCTGCGTAGGCTGGCTGTCCCGGGCCATCACTGCCCGAGTCTCGCTGCGGAACCACCCCGGGATCGTCGTGGCCTAGACCAGATGGCCAGGGCTCGCCGTTTCCGCCGGTCTTGCTCCAGACCTCGCTGGTGAACCGCTCCGGGGTTCGCCATGGGCCAGGCCAGGCAGCCCGGCTCCGACGTTCTTGTCCAGCTTCAGCCTCGCTCAGCACCGACTGTCTCGCGCCAGCTCATGTCTTCTCCGCCGACCGCATGTCACGTGCCCTCTGCCTCGTCTTTCACCCTCGGCTCCCACAATAGTTACCCTCTCTGTAGGAAAAAAATAAGGTCTGCCAATTCTTCTGGTTATGACAACTATTTCCTAGATCCAAAATTACTGCTGTTTAACTTGGCGGTGTTCGACTGAAACCGCTTCGATGAAACGACGTTCGATGAAATGGCTTTCGATGAAATGGCTTACGATGAAACGGCTTCGATGAAAAGGTATTTGATGGAACGGCGTTCGATGAAATGTCCCGACCCAATTAAAATAGATATTTCACGTATATTAAAAAAATGCTCGTATATTAAAGATGTTCTACATATGTTTTTCGCGTACTTTTAAATTGATGGAAAATACCTCTCAATTTTACCAGTTCCTTTTGAAATACACGGAAAAAGTGCCCATATTTTGTCATAGTTTGAAATATATGCGAAATCAGTTATAATATTGTTGGCATCCTTAGATACAATAAAAGATATGCATGAATATTTCCGGCATACATTTAATGTAATAAGCAGTATATATTAAATGTACTTCTGACGTTCTCAAAATATGGTTTTGAACCACGGTTAAAAGCGTAAAAAGAGGAACACGAGAGAGAAGACAAACACGGGTGCTTGCGTTCTTTTTAGCGCTTTTAACCACAGTTCAAAACAGTCACCATCAACTAGCCCAACAACAAGTACTTTTACATTTGAAATGAATTTTGTGTGTGGACAAAGTATACCCTTTTTTTTGTTAAGGGTTACTCCTTTGTGTGGTGAATTAAGATATACGTGGTAGAATTTGAGATTTGCTTGCCGTTATTTTTATTAAGACGTACACTTTCCAGACGGCAAAAGCTTTCACCCTTTCTTCGCCAAAAGCATAGTTTCTTTTTCCGACAACCAAATCTTGTAGGAACTATACTTCGTGCTGCGCATGATTAATGCGCAAACTTTGTTTTCCTTGATGTGACAACTAGTACACACGATAAAGCGCTTCGTGTTAGGCACGTCCGCGAGGGATTTGTGACAACTGGCAACACTGTATCCACTCTTCAAAATTGTTAACGCTACTTTAGTTTGAATCATATCTTGTTTATTGACTCAGGAATTGGGAAAGTTCATAGTGCCTTCGGCACAAAAAATAATAATAAAAAAACGCTGTTCAGGCGAGTGATGCGTTTTTAATTGTTCCTCTCCACCTCCCTGCTGACATCTATAGCCTGCGAAGGAAAGGTACACAACTCCATTATTATTGCTTCCAGAGCAACCTGGCTTCCTGCAGACTCCTCTATCTCTTGTTTACGGCGCAGCGTGCGGGGGAGGTGGTGGTGGGCACGGCTGTGTTTGCACAGGACACTTTGTTGCCACATTTCACTTCGACCTTCCTTTCTCTTGGATCTTTTTCGTTCTCTTCATTGGCCTTTCCCTTCCGGACATTTTTGGGAGAAAAAGGCCGGGAACTCTGGGTTTCCGCTTGCTTTTGCAGACTTGGTTTTTGGGAGTCAACCCCGTGTCCGAAGCATAGGCAACTCTTAGGATAAGAGAAAACGTATTTATATTACGTTTGTAAGCTGCAGTTTCGAATCGAACTGCCTCTCTGAGGTTTTATTTGCTCTTCACGGCAACCTTCGTATTATACATTTGTTTCTTTGTTTTAGACGAAGAAAATGAAGTAAGAAAACTTGCGCCCTTGCATCGGCTTTTTTTTTTTTTTTTGACCGGGTTGTTGAGCTTTGTTATGCACGCTGGAGGTGAGAGGGTACGTTTGTTTACAGGCGAAGATGACTCATTCCTCTATTTTGAACACCGCATACTCGCTTTTCGACGCGGAAGCGAGGCCCCTTTTTAAATTATATTTCTGATCTATCCAAACCACGGCCGTCTGACTTGTGCGTATCTTGCGAAGGGTCCAGTTGTTTACGGTTTTTCTCCAAGGGTGCTTCTAGGTCTCGAAATAACAAGTCGTAATTTGTTTTTGGCGCGGAAGAGCTGTTCCAACGCACCCTAAATCACTCGAGGACCTTTCTTTGAATAGTGGATGATGTTACAAAGTTACAATTCTAAAATGACGCTGATCTTGCAGTCTAAAAATATCCGTGCGTGTATTCATTTTTGGGCGTTGCGCACCCTGAGCACCGATCACACAATTTTGGCGGTTTAGCGGATCATCATTGGAATGTTTCTGGCACACATGTCTGTGTGATGAAAATGAAGGAAAGTTTTGCAGTCAGCTACATAAACATCATACCAAAGTTTTACATTGATGATCGCAATGACTGTTAGACACCGCTTGATTGAGGAGCTCGTGCAACGTTTATGACTATAACTCCGCATTATATCCATAGAGGTTGGGTGAATAACTTGGTTCCCAATAGTTTCTGTGAATGTTTTTTTTTTTTTTTTACTGGGGACTAAGTTGTTATGGCCTGAAGGTGCTGTGTTCCAAAGAATTTCGGGGCTGTTTGGAGCTGCTTGTGGTAGTGTTGCAACATCGTGCGCATTGTTAAGACGGCTTGCGTAGTTATCAGGTTTCTTTTCAAAGGGCCCGTATAGGATAGAGGATTCGCATCAGTGATTACGCCGTCTGTGCTATAGCGTGTCGCCTGAACTCGACCTGATGCGGTAGCGTATCTCAGCGACTTCGTGAGAGTCCGCGTTTTCTTTTGTGATAATCTTCTCGTTTGAGGAGTAATCAGCCTCGGATTTATTCCTAGGTTTGGATATTGGCTCGTTTATCCCTTGCCGCATATTTAACAATTTGTGTATATTGATTCATGGTGGTTTCAAAGTTGGTACTGTAGGATTAGGGCACTTATGTGCGGAAAGGTAGCGACACCTCTCCTCCACTCTTTACTTTTCTCTATTTCTCTCTTCCTGGCGACGCTCGCGATGCCTGAGGGGCACCAACAAGTATAGAACTAGCACACGACGGCCGTATAATCTCCGTGCTTTCAGAGAGTATACAATCGTTCGCGTTGCGTATTTGCAAGTGTGGGATGCTGATGTATTTTCATGGTGCGTAGTGACAAGCAAGTGTGCACTATGAAAAAATGAATTAAACGTGCCGGCAGCGTTTTCAACCTTCGGATAGAGCTCGCAGTATTAAGGAGTATAAATTTGGTTCTCACGAGAGTTGTAAGCTACGTCGTCATAAGTCAGTAAACAATTATGTGCTTTTTTGCTTTTTTTTTTTTTTGTTCTTGGTTTAGGGGTTCGTGGGCTGTGAATACGTCAGAAAGCCTTTTTCTTTTTTCGTATACTCTTTTTTCTTCTCTTTTTTCTATTTGTTTTTGGGGGGGGGGGGGGGTGGGGGGGGGGGGCGGAGGCGGTTTGTGTCGTTGCGATTCGATCCGCAAAGCCCTTCCGTCGACCATACTAGAGGAATACCGTTAGAAGCTAGGGTCCTTCGTTTGCATCTTGGCTTCACCCATGTTTTTTTTTTTAGGCTGAACGAACTCTACAGTTATTTGCCACAAATAAGCATAAGTTGCACTAGCTAATATATGTTAAAAAATACAGAGTAAATCATGACATACTATTCCTGTGTTGTATTACATAGATCTGTAATAACTGTGTTGGCATCAATATTTGGAAGCATTGCGTCCTTTATATTGACTAAGTTCGAGTTAAAATATCCAACTCATTTTTTCTTAATTACCAGAATGGGAAAAAATATTGCAGAAATAAAGTAACCGACCCTTTAGATTAAAATGTGTGGAATGTGTTTATTTTCAAATTGACATATACTACCATAGCCAATACAGCAGTTTAAGCACTTATACACATGCTCAGATACAGTTCATGCAACAACAGAAAACAATAAATGAAAAATTAATAAAAGGCATCACACTACACAGTTTTAACAGGCAAAACATGTAAATAAATTATGAAAACGGTCGCACTAGCCAGTTCTAAAAAAAAAAACAGAGAAAGTACAGAAAAATTAAATTATTAAAATCCTCATACTAGAGTAATCTGAAACATTGCCACGTGCGCCGCCAAACGAGCGCGTGCGTGGCCGAGTGTTTACCGTGCTTAGCTTTCGTGCGGAGGCCCCGGGTTCGATTCCCTGGGAGCGATGCGCATTTTATTTATTCTTTCCATTTAGTGTTCTTGTAAGTTCGACAACTTTGTCGTCTGATCGAGGTATGAATGTTCTATGCGCCGAACGTTCTACTCCCAATCTTCCAAAAACTCACGCGGTCACTACCGTGACCACTTGAAAAGGTCACGAAAGTGACGTATTGACATATGATTCGTGGAGGCAATTACCCCCCCCCCCCCCCCCCAATCAACTGCATATATGTCAGCGACATTTTAAAACGTAGATGTAAATGTCGAACCTAGGTACCCTGGTATCGCCGAAAAGCTACGAAAGGCAAACCAACCCGGCAAACGAGAACAGCTCAGCAAAACTATCACGAGCATCTAAACAAGTCCGGATCTGACCGACGTAAAGCGAACCCGGCGTAGCTGGCTTAGCCAGCGACCAGACACGGCTAAATCTGCTGGATCCTTCATGGCGGCCAAAGGGTCGGAACGCTCTACGGGAATGTCGCGTATCACCAGTCTACTGCTGAGCTCGGCGGCGTGATAAAATCTTTTTACTACTTTTTCAGTATAGGAAGTTTATGTGGAATATGTTTGGTTCACGTAACTTCCGAACAAACGTTGCCATTCCATGACACATTCATGTAATCGAAAGAAACACAGATCGCAGTCAAATTGGTTTTCTGTAACGAAAATTCTTTTTGGACTTCTTTTTAGTACCATCGAGACTCTAATAGAATAATCCAGATGTTTTGCTAAACATGTGTAAACTTTATTTAAATGAAACAAAATTGGAAGAAATTTCTCGGCTATATCAAGAGCTGTGCGCGATTGAATCATCTGAACAAGCACGCTTATTTAGTGCATCTTTACTGGTTTGATATTTTTAAGTAGAAAGCTCAGATTCAAAAAGTTCCGTCGGTCTTTATATTATAAGGGGAGACGCTTGCATAACGCACCGTTGTAACTGTATTGATTCTAGGATATGATGAAATTACTGCGTGTGCCACGACTACAAGTGAGGAGAAAACAGCTTTTAGAGAAATTGTCACCTGGTCGATGCCCATATTAACTCTGACTTGGCAATGAGCTTCGCTGTAATGGCTGCACCACTTAACGAATAAAACAATAAGAAAACAGAGGCTTTCGCCTTATTCCGCTCACGCTTTTCTTTAGAGGCAGGAAGGCCGTTGAACAAATCAGGGAAAAAGCAAGGCCGCCGGTCTAATCGAAGCAGGCAGCACTAAGACTGTCGTTGCCGGATTCGATAGAGCTTTAGTCGGCGTGAAGGGAAACGCACCGAGCAGACGGCCGCGAATCCCCTAGACGCCAAGGGCCCTGTGGGGGAGGCGTTGCAGACGGATAACTGGATTAACCGCCATTACTGTTAATGTTCCGTGGAGAGTGACCCCAATCTTCCGGGCTCCCGGTCTTTCGCGGCTTCCTCGTCTGGCCAGAAAGCTCAAAGTCGAATCTACTTTTCTTTCTCACGCACATGCACACGCGCAAACACAAAAATACACACACTGCACACAAACACTTAAGCACAGACACATGCACATACACACTCAAACATAGGCGAAAAAGCTTGAGAATAAGGGGAAGCCAAAGTTTTTCCTTCTGCTTTGAACTTTCTAGCTTCTTAGAGTCGGCTTTCGCTTTCCATCTCGGAGTCACTGATTTTGTTGAGGTATTTGGGATCGACTATGTTTCTTATATTTATATTTATTATGTATTCTACTTCCTGTAAAAGGCAGATTGGTACCGAAAGTAATTTATGGTGCTTTTCAGAGTGGCGCAACATCTACCATTTACTCATACACGGCTGGATTGATAAATTCCGTTCTTTGATCACCCTGCTCGGGAGGGACGCGATAGATCTCGATTCGTGTCGTATCTGTCAGTCACGCAACTGTGGGTTACAAAAAATCCCCCGTTCATTCCAGCAGCCGTGAATATTTACAAATCAACGGGTCACATGAATTGTGATAACAGTCGAAAGGAAAGAAGTAGATCGACGCGTTATCACGATGACATCACAGCATCCTTATTCCCGCTCGCCAACTTGATGCCCCTTGTCTTCTTTTATCTTCCTTTTCAACGCGAGAGCACTAAGGAGCTCGTGTCGCAGGAAAGCCGGCGTCGGTGGCGTGCGCTGAAATCAAGGATTCGTCGATAGGGGCATGACGTCGCAGCCACATGCCCTCGCGCGGAAATTTCAAACAACCCACAACGCTCACGTGAAACGTGACTGTCATCTGTGGAAGTAAAGTGATCAAAAAACAAGATATGTAATACGAATTAAAGGTCGCCCCATGTCTCAAGTGATTTTACTTTACAAAGTAATTTATTTGCCTTAAAACAAAAATTTAAAAATTTTAGGCGGGATTCGAAGCCACGACTGACTAGGCCACGGCTTAAGAACGAGCGAGAGTTTATGTGTTTATAAGTTTCTTTATCGAGTTCCAGTCCTAAAGGCGAAGCTTAAGTGTCCTGCGAGTGTTTTGAGCATATAATTTAAATAATCGAAATAACACTTTCGATGGCACTTAACAGGTCGACCTCCATCCGTGTAAAGCGAACATTGCGATACGATGGCCAGAAATTGAAGATACAACGTGTTAATAGATTTAGTGCTATAGCGTGCTATAATACAGACGCGATCGAGTAGATAATAATCTGAGACCAATACTCATCTCCTATAGTACCCGTTGAAGTGCGATCGGGCACTCCTAAAGTTTAAGCACCTAAAGAAAATATTTTTTTTCTTGAGTTTGGCGTTTCTTCAGGTGCGTTCTGAAAGGCCAATATGAAGCGGAAGTTTGTCTGCTTCTTGATCAGGTGTTGCGGTGACGTCAGAATGCTGATCTCTGATTGGATCTGATTGGAAGGATAGTGGGTGTAGACCTCAAGGCATCTAGCATTGAGGTCTACCCATATACCTGCGTGAGAGCCAATCAGAGATCGGCGGTCTGACGACAGTGCAATCCCTGCGCAAGGAGCAGACAAACTTGCGCTCCGCAATCTCTTAAGCCGAAGTCACCCTGCTCATATATCACATGAAAGATCCGATGTTCACTGCAGACATGATGGCAAAATTATCTTCGGAAACGCCTGAAGCATGTTCGAAGCATGGTTGCTTCATGCTTATACTTCGAACATCTCTGCAGACGGTTTTTTATGTCCAATGTAACAGAACCATCATACAAGGAAGAAACACGCATCAGAAACTGTCTGCAGACTGTCTTTTGTACAATGTGTTCGAGTTGGACCGCGGCTTTAAAAGCGAAACGAAAGATGTCTCTCCGAGGCTCCCACGAGGTTCCTTTTCATGCATCGGGTAGCGTTTTTGTAAACATTTGTATAAATCTGAAAGTTCCCGTCTCGAAGACCATTTCTTCCGGCTCGAGGTAGTACATCCTCGTTTCATCGAGCCGTTTCCAGGATCACAGACTTAGAGAAAACAAGTCAGAAAAACAATGCATCGTGTATTCAATCTGGGCGACCACACGGTAATACATTTTTCCGGGTCCTGGCTGCACACAGCGCATGCTCAACGGAATCGAGGCACGGGTGAGGGGTTGCCACGCGGAGATTTCCTCGAAGGAGGACACACCTGCGATTTCCGGTGAAGGATCGCAGAATCCCGCTCAGCTCCCTCCGTGCGTGTTTACCCCGCTATCGCGCCATACGAGGTGTGTGCTGCCGGTTGAATTGGGATCAAACGATTTTTTTCTCTTCCGCTGTCGGTCTCGGTGAACGCTCGGGAAGAAGGTATTCTAGTAACACCCTTTCGAAGGCTGCGCGAAGAATGGCGGAGATCTCTTAAAATACTAAATATAAGACGAATCGGAATACGCGAGAATAAAATCGCGTTTCATCTGTCGGAAGCATCCGCACGTTTATATTGGTTTTTGGTGAACTCTGTGTGGGACCAATAGGAAACAAAAGGAGGAGAAACCCCCCCCCCCCCCCCCCCCCAACAGAACTATTCAAGAGAGTGGAGGGAGTACTAGAGCAGGAAAATAGAGGTGACAGCTCTGATTCAAAGCAAGATGGCCAAGGCAGATAAGAAATGTCTGGAAGAACTGAGGGAGGCAGGGCGTGAGGCCCCACTAAATTTCTTTCGACATATACAGGGCCAAACAGGCCGACCCAGGGAGGACGCGGTAATCAGGGACGATGCGACGGGAGAGGAGCTGGATTCTGGAGAGTCCCACCGGTACATGAACTGAGAAGTGGATTGGGGACATGTTCGCAGGGGACAGCCGAAAGATTGACAGTGAGGAGGGGGAGACGGAGGACGAACTGCAGGAACAACTGAGCAGAGAGGAAATCACAGAGGAGGAGTTAAAGAGAGCAGTCAAAAGGATGGGAGGAACCACAGCCACTGGAATGGACGGTATCCCAATGAGGCTGATGAAGGAACTGGAGCCAGAGACGAGAGCACTGCTGCGTGAAATCCTCAACCAGATCCTGAGGGAGGGATGGGTGCCGGTGGAGACTCGGACTCATCTACAAGGGAAAAGGGCAAAAGTCAACGCTCGGCAACTATCGCCCTATAGCCATCATATCGGTGCTCAACCGCGTGTTCACGCAGATAATACGAGACCGACTGCAGACGTGGCAGAGGCAGAAGGAGTCATGGGGGAGCTACAGAACGCTTTCCGGTGGAAAAGACGCCTTGAGGACAACTTATTCGTGCTCACGCAGGCCATAGAGATCGCCCAGAGGAAGAGGCGTCCACTTTACTTCTGTTTCCTCGGCATCAGCAGGGACTACGACTCAGTCGACTATAAGAAGCTGTGGATGCAGCTAGGAAAGGAGGGGGGGGGGGGGGGGGGGATCGGACGGGAATGGGTCAACCTGCTGAAGAAATTTACAGGGAGACGACTGTGGTGGCACAGTGACAAGTAGAGATGACTCATCCAGTAGCCATCACCAAGGGTCTGAGACAGGGATGCCCACTGTTGCCACTGCTGTTTATGCTCTACAAAGCGAGCTTTGAAAAGAGACTACAGGGCTGCGCCGAGGGCTTCACCCTGGAATATACGGAGGCGGGGACCTGTGGGGGAGGAAAAATCCCTGGGCTAATCTATGCCGACAATATCGTCTTGATGGCAGACTCCCTGGAGGGCCTGCAGGCCCTCATAAACAAGTGCAACACAATGGGGGCGGCACTGGGGCTGCGTTTTAGTGCTAAGAAGTCGGCATTGATGGGCTTCGGGGACAGAAGAGACACCGAGGCAGATGACCTGAAAACCCAGGGGGAACAAGTACCGTGGGTATCAAAATACAAGTACCTGGGGATCCATATCCAGGAGGGCCAAAACTACCTCGAAGACTATGAGACCAGGCTCCAGGCTAAGAGCAGGAGGTCCAAGGGGATATCGCCTACCAGAGCCCTTTGGGGTTACAACCACTACGAGATCTCCCGGGTGGTGTGGAAGATGGTGGCAGTGCCGGGTCTCACCTTTGGAAATGGAGTTCTGTGCTTGTCGTCCCGCACGCGTGAGTGCTTAGAGGTGCTCCAGAGAGAAGTAGCACGGGCGTCACTGGGAGCCAGCCGAGGAACACCTAACGAGGCAGTGCAGGGGGACATGGGGTGCTCAAGCTTCGATGCCAGAGAAGCCCGGTCCAAGCTGGACTTCGAACGACGCCTCTGCCAAATGCAGAAAGGGCGGTGGGCAAGACAGGCTTTCAAATGCATTCACCTCAAGAGCCTCTCGACTAGGTGGGTGCAACGGACACGCCAGCTGGCCCTCCGGTATCGCATAAACAGCCCTCTCCTCTACCCGACTCCAGAACAACAGATGGAAAACATCCGCACGAGAGTCACCGAGACCGAGACTCAACGGTGGGCGGAGAAGGAGGGACAGAAGCCGGCACTTGCCTTGTACACCAGGGAAAAAACAGGAAGTGAGGAAGGTAGAATTCATGGACAACGGCAGGGGCAGTGGACTTTTGTTCGACGCCCGAGGAGGCATGCTGCGAACGCGCGTGCTTCGGGCATAGTATACAGACACCGACGTGCGTTGCACCCTGTTCACACAGGGGGCCGAAGAAACGCTGCAGCACGTCATCCCAGAGTGCACGGGCCTGCAGCCTTAGGTGCTGTGCGGCGGAGACATGGCGGTGGCGTTTGGCTTTCCGGGAAATCGACGAGGAGGGCAACGACAGAGTCAACGACGGCGCCGGCAGCACCGTGGGCAGGGGCCCGCGGCCAATACCGGTGGTGGAATGGACAAAAAGAAGACTGGACCACTGGTGGAAGAAACGAAAAACCAAGAAGAAAATAACAGACAATTTCGGCTAGATCTAGTACGCTGGGGTCTTCGATACAAAAGGGTTAGCCGTATATTCAAATCCAAATCCAATAAGTATATGGCATCTGTGCCGAACTAATGTCGGCCTTCTGGAGGAAGATGGAGGAAGAATTGGAAGATTATACAAAGCGAACTAGTTTGGAAACGACAACAACAATCAGGCACGCATATCCGGGTCGTCGGTACAACTCGAGGCATGAATTCGATGCAATAGCTGCGCAAGCGTTTATTTTGGAGTGTGGTCCAATCAACTTGTTGGCACAAGAATGGCTCTAAAACCTTTTGATCGCGGAAATTTAAACGAGGGGTTTATCGGTCGCCGCTTTGGTACTGGTCAGTTCTTATGTTCTCACTATTGAAACTGAGACATACGAAGACAGAATTAAGAAGGGGTGTTTCGAGAACCAATTATATCAGACCAATATGCCTGTTATACATTTTTATGACCGCCGTTGGTTTGTCGAAAGTGAAACTGCCTTATGAGTTATCAGATGGCACTGAATATTGAATAGTGTATGTAGCACTTTTCAAAACTGCGCCTCCTCCAGTAGCTGTTGCGTCGATTATCCGAGCCGCCATATCTTCGGCACGCACTTTGAGCCCGCATGGGTACAAGTGCTGCGTCAGCGTTTGAGGTGCGCTCGGGTCCAAATCTACTCGACTCGAGTACTGCGTCAGAGCTCAGCGTAAACACGGATCGAATCTCACGCTTCGTTCAGGAAGTGATGTCAAACATATGGCGGCCGCCAGTGTTGCTGCATGACCTTTTGAAAATGGCGTATATTCGTGAACCTTAAAGGGGCCCTGCAAGGACTTTTTTACTTGTTTTTAATTTGCACCAAACCTGAGCGCACTGAACGTCGTAACTTAATGAAACTTTTATTTTCTCGAATTTCGCTTTATTTTAAAAGTTATAGGCAAACTAAAATTACTAAAACAAGCAAAAAATAACCTCCTTCATGTCGTTCTTGGTCGCTTGAGTGGCCGTAAGCTAGAGGAGGGGTAGTGAGCTCAGGGAGCGGTCACGGCTGCCGCACTCCGTGTCGACGGCTCGAGAGGGCGCCACTAAAGCATGTTCTGGATAGGGTGTATGATGCGGGCAGCCAGTGCGGCTCGCATTGCATTTGCTGCGCGATTAAACACTAATTCGGCATGACACTTCATTGGTCACAAACGACAGCAAACACGGGGTAAAGATCAGTTCAGAACGGGAGCCACTTCGCGCTGCCATGCCGCCATAGGACCAAACCGCAAGCCAAAGCAGCTTGCCGAAGGCCTTCGGAACGCTCGGAACCGGTAGGATCATCGACTGCAGCGCCACAGCGTACACCTGGGACCTTTCTACGTTCGCCGCTCGTCAATGCCTGATCCCACTACACCTTTCTAGAATGCGCCGCCTTTTCCACCGCCTTGTGGCGGGTATGTCGATGGGTCATTTCTTGTTTCCGTACTTTGTAAACTGCATTTGTTTCTTTTCCGATCTAAAAT
Organism: Ixodes persulcatus; assembly: GCA_013358835.2. NCBI lineage: Eukaryota > Metazoa > Arthropoda > Arachnida > Ixodida > Ixodidae > Ixodes > Ixodes persulcatus. The sequence continues at coordinate 207,583 of JABSTQ010000371.1, forward strand.
ACTGAACAAAAACTTCTTTTATAAATAATTGAAACTGATCGCGCCACTTATATCTTGTATTTCGACTAAAAAGAAGCTTTTAGCGGCTCTGACCAGTAGTAAGCCCAGCACCAAAGACGTCAGATATCCCCGGTTTCGGCACCGCTGGTCGCCCCCGTAGGTTGAGGAGGTTTCCGCGTCATCCGGTTAAAATATGACGCACTGATATTTAGCCACTCTCTCCGTGCTCGCTGGCTTGCCCGAACCCCAAGAGACGTGGAAACCGCAAAAAAAGGTAGACGCTTAAATATGATTGCAGGGCCCCTTTAACTATAGCTAGTCAACTGCTGAAAAAGTATCGTGCCCTGATGGCTGTGGTACCGATGCCGCGACTGCTGTGCTACCAACGACAGAGGCTCTCGTTCGGCGTTGACCAGTTCACCGTCAAAGGAATGCTGACCCGAAATTTGGATTTCGCAAAATAAGGCCGCAGTAGCGTTGAACGAACTTCAGAACATCACTCATAGACCGAAATCTCAAACGGATGGCCGTATTTTTGGAAAATGAGGGTGCTATCAAGCGAGAACTGTGACGCCACGACCCTCCCTGGAACAGTGGAGAAGGAGAGGAAGCGGCCTCGCTTCTCTCCTCTTCGCTTCGGTTTAGCTGCTCGGGGGTACGAAGCGAGGAGGGCGCATGAAAATCGTGACGTGTCATGTCTCGTCGGCCTCGTCGGCCGCGTTCCATCGCGTACTTCTTTTCCAAAAATACAGCCAACCGTTAGAGATATCGCGGTATGAGTGATGTTTTGTGGTTTTGCAGCGACCCGCCTATCGCTCGAGTCTCGTTTTGTGAGCTCCGAATTTCGGTTCCGCATCTCTTTAAAAGGAACCTGAAGCGGTTCTGTATTTGAGTAAAAACACTTAAATCGTCTTCATATGACCTCCAGGATCACGAATATCGAGAGTATTTTTCAATTTGGTGCACCGAGGATACAGAAAATAATTTCCAGAGTACAGCCAAAGCTACTCCTTCCGGGAGCGTGACGTCATAAAATAAGATTTCAGAATCTCCGGTCTGGCCCATCTTCAGCGCTTATCAAAGCTGTGACGCGCACTCTTGCTATTTTCAAAAAGATTAAAAAAAATCTAAAAAAAGACGGCACGACTGGTGTCAGTGCGGTGGAATAGATCTGGCGACATTGCAATTGCACGCGCTACCCATACGAGCGACACGCGCTTGGCGGCCGAAACGTCTGCGTTTTACGTAACATCTTGTCGGATATTTCTCGTGTTTTCTCGCGTTTAAATACATTTTCAGGGAAAACGAACGTGATATACAGATTCACGGGATAAAAATACTCTAAAATTCACCTCTAATACCCCTGTTACACGGGCACACTTAACCGCGGTTAACTCGGCTGAACTGCTGTTACGCGGCACCACAGATACCGCACTATAGACCTTTCCAATGTTTACAAAATCACAGTCCAGCGTGCGATCTTCACAGTCCAGCACCTGCGTGTTCGTCGCTTCGGAAAGCGAGCAAAGAACGCGCCATACGCACGAACACTCAAAATGGCACCGGCCACACGCTCTTTTTTAGAATGGTCTATACTCTCGGGCAGCTATTCCATAAGAAGTGAAGAGAGCGCGTGCACTGCTTTGATGGGTGCTCAAGGTGCTCGAGCGCACGTTCGCCCATAGCTTTGACTGCATAGCCGCAGAATGTCCTACGCAAGTATTGTGCACTTACTGTGGCTTAGCGTAACCGCAGTTAAGTGTGCCCGTGTAACAGGGGTCTAACTCGTTTTCTTCGAAACCTCTTCAGTTTCCTTTTCAAGGCCGAAGTAAACTTCGCGCTTTTCACTTTTGCCAGCCTCCACCTTTCCTATATCCTCTCCACTTTTTACCTAGCCCCAATATGGCTCCCCTTGCAGCTTAGGAGAGGGGAGCACTAAGAGGGTTATCTTCCCTGCAGAAAACCCTGGTTGTACGTACTTCGACGTAGCGCGCAGCAAACGCGGCGTAGCGCAGCGCGCACAGATACTGATTAGTCGCAGATATCGGAATCCTGCTCGCCGGAAAATGAAACGGGCGCATTCTGCCCTCATCTGCTTTCGCTGCGCACAACGTCGGAGAACGTTTAGGCGTCTACGCGTCGCATGTTCCCTCGAGGTGGCTCTGTCGCTTGGCTGAAGAGGCGAGGGTGTTTGATGAGCTCGGAAAGGGTGAAGACGGGCGAGGGAATGAACCAAGCACGAAAAGTGTGAAATAAAACAAATGCTAAATTGCGCTTTTCCGCGCGCGAAAACAGAAAAAAAGGACAAACAGAAGTAGAAAAACGTCTGCCATCTGCCCCGGCACTTTGCTCCGACGAAAAAGTTTTGAGTTCTTGTTTCATTTTGTCGCGTCTAATGGCGGGCCAACCTCCGCATATGGTCGAACCCGCTGGTGTGTTCACAAAATACCTTTTCGCGAAAGGTATACGTATCCCGAGACAAAGCGGCCGGCCTACGCATCCCCAGGTGGCGGGTTCGAATCCCGACCGAGGTGCCCGCAATATGACGGAGGCTTATAGCGGAGAAGGCGCCGTGTAACCGAGCTTTCGGATGCACGTCAAAAGATTCCCAGGTGGTCGAAATGAATCCTCTGTCCTCCATTGGGGCGTGCCAGGTGCCCATCGTTGGTTTGGCACGTAAAACCCTCAAATTGAATTGACTTTTGGTATATGTATCTTTGCAGATACTTTTAGAGCGCAGCTCTTAGGTGCCCGTTTCCTTGTTTCGCGGCGTTGCCGTCGGCGTCAGCGTCGGCGTAACCGCGCTAAATTTAGCGGCAAAGTTGACGTCACGTGACCTCAACACCAATTCAATTCCCCGCTGAATTAAGCGGGGACTTGAATTGCTGTTTAAGTCACGTTACATCAATTTTCCCGCTAAATCTAGCGGAGGAACTGGATTTGTGCTAAGGTGACGTGACATAAAGTCATGTGACGTCATTTTCCCCGCTAAATTTATCGGGGAACTTGAATTGGTGTTTGAGGTCACGTAGCGTCAATTTCCCAGCTAAATTTAGCTGGAGGAGGAGGAGGAGATGAGGAGGGGAGGGGGAAGAGGAGAGGGTACGGAGGAGGAGGAGGGGCATACCCTCCCCTCCTCCTTCTCAAGAGCTGCGCTCTAATTTCGCATTACAGAGGTTTGTAAAACGACTTTCATTTTTTTAGTTACTTTTTCAAAAATGTATTGAAGTTATCGTTACAGTCACTTTAAAAAATATGTATCGAGTTGTCAGTTAAATGTTACCAAAAAAAGTAACGAGCAACATTATCGTGATACGTACCCAAGACTCGCCCTGCGCATCTAATTACCGCTCTTCAGCCAATCAGGTGGCGGCATGAACCGACAGGAACGTCGGAGGACCAGCCGCGTATCAGGAACACAATAAGCCAAGCCCTGCGCTTGATAAGTTGTCAGTTAAGCCTTCCCTCGCTGAGACTGCGCAACAATTAGGTCGTGATATATCGATCGCCCTTCTCATTACCCGCGCATATTAAAGCAATGCAAACCCTCGCTGTTCTGAGAGCATCTCATGGCAGAATATGAACCCCATGACTTGTGAGGGTGATACGCGAACAAACCAGGGTCTTACATATATGCTGACCCTTGTGTGGTCGCTTTTGGTGGGAGAGCCCTGAATGTGGGCATGCGCAGATGCTTCTCTCTTTGGGTTTTTGGGCAGGCGCAGTACTCGAGTCATAGCTCCCGTCGGTAAACGCGCTCGTATTTAAATAGTGAATTTCCCACGTAGCCAGGCTTCACTTAAAGGGGCAGAAGTGCACGCGGAGAAAATACAGGGTGTTCGGAGGAGTGAAAATTCGCGTTCTCCTAAACGCGAAAACAAACTACACATCGCAGAAAGCTCGTGGTTCTGGAACATGCTTCTGTACCGAGAAATAAAAGCGTGCTTCAACGAGCGAAAAAAAAAAGAAACTGATATAAAAAAACGCACATTGTTTAAATGCTTGAATTGGATAATTACGTCAGAAAGTAATTTTTCTAAATGAAACAAAAAAAAAATTATTGCACGTTGTTTCCACCTTGAAACTGATTTTCGACTTAGGAAAGATTCCGAAATCTGCTTTTTATTTTTTATTTTTTTTTATTTTGAGACTTAAAATCGGAAATAGAACATATTTCAGAGCTACTCAAATAAGTGTCGCGACGTAAATATTTGACAATATTGGAAGTAAAAGTGAACTTTGTCACCTACGTATCCACAGCGTGCATTTAAGTCATCAAATGGCAATTGATGACTAAAATGTCTCCTACAATTCAACGTGTTTCATGAAAACTGTAGAATATATCTAATGAACACTCGACCCTAGCTCCTGCGAGAGGTTGGTACATTTTGCTTTGCACCTAGACGCCTGTGATAGGCGTCACTATTTTTTATACAAGTGAGCGGCCGGCGAAATGCAAAAATAAATAACCGACGACACCGATTCCAGAGCTCGATTGTTTTCCCCCCTGCAGACTATAGGGAAACGAATCGTGGAGCATCGATTCCGTTGCCGTAAGAGCCCGATTTATCCGAAGCCTTCTTTATTTCGTGAATATCTTTTTTGTATTTTCTTTTTGTCTTTCTGGGGAAAACGAACGAACGTAAGGTTGCAGCACTCTTGAATCTTGAAAGTGCTTAGAGATCGTATGCAGGAGAAGAAAACGAGTTTCTTTTTTTGGGGAAGGCAAAGTCTGGGGGAGATGGCCGAATTTCGGATAGCGCTGGGAGGAAAAGACCAAACAAAAAAACACGCTACTTTTTTTTTCTACCGGGGCAGTTGCTGTGTGAGAGAACAACAGGGAGAGGCGATTGCGTGGAAAAAAGGGAAACATTTTGCCTTTTATGTTACGCTAGAGCTGAGTTTGGTCACGGCATCGCCGCCACCTTCCCCCAGTTTTTTTGTTAGTCCATCCCTTCATTTTCTTATGTTTTTATATTATTTTCAACCGGAGCAAAAAGGCCCCGTGACTGGTAATTTTTTTTCTCGATTCTCCTATTCTTGACAGAGATCAATTATAGCGCGAACCGCTGCTCAAAAGAAAAACAACAAAAGTTCCTTTTCTTTTTGTGGTCCGATTTGAAGCCGCGGAGGTTGACGAGGCCACCCGCCACGATCGATCCGAGTTTTGTAAGTCCCGCGCCTCTACACAATTGGGTAACCTTGTTTCCAGGAATTTTGACCGGGCGCAAATTTCCCGAGCACCTGAAGGAATAAAGCATGAGAGCACCTTTTGTTTGCTTCTTTCTTTGTTTATTGGGATTCTTACCGGCGTCACCAGAAAGGAATGTCAGGTAAAAAAAGCACTGCTATTAGTAAGTTACAGGTCAAGAAGGTGGCGGCAAATGCCCCTCAAAGGGGAATCATTTATCCCTCCGCCACCTCCGCATCCAATAGCGTCCCATCGTTTCCGTGACGTCGCGGCCAACGCGCGAGGAGGGTCTTGCCCTTTTGTACATATTTGCTTTATCTTTCGACTTTGACTTAGCATTGTGGAAGCCATGAGTTTTCCCCTCCGATGAAAACAAGGACGACTCTCGGGGATTAGCTTCCCACTCCGATGGATACAAAGGCTGCTTTCAGGAGCTCTGTTCCCCCTCCAATGAATACAAAGGTCGCTTTAATAGAAAGTGGGGGTCGAAGACAAGTTGGCACCACTCTGTGGCCATTATCTATCCATTGAAGCGGAACAATTAAGGAGCGTTTCCAGTGAACTCTTCTTTCGACTGCGGGGGAATTTGAAACGGGCGCATCACGCTTGTGGGAGGAGCTTCTCCTACCTTCTTGACTCTTAACCGACTATACCTGAGAAAATACCTATCCATCAAACAGTTCTATTATATTCTACTATAATCCACCAAACAAATCTACTATATTCGCACAATTTCGTGATGGCAATAGTGAAATACTAAAATTTGCAGATGATCATTATCACACGAGACGAGACAGAGCAACACCATAAACAAAACTCCACTAAATGCGCATAAAAACTTAATTAAAGAATTAGAAACAGTAAATATTAAGCATCTTTTTATCTCATACACATAATTCGAACTTCGTTTATTATGTAATAGAGCGTACAATTTTATTTTAGTTTATAAACTCTAAAGCCTGCGCGAAGCAAATTTCACGTGTACTGTTGTAGATATACTAGGATATGTCCCACGGTTCCTTCATTCATGTCGTTCATGTTCATTGTTTTGTAAGCTCTCCTAATACATATCTTCTAAGGATAGAGATATAAATGATTACATTAGGAAAACTTATTTGAAGTCGAAAATTAAACTCCTGGGGTACCTCAAATGTCGGATGATGGTGCGCGCTAAGGTATTTTACAAAAATACCTTAGCGCCTAAAGTATCGCAACTCAGACCAGGCGTGTAGCCCCTTCCCCCCCCCCCCCTCCCCCCCCCCCCCCGAAATCTTCCATTTTCTAGGACCTCCTCTCCCCCCTCCCCTTAGCTCATACAGCATTCTGTCATGAGCGCCCCCCCCCCCCCCCCCCGCGAACCAAAATCCTGGCTACGTGCCTGCCTCAGATCATAAAAGAGCGAAGAAAAGTAATGCATCAAATTCCAAAAAAAAACAAAAAAACAACATGTAGACGAATGTAACAACTGTGAACTAGGGTGGGAGAGCACTGATGCCTGACATGCATAGAAAGAAAGCAGTAGGAGTGTGCTAAGGAAAAGAACCCGTATTATAATTCCTGGAAATTGCACCAGTGAAACTTTTTAATACGCCTCGCAAGTGGGCTCATTTTCGTCTTCTGCGCATGAGAAAGGAGGTAGCGGTGACGTCAGAACGCCGAGCCCTGATTGGCTGATCGCGACCCCCCTATCTGAGCGTCGTCTGCTCGCAACGTCGTCTGCGTCTGTCTTACCTTTCCTGCGACTTTCGGAAGTACAGGTCTTTACGAGCGAGCTCGACATCGCCTTTCAGAGAGGGGAGACGAAATAACTCGAGCGGTACGTTGTTTTTGTCGAACAACTAGCAGACGCGCATCAAGGAGGGAAGTCAAGGGACTCGCTGGCGAGGTGTCCCGAGGCGCCGAGGTTTGTCTGCTAGAACCGAGAGTGTCCGCAAGTTCCCTTCCAAATACATTTTCCCTCCTTTCGTGTGCGGCGAGACTCCTCACTCTTTAACGGCGTCGGCGGGTTGGCGCAGTTAACGTCGTCGGCTTACGTCTGCTAGTCAAAGCGATGGCTGCTTTACCTTTCCTGCGTCTGTCGGAGATTCGCCGCTTTTTCACCGGCGAGAGTCACCCCTCGGAAAACAAGGAGATGACAAGAGGAAGAGATTGACCTCTTAATCTAAAATTGAGGTCAGCGATCAAAGTATAATACGGGAAGGGTTCACAGGGGTCGCGCGAGCATATTCCATTCAGCACGCCAGCCGGTCGTGGGCAGACGGTCTTGGCCAAGGACCGTCGGAGCACCACTGCGCCGCTGCTAGGCCTATCTGCCGAGCTCGCTTGGACGGGGTCAGTGGAATCGTGGCCGTTGGAGCATTTCCCGGGTGTTTGTGGATCCAGCGTTCTTGTTCGTCGTGGTTTATTTCAAGTACTTTTTACTTTTTTTCTTGCTGCTTGTAGTCGTGACGCGTGAGAAGAGCACGTACAAAAATAAACGTCCGTTGGTCGTCGCGACCAAGTAACTGAGCGACGCTGTCGGCCATGCTGAGTTGATCGTCGTAGGATTCCGTCGTAACCTGCGCAAAACTTACGATAATTTCGTTTCGTGAATACGAATTTGTTCTCACGTTTTGTCTTACACACTCTTTCGGCGTAACATGGTTTTGTGAATCTGGCCTCTGCACTTCCGAAAGTCGCAGGAAAGGTAAGACAGACGCAGACGACGTTGCAATGGAGCAGACGACGCTCAGATAGGGGGGCCGCGATCAGCCAATCAGGGCACGGCGTTCTGACGTCACCGGTACCCCCTGCGCGAGAAGCAGACGAACTTGCCCTCCGCATAGCTTTAAGGAACCGAAACGTTTTCTGAGTTTGTGCCTATCTGCTAATGGTAACTTGCCGATTACAATGTTGGACCTTGCCAAATGTTGGGAGATTTCTTTGGTTTGGGTTTATTCTTTTGTGTCTTTTCTTCGTGCTCTTTCTTTTGTGTTTTTGCTTTCTTGTGAGGTCTCTACGCATCGGTTGGAGGTTACGGTACACAGTGTGGTTTGAGACAGCAGGTGTTTTGAATCTGTCAAGGAGGTGTGGACGTGTATATAACGCGATTTTTGTTGAATATACTTTAAAGCTGCGTTTGAGACTTCGTTGTTCTATCGGCTTTTAGTATTCCTCCGTCTTGGGTTTACACGAAGGTATTTCGCATCTTTAAGGTAACACACACGCATGCATATACACACGCACGTGCGCGCAAGAGCATCCACAAACACACATACACACACACACGCGCGTGCGCGCGGGTGTGCATTGCATTGCACTGCATTACAAGGTGAACAGCGATGTGGCTTCGCGCTAAGCTTGCATCGTTCTTTAGCTACTGGCACCATGCGTAGAGCACTCTAGGCCTCTTCAGCGCTTGTTATGTCCCTGAAGAGGGAGATAAAGCACTTTTTTACGCACACGGATGCAGTTTAGAACGCGTAGATAAATAGCAATTACGCCAGAGCTCGGAAGATAAGTAACAAATTAGGTTTTCCACGAAGAATAAATAAACGAAATAAGTATTTTTGTTATATTTTTATTACTCGGTGGTCTCGGCAATGCTTTCGGACGCCTCGCCGAGAAGAAGACCCGTGTGGCGAGTGACCTGTGACTCAGCCAACACAAACTCAAGGACAACACCTGCGCATGACGTCATCGTTAGTGGATCCGAAGCGGCAAACACGTCGAAGCTTGACGAGAGCCCGGCGGCAGACGCGTCCATCTTGGCGTCGCCGCCTGCTAATTTACATCGCATTCGTTGCGAGACGCTGCAAGACCTCCTGGCGGCGATGCTAACGTTACCTAGGCGGCGCTGTGTGCACATCCACTAGCGATGACGTTTTGGGGTGGGAGAGGGGGGAAAGGGGGGGGGGGGTCCCGCACTTTAACTTTTATGTGGTTACCTCACTTGCATGCCGACTGATGGCGCGCGCAGTTTAACGGCTCAGCGAGCAAGTTCTAAGAGGGGGGGGGGGGGGGGGGGGCACCCGACGTACATAAGCACCCCAGAGGATGATCATCTGGGGCCTGCATCTAGGAACGCAGTGAGACCTTGGGAGGGCTGCTTGCATCCCGACTTCACCCGTCGACGAGGGAAGGGATCGGCTTCCATCCTCGTAGGTGACCTCAAGTGGAGAAGCTGACCTTCTCGAGAATTCCTTAAGCCGCTGTCACGCTGCTCATACATCATACCATAGCCTCATCTATACTCACAATGTCAGGCAGTGGAACGACGGAGCCATCGAGTACCCGGTCACAGATTTGTAGCGCGAGGATCTGGTAGCAAAGAACAATTCTCGAGGAACTTGGACGTCAGCGCACAGCATTTGCAGCGGCGAGTATCCGAAACATGGTTTTCAAACCCGACGAGAGAAGAAGCGGTAGCGCGAGGAACGCGAGGAGCACGAGCGGACATTCCATCGCTCGGTAGAAGTGTGTTTCGGCGTCTCGCCGCAGCGGGGCGTCCGTCATGTGGCCCTCCTCTCACCCGTTGTCTGCCGTTCTACATTTGCAATTTCGGCGGCTGCGTCTCGTGGCGATCTGCCAGGCTTCATCACCATAGAGGAGGCTATGATCAAACAAAAGACACGGCCTTCACTGCAGACGGGATAATCTGCGGATTCGCCTCAAGCCTGTTCCAAGCATGTATTGCTCCATGCATTCTTCAAATATGTATGCGGACAGCGCTTCTATGACCAAAGGGACCGTCATAGTAAAAGCCTCAGACAACGTCTACAGAGCGTCGTTTTTGTTACGACGTATTAGCAGTGTGACTGCGGCTTTACCTGGCCGCTTCATTTCTCTATGTGGTTTGTACTCAACCATGTACCTTGGAGCACCATTTTGTACCTTTGTATCAAACTAGACTTTTTGCACTGTATACGATGTTCTCGTGTCTTCAACGAAGATAGCCACCGGGACGTGTTATCCGTGTCTACATTGATTGAAACTCCCGGGGAAGTATCTCAGTTTCAGTGTTAACGATTAGCTCTGAGATTAAACTCTTCCCACAATTAAAACATCTCACAATTTAGTTTTTGTTTACTCGCGTTCGTTTTTGCAGAAAAGTAAATTAATATTCGGGTTTTTCATGAGTACGGTCGGAGCGAGTTACGCAAAGATAGTCTCAAACCAGGGAGACGTCTTAAAAAAAAATACACCGACTTCACGCAACATTAAAGAAAACAAAAAACATTAAACCCTTTGTTTTTTTTACGCGGGGTCATCATCACTAGTTCAAGCGTTCGCCATTTCGAATCGACAAAGGGTTCAATAACGTGCTTTCGAAAACATGGCAGACGCTACCTGCGGCAGTAATAGCGCACAAAGCTGTGGAATGAAACTTCGTTAGAATTCCGGCGGTTGTTACAAGCGTCGCAATTCAATCAAAAAGACGCTGGAAGCCTTAAAGGCATGTAAAAGCAATACAACCTAGAAGGCGAGGAACGTCATTACTAGTGGATCCACGCAGCACCTTCTAGATTTTGTCAGCATCGCTGCCTGCGCGTCTTGCAGCGTCTCGCAACAAGTGTGACGCTAGCACACGGCGACGTTGAGCACCCACTAACGATGACGTCTCTCGCAGGCCTTGTCTTCTAGGTGGTATTCATAAACGTTTCCGTTTGTCCCAGCACTTGCATTGGGTTTGCATGTAAGAAAGATTAGGGAGTTTTAGAATAACGTACGCAATTTTAGCGCACGCTAGCGCTAAATTTAGCGCTTGCTTTAGCGCGCGCGACGCAAGAGAGTTTTAGAATAGCGTTTCTTCGCCGCGACGCAAAAGCCCAAGCATCTCGCGCTTGCAACGCCACTAAGATACAGCCACGATTTTTTATTTCACACACGAAATGATGCAACTTGAGAAAAAACAAGACTTTTGGTCCGGAGTAGCAGTTTTATATTTGTTTAAACGTGAGAGTGCGACGCGAGCGGTCGACCGGTCGTGTCTGCCGCATGCTTCGCCTCGGCAAGAGTGTACTGACCTTCGCCGATAAACGTTCGCTCGTCGCAAGCATCATGTTGCCGGTGATCGTTGCCCACACTACTGGGTTTTCCAAATCGAGTGCAATGTCGTCCCGTGGTCCCCTATTGAAAATCGCAGTCGCGAAGATGCCACCGACGTCGCGCGCACGACGCCGCCAAAGCGACCGCAGCCATGGTCCTGGGGGCCGCCATTTTTTTTAAACTGTGCTCGTCTTAGCTTTAGCCAACTTCTCTTCACAAATCCTCCTTAGAGGAGCGCAAAGGCCCTTTGCGTACGCACGCTATTTCCGAGAAATAGCGCACGCTAAATTGCGCACGCAAAGCGCAAAACCTGGTTTGCGTTCGGAGCATGCGCAGTGGCGACGACGCTATTCTTTGCGTACGCAAAGCTTTAGCGTGCGCTATTCTAAAACTCCCTATTCACTAGCGCACACCAACGTAGCGGAAGCACGCCGCACGATAGGCGGCGCCAGCAGCGTTGAAATTTCACGAACCCAACCGTCGCATGTATCACATGACCTCCAGTCGCGTTGAAGCGAGCTGATATTTGACCCTTTTTTATGAACTTACTCTACACTCTTCGCGCTAATACATGCGTTGTGCAAAGACTTCAACGACAGGAAAGTTCACAGAACTAAAAGTTGCAACAGCCGCTGAACTTAAAGCGACTAATGAAAAACTCACGCTGTAAAAAAAAAAAAAAAAAAAAAAAACGGTGGCGGAGTTATCAAGGTTGTTCTCTGGTTGCAAGAATGTCACGCGATCCGGTTGTTTGTCTTGGATAAAAAAGAAAAAAAAAAAACTTCATGAAGCCACGTTTTTTTTTTGTAGCTCTTTTTATTATTTTATTTTCAAGCTTCATATAATTAAATTTCATGCAAGCGTCCTACTCCTATTTTGCCTTCTAAAAAAAAAAAAAAGAAGCAGAAACTTTCTTAGCCATTGCCGGGACGAGCGGCATTTTTTATGAGTCTGATGCCTCCTTCGAAAGAAGACATTAAAGGATGTGCATTTTTCAACCATATCATGATTGATTAAAAGCGATGGACATGCAACATTTTCGCGAATGTCATATGTTCACTGCCATTCATCCAAACCTTTCTGGCAGCCAGGCCGCCAGAAAGGTATGGGACGCTGCAGGCCTTACTTATGCTTCTCGCTAAGTTTAGACAAGTGCCTACGACCGCTGGAGGTCCGACTTTCAAAGGGGGGCTATCACGAAGATGAATGTCTGCAATGCAAGCGAACTCTGTCTTTATTTTCATGCAGTTCTGAAATCCACTACTTCGTCAGCGAGGCAATCGAAATCAAAATCATGCCATGATCCTCTCCATTGCCAAAGAGTTCCCATAATGCAACACACTCAGTGTTGCAGGCCGGGATTTTCGGAATTAGTTCATTGAACCCAGGATCCTTGGGTTGTGTAGCGCAAGCTTTCATTCCACGTGCTCCAAGCTGGTGTGGGCTAGCCCACTCGGCCACCGAGTAGATCAGTCTGTTCCATGGAATAGTACCAATCTTTGATATGTAAAGGTAAAACACTGCAAAGCTTCCCATGAGAAGGCGTTAACAACTGAATCAACCGCTGAGAGTTCCTTAAAGGGTAACTCCGGTGAAAAGGCGAGCCAAATTAAATTATTTACATAGATTCACGGGGACTAAATTCGAAACTTTCACAATCTTTAGGGGGCGCACTGGGCCTATCAGAATGGCTGTGATCTGGATGATCGTCATAGAACAGCAGGACGAGGTAGGGTCTGCGACGAGTAAGTAATTCTAGTTTAGTAAACTTCGTACTTCCACGACAGAAAGATGTAAGCCTGCATCTTCGTTGTGAAGCTTATCATACAGGGCCTAGGAAGCCCGATTCTCACACGGTGGTACCACCATCACTGAAAGTTGCGAATACGAGCACTGCCAAAATATTACACTAATGGGAATCCGCGATCCGCTCTATAACCGATATTAAAAATGCTACCACGAGCTACTCAGCGAGCATTCAGCGAGTTGGCTGTTCGTCACGCAGCCTTATGCAATGACGTCTTGTTCGTACCCAAGGAGATTACTGATTCGTACTGCCACTTCTTTCACCGCGTATTTCTGCTGTGTTTCCGGCCGTCCCAGCGGACCAGTTTTGCTTGTTTCGGTATGTTTTAGCGGCCGAAGTGTGTAAATACTCCGCAGTGATCACGCACGAAACATTTTGACACCCGGCTCGCTCAAGCGCGTGGGGGTGCCGAAGGTGGCATTCACTAGCGGCCATTGGTGAGTGTGTGCCTGCTCAAAACGAGCTTATGATAAGCTTCGACAGCGCTTCTGCAACGTGTATTGCACAGCATCAAGAGTGTAGTTCTTCTCAAAAAGTACGTGGGGGCTCGTTCTGAAGCCTGGTTCAGACAGTTGCGTTTGACTGCGTTTGACTGCGTTGTGGCAGCGAGAAACCAGGACATCCCAGCTGCTTATATCGCGTGCCAAGATGATTCCTTGAATTGGATTCCACGCTTCATTCGAAGCACAGATGGGCCGGTGACTCGCTTTCGGTTCTCGACGCAACGCAGTCAACCGCACTCAAACGCAAGTGTCTGAACCGGCCTTTAGCCTTCGCTGAGCCTGCGTTCATCCTGGCAAATTTTCTTTTTGGCCGGCAACTTTATGATTATGTATGATGTTTGATATCTACGAAGAAAAGCAGTAAACCAGCCGTACTATTTGATCTGACTCATCGGAACTGCTCTTGCAACTAGGCCAGTCGTATGTTTAGCGGTACCGCGGTACGAACCTTGCATCACACGATGGCCATGCCGCCGATCACCAGGGTCGCCATCATTCTCGTGCCAGTAATTTTGGTTTCACCGTAGAGCCTCAAAACAAAACTAAAAAAAAAAAAACTACAAAACTACACGAGGCATTGAAAAAAAAAGCACCTCCTAATTGAGGCACATTTCCTTCACTAAAAACAGTCATAAGCCTAAAATCGAGAAAGTGCACCGGAGTTACTTTCTAATTCGATATAACATAATCATTGGGCTTCCTGTAGAATCAGCTTAGGCAATGAGTAAGGCGAACAGCACCGCGGCTCATTGCTATTGGCCATGTCCCCTCGGCATCAAAAACCCGTCCATCCTTTTTTTTCTTTTTCTTCTACGGGAGGTGGTTGCATCTTTCATTAGGGAGTTTTGGTTAGTCGTTCCGATACCTCCTGTAACGATATCCGATAACGGTATGATGCATGCGCACAGGCGCCGGCAGAGCGTCGAATATCCTTATCAGAGTGATCGGAATGATCTATTATAACTCGCTATTGGCTGAACTGGTCTAAAAAAGAGGAACGCTCAGCGTTTCAAATGCATCTCGCGACGCAGCTTTCGGGCTTTCCTAGTTTTTCTCTTCCGTCGTGCCCTAATGCGCCATCGGATGGCCGATACCTCACGGTTACATCCCAGAGACAACTTTCACCTTCACTCTCCCTCTCTCTCTCTCTCTCACGTTTTTTTTTTTCGGCTACCGTTCCCTCAAACCCTCGAGGGCACCCTTTACGACACACACGCCGCTCTGAGGACGAGACCATCCAAATGTCCCGAATTGTCGAGAGCACAAACTGAAGTACCACCGCGCAATCGGACATCCGAGAGATGCCTCAATACCGGTCGGCGTCCGGGTACAATGGTATGTTGCAAGAGCCGTAGGAAAGGAAAACAGAAAGAACCGGAACAGTATATGTGATCCAATGTCCGGCAGCGTGGCAGTGCCCAGCGCACTGCCGAGGGAAGCCGCGGGAAGGGAGCGGCTGCAGCGAGATTGCGCGGTGGCGGCAGCGTCCCCGAGCGCGGTGTGCCCTCCTGGCTTTTGTCTCGCCAATGTCGTTTGTCAGCGAGGCCAGAATGGACGTCTTCCTCCGAGCGGACCGCGTACTCCCGCACGGGAGAGCGAGCGACGGTTATTTGTGCTCGACGCGAACCAGTAACAAGCGCCGGTAATTAACTCAGCGTCGTTTGTTATGTCCCCAGCGGCACTTTTTATTCCTTTTCTTTTTCGTGTGTGTGTGTGTGGGGGGGGGGGGGGGGAGGGGGAGGAGCCTAGCATGAGGGACCGTGTTATGTCGTTAAAGCCATGCCCCTTCTTGTTCGTCATGCTCGACGAACCTAACACAAAAAGGAGGCGTCCGGTAGGAGATGTAACAATTAGACTCGGGGATTCGAGGGTGCTGTAGTGAAACACACGCGGTGGTATACAGTGTGGGCGACGTACCCGCTCTGCTGGTGCCAGCCACCAATCCTGTACCTAAGGATTATAAAACGTTTCCGAGTCCTAACTTTGGCGAACTGCGTAACGGGCAGTGTGACCCAGGGTCAGGCTGGACGAGAAAGGACCGTGAGTCAAATGGTCAGGCGCTCAGCTTTCAAGTATAGGAAAGGCCTCGTTTTTTCTTTCTTCCCGGGGAAAGGAGGGGGAAAATGAAATGAGCGGTCGATTGTTTTGGAGCACCGTCGCTCGAACGAGTAGGAGGGCAAGTGCCGGCTGCAAAATTTTAGGTTCATTTTTGGGCTTAATTCCCGCCCCTGCCCGGTTTTTACATGAACGAGGAGAGTGTACAAAAGGGGTCTTACTTTAGACCTTGAGCTCCTTCAATTGAGTATCAAACGAAGATGGGCCGTGCAGGTTAACGTGTTCGTCTTACTCTTCTGCCCTTCGTTTTTGATTATTTATTGTTCATACTTTACACCTTTACCACAAGGGCGCAGCCATCTTGTGGCAAAGGTGTTTTGATCTCTCCACGCCACTGGAATGTTTTCACAAAGAAATGCGTGATTGTCACAGATTCTTGTTTTGCCTTAGGTACTCTTTCTTGAAATTTCCATGTTGAAATTTTAATTATTTATTAGTCCGGTATACAAGATAGGGAACCCACGTGACTCAAAGCCAAAGGAAACGGAAAGCGTCTAATAGACGCTTTCAGGCAGCTGTGCATGGGCGCCGCCATAACCTGCCTTCAGCTTGTGTTTCCTCTTATCTCTGCTCGCTTCACTTCATCATTTACACAGCAGCAGGTTATTGCCACTTTAGGTGCTACAGCGTTCTTCTCCCCAGCATAGGCCTTTGTGGAGGCTCGTCAACGCCCGCTTCAGTGGCCCGGCATCTCCGTAAGAAGAGAGAAAGTCGACAAGGGCGGTTCAATCTTGCGCGTGTTTAAAGCGTCTATATAACTGACGAAGTAAGAACTGGAGGAAGGAGCTTCAGTTGTCCGCCTCCAGCGCGAACATCCTGTCATTAGCAACCCTCCGGTGCCTCGTGCACATCGAGCGCGCTCGAGCAGCCGAAGCACTGGCGGAAGGCATAGATCGCATGATGAAGGGCGGCCGTTCGAAAGACACGCGTCCTGCCGTTCTCGAGCTACCCTTGACTGTACGCGACGCGCGTGAAAACTCCAGGGCCGGCTTTCTACTAGAATAAACATATAAAATAAAACTGTGAAAAACGAAAAAAAAAAAAAAACACTTCTGCCGGAGTTTACACGAGCGGAGTGGCACGTGGAGCCGAATCTTAGGAGCTCGCGCGTCCAATAGGCTTAGCAGGCTTTCTTTCACACAGACTAAGCTAAGACGCTGATTTTAACAAGCCGGCCCCAATTTCTACTTTTACAGACTAAATCGCTCCTTCAGAGTGATTAACTGGTATTGTCGTACCTTGTGGAGAGAGCTACAATGTATACAGTGATTTCCCAAGAAAAGGGAACCGTGTACTTCGGTCCGGGTAGATAAACTTATTCATCGCAGAAAGCTCAGTTCTTGGTGAGAATGTCACTCCAGCGGCTGGAAATGAACGAAAACTTTTGAGAACATCGCGTTTCCTGGATCAAAATATAATCGAGGAAAACGAAATTTCTCTATGAGCCGATATCCACTTAAGCCGGATAACGTCAAAACAAGAAATAACACTTTGGGTGCCTTTAGCATCTTTTTCAGTGAAAAACAACTTGTCAGTAAAGAAGAAAACAATATCCTCGTTCTTGCTGACAAGTTATTTTTTTTAATTGAAATAAATGCTACAATTGTCCACATTTTTGTTCCTTTTTTGACGATGTTAAACTTGGGTGGACGTCGGTTCATTAAGAAATTTCGTTTTTCTCCATTTGTTTTTTTTTTTTTTGGTACAGGTCGTGTTTTCAAACTTTCGCGTTCTACCCCAACCGCTAGCGTCACATTAACACGGAGTTAGAGCTTCTTGCGGTGCATGGTTGATTTACCGGGGTCGAAAGAC
Source organism: Ixodes persulcatus (assembly GCA_013358835.2). Taxonomy (NCBI): domain Eukaryota; kingdom Metazoa; phylum Arthropoda; class Arachnida; order Ixodida; family Ixodidae; genus Ixodes; species Ixodes persulcatus. The sequence goes on from JABSTQ010000371.1 coordinate 225,038, forward strand.
ACGATTCTTTTTTTCTCAGGAACTTCCTGCAGTATGTGTAAACATTCAAAACGACCAATTTTTTTTTTTTTTTTTTATTTCTGACTTTGGAAAGCTTTCTGAATCCAACACAACGCGTCTGCGGAATGGGATATCCTTCAGGAGGAAACATCGCCTTTTCGACTGGCTCCATGCATCATCGCTGGATGACTCGGAACGCTTTACTTTCTTGAGTCCCCCGGCCTCGGTGATAGATTTTGTTTCTCTCTAATCCATGCTTTATCATACTCTTCCGTTTGCTGCTTTTGATTAATTGGATGTTTATCTTTTTTTTATCCGGAGAACTTTTTCGCCCTTTCGCAATTTTTATTTATCGAGAAAAAATAGCGGCGCCCCCACCAAAGCTATTTTTCAATACGACCCCTAATGCCGTTCGATGATTGGGCACGAATACTGCGGCATGGCCTTGTCCGTTTTTGCTGAAACTGCTTTACCATTAAAGCACGTTACCAATTTTATTTGTTATATCAGCCGTAATATACACTGAGGGAGTTCTGAGAGTGTATCATTGCTTTAAGAGTTCTTACTTCTTCTCATCGTGTCTCTTAGGTATAGTTATATGTTTTGCATGAATAGAACGGAGAAGCGATTGTTTTTCCACGACCAGAAAACGGTTCAATCAAGTCGCTGCCATCTCACAACGACAATTTCGTTAAAAGCAAAACCAATCGAGAGAAAGAACTCGATGGTGACACACGAGCATGTAGAAAAACGAAATCAACAGCACAAAGAGAAAACAAAATGCAGCATTGACATCAATTGTCTTACTTTCCCACTTCAACATAATCTGTATTACAACGATATTTTTATAGCGAAAACAAATATAACTCTCGGAGATGGATATTGGGGGGAGGGGGGTGGGGGTTTGGTTATTAGCCTGCCGTATCTTACTACCAAGGCTTATTTTAATGGAGGTTGTTGACAAAGATGGACGTGGAAGCAAATTCGAACAAAATAAAAGCGTGGTGATGTATTCCAGAAACCTCTTGGCAAAATTGAATTCGGCGCGGAAACGATGTTTTCTTTCCATCGACGCTGAGCTACCGTTCGAACAGCGTAAACTTATTTCTCTTTGCGCAAGACGTCTCTTGTGATGGAGCATTGGTGGGGTATTCCGCCCAAGATTCTGTTCTGTGGTGCTCGTATGACATCCGTCCTGAATTTTGAAGGCAACGTTTCTTGTCTCGTTGTCAGCACTCTTGGAGGTTCTTAAACGTACACTCTCCGGCAATGTACTCGGAGCACCGATCATTCATGAACAACCAATGGGAAGTCCGAGCCTCCTTTTTTTTTCTCTAATGACTACGAGATTACAAAAATAAAAATAGTAACCCATTCGCAATCTAGCGCTTGGCAGCGTTTGACTTCACTCTAAAAAAAAGTATGTGAGCTCACTTTCTAGAAGAATACGGAGAAAGCCAATCACGGCGCAAAATAAAAGAATATCAGCGAATGACGAAAGTCAGAATAAGATTAAACCAAAATATGCGAAGGGCCCAGGGACCATGGGCAAGTGAAGTGTAATAATCATGACAGAGAGACAGAGAGAGATAGAGAGCGAGAACCGATATTTATTTGTTACTCCTGTGTCCGTAGCCTCGTTCTGTTGGTGTACCACTCTTCGCTATACTCATTAAAATTGTACAATGCACGAGTGAAATGTCATACTCATGAGCAGTGTAAAATGAGCCAAGTGAGCGTTATGCTCATGCGCATTGTATAAGGATCAAGTGAAACGTCATATTCATGGGCAGCGTACAATGAGCAAGTGAAGCGTTATTCTTATGACCGTTGTACGATAAGCAAGTGAAACCTCATACTCATGAGCATAGTACAATAAAAGTGAAACTTCATACTTATGAGCGTTGTGCAATAAGCAAGTGAAAGGCAATACTCATGAGCATTGTACAATGAGCAAGTGAAACTTCATACTTATGAGCTTTGTAAATAAGCAAGTGAAACGTCATACGCATGGGCATTGCACAAGGAGCAAGTAAAACGTCATACTCATGAACATTGCAAAATGTGCAAGTCAAACGTTACACTCATGAGCATTATACAAAGAGAAAGTGAAACGTCATACCCATGAGCATTGTACGATGAGCAGGTGAAACGTTATACACATGATCATTGTACAGTGAGCAAGTGAAACGTTATACTCATGAGCATTGTACAATAAGCAAGTGAAACGTTATACTCCTGAAGATTGTACAATGAGCATGTGAAACGTCATACTATGAGCATTGTACAATTAGCAAGTGAAACGTCATACCCGTGAGCATTGTACAATGAGCAAGTGAAACGTCATACTCATGAGCATTGTACAATTAGCAAGTGAAACGTCATACTCATGAGCATTGTATACAATGAGCAAGTGGTACATTATACTCATGAGCATTGTACAATGAACAAGTAAAACGTCCTAATCATGACAATTGTGCAATGAGCAAGTGAAACTTCATACTTATGAGCTTTGTAAATAAGCAAGTGAAACCTCATACTCATGAGCATAGTACAATAAAAGTGAAACTTCATACTTATGAGCGTTGTGCAATAAGCAAGTGAAAGACAATACTCATGAGCATTGTACAATGAGCAAGTGAAACTTCATACTTATGAGCTTTGTAAATAAGCAAGTGAAACGTCATACGCATGGGCATTGCACAATGAGCAAGTAAAACGTCATACTCATGAACATTGCAAAATGTGCAAGTCAAACGTTACACTCATGAGCATTATACAAAGAGAAAGTGAAACGTCATACTAATGAGCATTGTACGATGAGCAGGTGAAACGTTATACACGTGATCATTGTACAGTGAGCAAGTGAAACGTTATACTCATGAGCATTGTACAATGAGCAAGTGAAACGTTATACTCCTGAAGATTGTACAATGGCGAGTGAAACGTCATACTCATGAGCATTGTACAATTAGCAAGTGAAACGTCATACTCAGGAGCATTGTACAATGAGCAAGTGAAACATATACTCATGAGCATTGTACAATGAGCAAGTAAAACGTTATACTCTTGAAGATTGTACAATGAGCGATTGAAACGTCATACTCATGAGCATTGTACAATTAGCAAGTGAAACGTTATACTCCTGAAGATTGTACAATGAGCTCATACTCATGACATTGTAGCATTGTTGTACAATGAGCAAGTGAAACATATACTCATGAGCATTGTACAATGAGCAAGTGAAACGTTCATACTCTTTGTACAATGAGCATTGAAACGTCATACTCATGAGCATTGTACAATTAGTGAAACGTCATGACTGAAACGTCATCATGAGCATTGAAACGAGCAATGAGCAACAATGTGAAACGTTATACTCCTGATTACTCATGAGCATTGTACAATTAGCAAGTGAAACGTCATACTCATGAGCATTGTACAATGAGCAAGTGAAACATTATACTCATGAGCATTGTACAATGAGCAAGTGAAACGTTATACTCCTGAAGATTGTACAATGAGCGAGTGAAACGTCATACTCATGAGCATTGTACAATTAGCAAGTGAAACGTCATACTCATGAGCATTGTACAATGAGCAAGTGAAACATTATACTCATGAGCATTGTACAATGAGCAAGTGAAAACGTTATACTCCTGAAGATTGTACAATGAGCGAGTGAAACGTCATACTCATGAGCATTGTACAATTAGCAAGTGAAACGTCATACTCATGAGCATTGTACAATGAGCAAGTGAAACATTATACTCATGAGCATTGTACAATGAGCAAGTAAAACGTCCTAATCATGACAATTGTACAATGAGCAAGTGAAACGTTAGGCTCATGAGCATTGAACAATGAGCAAAGGAAACGTCATACTCATGAGCATTGTACAATGAGCAAGTGAAACGTTATACTCCTGAAGATTGTACAATGAGCGAGTGAAACGTCATACTCATGAGCATTGTACAATTAGCAAGTGAAACGTTATACTCCTGAAGATTGTACAATGAGCGAGTGAAACGTCATACTCATGAGCATTGTACAATGAGCAAGTGAAACGTTATACTCATGAGCATTGTAAAATGAGCAAGTGAAACGTTATACTCCTGAAGATTGTACAATGAGCGAGTGAAACGTCATACTCATGAGCATTGTACAATTAGCAAGTGAAACGTCATACTCATGAGCATTGTACAATGAGCAAGTGAAACATTATACTCATGAGCATTGTACAATGAGCAAGTAAAACGTTATACTCCTGAAGATTGTACAATGAGCGATTGAAACGTCATACTCATGAGCATTGTACAATTAGCAAGTGAAACGTCATACTCATGAGCACTGTACAATGAGCAAGTGAAACATTATACTCATGAGCATTGTACAATGAGCAAGTGAAACGTTATACTCCTGAAGATTGTGCAATGAGCGAGTGAAACGTCATACTCATGAGCATTGTACAATTAGCAAGTGAAACGTCATACTCATGAGCATTGTACAATGAGCAAGTGAAACATTATACTCATGAGCATTGTTCAATGAGCAAGTGAAACGTTATACTCCTGAAGATTGTACAATGAGCGAGTGAAACGTCATACTCATGAGCATTGTACAATTAGCAAGTGAAACGTTATACTCCTGAAGATTGTACAATGAGCGAGTGAAACGTCATACTCATGAGCATTGTACAATTAGCAAGTGAAACGTCATACTCATGAGCATTGTACAATGAGCAAGTGAAACATTATACTCATGAGCATTGTACAATGAGCAAGTGAAACGTCATACTCCTGAAGATTGTACAATGAGCGAGTGAAACGTCATACTCATGAGCATTGTACAATTAGCAAGTGAAACGTCATACTCATGAGCATTGTACAATGAGCAAGTGAAACATTATACTCCTGAAGATTGTACAATGAGCGAGTGAAACGTCATACTCATGAGCATTGTACAATTAGCAAGTGAAACGTCATACTCATGAGCATTGTACAATGAGCAAGTGAAACATTATACTCATGAGCATTGTACAATGAGCAAGTAAAACGTTATACTCCTGAAGATTGTACAATGAGCGATTGAAACGTCATACTCATGAGCATTGTACAATTAGCAAGTGAAACGTCACACTCATGAGCATTTTACAATGAGCAAGTGAAACATTATACTCATGAGCATTGTACAATGAGCAAGTGAAACGTTATACTCCTGAAGATTGCACAATGAGCGAGTGAAACGTCATACTCATGAGCATTGTACAATTAGCAAGTGAAACGTCATACTCATGAGCATTGTACAATGAGCAAGTGAAACATTATACTCATGAGCATTGTACAATGAGCAAGTAAAATGTCCTAATCATGACAATTGTACAATGAGCAAGGGAAACGTTATACTCATAAGCATTGTAACAATGAGCAGGCGACACTTCATCCTGGTGTTGTTTACCGTAATTGGTGGTCTCGTGTTCGTCAAGTACGACTGCGAACTACAATAATAACCAAGCGTTGTCCTGCTTGGCTGCCGTGATAACGTGCGTTTGCATCTTGACGTAATCTCTTGCAACAGTATTAAAGGTATCATAAAGAACACCACACCGCGTTAAAAAAGAAATACGGCGTTTCCTTTATTTCCTTACGCGTTAGTTCGTATATATCCTGGTCTGCGATAACTCCATGGTATTTCTTTCCTTCTTGAAGTCATGCTGGATTGATGCTCGGCACTCTTCGTCCAGCGGACGCGAACGAATCTTCTCGGTCCGTCTGTCACGATCAAGAACGGGAGATACACCTTCTGTCTCGGCCGCGGGCTCGCTTTTGCTCATGCCCGGATTTTCCGGACGGGGAGCCCAGGAGGCAGTAAAGTCCTTCGCGTTTTCTTTTCTTCCTTCGTGTCCATGTGTCTCTATAGGTGCGTCGGGTATGTGCGTTTGCCTGTGCCTTTTTTGGAGTGAGGTTTGGGTCCCATGTTTCTTGTATATGAGATGGCATGCCGTTGTTCCAGTGTCACGATTCGTCTTGTTTTATTTGCCGGCTATGAGGGTAGAAGAGAAATGTCGGGTATTCCTCGAGAAGTCCCCAAAAATAAAGCGTTAGTATATATAGAAAGTGGAAGTTTGCGAGTAGAAAAATAGCTTGGACGAGACGTTGCGATACATGTTCGAGCGCAGTAATGCTCACGTCGCCGAAACCCGTATTCAATGAAACGAAAGGGAGCGTGCATCCATCATGGTTGCGCCCTGCATACAATAGGTGTCGTCATGAAAATGCAATATATATTATTCGTTGTGCTTCGGATCCCACTTGGAAGTGGCAGGGCGATTCCCCGATTCTCAAATCGTTTACGGGAACTCTGTCTGCTAAAAACTCCTCATTTAGTCACGCAAAAAAAAAAAAAAAAAGGTAGCAAACCTTGTGATTCTGCTCCGCTCCTGAGCTAAGGGGGGTCACCGTAACTATTTTGTCATCGCTTGTTCAGTCTGCAGTCACTATTCGGAAAGGTTTGCGGACAAAATGCATTGCCGTTCCGATCAGTTGTTTATCCTAAAAGGAACGCTGCGTCCGTGTTCAATCTTTCTGTCATTAACGTGTCACCGAAGCCACCGGTCGTCAAACAATAGGGCGCCCTATTGTTTGAAGACCGATGACTTCGCTGCGTTTCCATAAGAGATAAGCCTATCTTTCCCCCTCTTTCCTCAGGAAAGTTCGCTCTTTGTAAATTTTATAGAAAATATGCACCACCTGTGGGCAACGCTGCACAGAGGTTTAGCGCGATAGGTTAAGAAATCGATTTAAGGTCGGTTCTCACATACAGCGAAGCGCTGATGTAGCGCTCCTCACGTGCTGTCAGCTACGTATCGTCTGCCATGAGCAACAGTTTTGACGGTGCGATACAAAGCTGGTGAACGCTCACGTCAGCACGCGCTTAGCGCGAGGTAAGCGCTACGCTTGTAGCGCTCCGCTGCATGTGTGAACAGGCCTTTATGCGGTCGATTTAAAGAGCCTGGCCACAATTTGAGACAGCCTGTAGAATGAATATGAAATCTTTGTTTTGATGACGTCATTGAGCTAATGCGGTCCGTCCTGCGATGCTCGGAAGAAAACTAATGAAATATTTTTTTTTCTCGCGTTTCTCGCGGATTTAATCCGAAACGAATGAAGCGCGAACAAATGAGAGTTTAACGCGCCTACTCGATCATTCGTGGGGAATGGCGACTGGAGTATATCTGGCGCCCAGCCACTTGGTGCCGTCCACTTGATGTGGCCCGCGGGGCTGCTCATCGGTCTTGCGGGAGTAATGACCCGTTTATGCCATGCTCTCCACACGTCACGGGCAGAAGGTCACGAGAGATCTCGCGCCGGGGCTGAGGTGCGGGCAGTCGCCGAGCTGCCGCGACCAGCACGCTGCTTCGTTCGTCTGAAGGTATACTCACATCAGGCAGGAGCACGATACTGTAAAAGGAGTACCGTGACTCGTATTTCACTCCAAAAGTAATTAAGTGTGTTGCTGGTAAGCAAGTATAAGAAAACGCGTTACAAATACGGTGCTTTTTTCTCTCGTTACTTTCTTAGTTATTCTAACTGGTGACCGAGGATCAGCTATAGAAAATCTAACGCGATACAAAATGTGAAACAAAAATCCGAAAACATACCATGAAAATAACCGTCGTTGTGATTCCTTGCTCTCAAGCTGGCGAGGGGTAGCTATTAAAAAGAAAAATAAACTTGCCTCGATTATTTTGATAAATCTGAGAAACACAGAATGTGTAATGTGTCTATAATGCGTGGGTGATGATTTGCTATGCTTGGTTGTGAACAGCCGTGTGGGCGGCCGTGAGCAGCCGTGGTTGCGGGCAGCCGGCCGTGAGACACGTTTAAATTTATTCGGGGTAAGATTGTGTCACGACCATGTTTTAATTAATGACAACTTCTCCAGGGGTTCCGCTTTCTTAGTAGGTGCGTGTCGGGCCTTGAATTCGTAGTACTCTCAGATGTTTAGGAGCCCCTCGGGGCAACTGAAGTTAGTCGCGAGGGGATCGAGGCGGTTTGTCGCGTTAATGATTGTTTTTTTGTCTGAAGCTGCGGCGTCATGCGCCCGCTGTGCTATGCCTTTGTACGTTATGATTCAACCCTTAGTGACGTGAGGCCACGTGGGGAGGTACGCCTCGTCAGGAACCAGCTGCGCGCGCCGACGATCGCCTGCGGACTGTCCGTTTCAATGTAAAGGCCGGCGACCAGGCTTGAGATTCTGCAGGGCAGAAGATCCTCCTCACCATGGGGAGGAGGAAACAGGCAACGGTGGACAGGGTAGAAGGGAAAAGAGGAGGAAGCGAGGGAAAAGTGGAAAAGCGCGAACTGGTCGTCGGTCTTTAAGTTCGACCGTAACCGATGCTACGATTGATGCATCCAATCAAACAGCACCAAAAGTGCAATGTCACTGCGATAATCGTCTTTGTAGGTTTCTTATCACCGACTAAATCAATCACGCACAATAAAGGCGTCGGAATCGAGGGATTCCTGTCTGGGAGTCGTCGGACTCCATCTATGGAATCTGGTGACTTTCATGGTGGGGTCGCGTGATTCTAGTAAAACGGGAGTACTCCGATGGTTTTGGAAACTTACCGCGCTGACCCTCGCCAAGTACTTGAAAAAGATGGCTGCTGACCGCGGGAATCAAACCTGGGTCCGCTGCTTGTAAAGCGAAGGCGTTACCACGATGCGTTAACAACCCCCTCTATACCTAGGGTTTTTGTTGTGCCCAATGCCCACTGCACGCGCTCTTTAGAAAAAATAAAAGAAGAAAATAGCCGATAACAAAGTGCCGTAGTGGCACTGTCAATGCCAAAAACCATAGCCTCCTCTATACTTGCAAAGCCTGGCAGTTCGACGACGGTGCCATAGAGTGCCCGGTCGCAGATTTGGAGCGCGAGGATCTGGTAGCAGAGAGCATTTCTCGGGGAACCTGGTATTCAGCGCACCGCTTTTGCAGCGGCGATGACCCGAAACATGGTTTTCAAACCCAACAAGAATAGAAACGGCAGCGGGAGGAATGCGAGGAGCACGAGCGGACATTCCATCGCGCGCGCGCTTCAGGATCTCGGAGGCCATGTCGTGAGAAATCTGTTTTGGAGTCTCGCCGCAGCGGGGCGCCGGTTACATGGCTCTCGTTTCATCCGTTGTCTGCCGCTCTACCTTTTCACTTTCGGCAGCCGCGTCTCGTGGCGATCTGCCAGGCTTAGTCAGTATAGAGGAGTCTATGCAAAAGCTCGTGCCGGAAGACGCTTTCACGTGGTCCGGAAAAAAAAAAAAAGCGTTCGGAACAAAATGGTCACACGTTTTTTTTTTTTTTGTTCCAAACGCTTTTGTTCACGCACCGCACGGTGCGTGAACGCGACGCCGATGCCCAAAGACGTCGCCGTGACTTGTCTCAGCTATCGCTATGATTGTACTGTGAATTAATGCGGGACTGCTAATTTTTTTCCAGAGTGGAGTTTTAAAGCATCTAGAAAAGAAGTTGACGAAATTTCATTGCACATGGGGAGTACTTTGGTTAAGTGTTTTAAAGGGGCCATGAAACGAATTTTAGACTGAAATAAACGAGTTTAGATTGGGGTTTTACTAATAGCATATTTTTAGCGGGCCAGAAGATAGAAGGTATAAAGACAGAAACTTAATTTTCGATTCGAAATTTTGAAAACATAGCGGTCTATTTCGTACCTCCTTCCCTTCGAAAGCTATCTGCCTTTTCACTGTGATACATCCGCGGTACGCAAACTCAAACTCACCTCAAACTCTTTATTTCTCTCCGTTTGGAGAGGGGTGAGAGAGAAAAAAGCAACTCAGTTGTGGCTTGACGAGCTTCTGCCTCCCCACAGCAGCGAAAGAGGACAGCATGTACATACACATAATGTTTTTTTTGTTTTTTCACCATCACACTTATAGCACAAAAATAAACAGCATTAGATGGGGGAGGGGGGAAGGGGGAAAAGTAATCGATTGAGCCAAGTTTACAAATTCCAAGGGCACTCTCTCACAAACATGGAACGTACATTTTGTTTATGGTTTCATTCAAAACTTCTACATTCAATTCGCTCAGGCGATTTAAAAAAACGAGGTACTATATATTTCAACGTCTGATTACCGTAGTTCGTTCTGAAGTGCGGCACTAACCATGTGTCTGCAGACCTAGTTTCATAGGTAATCTCCCTCATCCTAAGGTTGGAAATAGACATGAATATATTTTCTTTTTAGCAAAAAGATCTTTTTAATGCAAGAAAACGTTTATAATAATACTGATTAGGAGTCTGTACAATATTCAATTTACTAAATAATGGACTAGTATGACTATTATACTCAGTATTACATATAATACGAACAGCTTTTTTTTTTTATAGAGTACGTCACCCTGCCCCAACGCACGTCACAAGACACACGACCTCACTATATTCCCTTCACCCCTAAGCTGACAGTGCGGTGGAAGCTACGCGCTTGCCGGACCAATCAGCCACCTCCCTTTTATCACCTGACTCCATTCTCTGCACGTGGGTATGCGCCAGGGAGCGTGATTACGTGGCAAAAGTGTGGCTGGCCCAACGAGCACGTAGCTTCCACAGCACTGTCAGCTCATGGGTGAACGGGGTGGGAAAAGCACCTCTTGTCCGAATTTTGAGCGACGGGCTAATCTTTTATGGTGAGGACGGTAATGTCCGGGTACACAAACGAGGGTCCGAGCAAGAGGGGAATTCCTCCTTTCCCTCTTCTTCAACTGTTTGGCACGCTGCGCGATTTGTGAGTTGAGGAGGAAAGCTAAGAAGGGAGAAGTCGAAAAATCATTTTATGGCCCCTTCAAGCCGCAGGCACGTACACTATAAAAATACACCATGTTCACTGCAGACATGATGTCATCTGTGGACGGGCCTCGAACATGTTCGAAGCGCTTCCTACATGCTTCGAGCACGTCTGCAGACAGTACGCCCAATGTGATACAAGGACTGCCTTAGGCAGTGTCCGCAGACTTGTCTCTTGTGTGATGTATTTGTAGTGTGAGCACTGCTTTACACCGCAATCTCACCTGGCTCGTGCTTGAGCCGGTCCACTGCGCCCTTTAAGGGACGTCTGAAGTCGGGCCCCTGCGCGACGCGAGAGGCAACAAACTATACCGCAAAAAAGCAAACTAAAGACCCGATGAAACGATGGGACTCTCCCGCGCCCTCACGCACCTGGTATTAAAAAATATAGCCGCAAATAACGGCGCGGGCCAGGCGCCAGGAGATGTGCGATCCAGTCGGCGGGAGAAAGAAGGGGGGGGGGGGGGGGGGGAAGTGGGACAGGAGCAGCAGCCTTTCGTCTCCAAACAAAACCGATCGGAGGTCGCGGGTTTTAAATAAAGCCACGCCGGAAGTGTCCGTATTGTAGCCGGGGACAGAACCGGGCCCGGCTGCTTGTCAGCCTCGCAAACAACGGAGCTGCCGAGAGGCCCACGGCGACAGAGCCAAGTTTCGATTTGCCGCGGGTCAGTGGCAAAATACCCTGTATGTGGCTGGGTCGGGGTCAAGAAAGTACCGCGATGCAATCCTGCCGGGCCAATATTGCCCGGCCAATGAGTGCTTAAAGGGAAACTAAAGCGGTTCTGTATCTGAGAAAAACAACAACAAAAAGCACACTTAAGTCGTCTTCATTTGGAGTCGCGAATATTGAGATATTCTTCGACTGTGTGCCCGGAGGCTGCATAAAATCATTTTCAAAGACCGCTGTAAGCCCCTCCTCCCCGGAGCGCGTGACGTCATATCCAGAGTTTTCGGAATCTCCGCTCTCGCGCATCTTCAGAGCTTATCAAAGCTTGCACGCGCCCTCTCGTTATTTTCAAAAAGGGACAGAAAATGACGTCACTACTGGTGTCAGTGCGGGGGAACATTTCCTTTCGTTTCGTTTCCTTTCGTCACGTGGGTTCAGTCACGTGGGTTCCGTATCTGGTATGCGGGACGAAAAGATAATAAGACATTTAAACCTGAAATTTGCGAAAAGCAATAGGTAAGGCAAAACAAGGATGTGTCAAAATCACACATTTTTTCGTGAACACCTTTCAGTAACGTGGAGAGATCAAAACTGAAGTTTTAACGCATACCTGAAGTGACGACATTCAAGTCGGCTGCCCCCATGTGGATAAGATGTATAAACGATTGCAAACATGGCAACTGGGCGCCGCCATGTCACTGCTCGCGCGGGCAAACCAGTGCAATCGCAAGCTTGCCAAAGCTATGCTCAGGCGCACCCTGCACGTGCCTGGACCCATGGGGCACCAGTCGGGACGCCATGCTTGCAATTGTCTGTATACCTGGCAAGCTTGCAATTACACGCGCTGCCCACACGATCGATAAGCGCTTGGCGGCCTAAAGATCTGGGTGTGAATGAAGTCACTGGATCCTGGGAACGTAGCGCCAAGCTCTCCGGATGGTCGCCATCTTGGTCCGTGAAATGAGCAATTTCTCCTCGACTTTGGGAACCGCGCTCATCATCGATTTCCAGGAAACATAACTGCCATATGATCAAATTCATTCTGCATTCTTATCGGCTGCAATCTTATCGACTGCGATCACAAGGAGCCCGGCACACGCTCTGCGTTTCTTGAGCCGTCAGTGATTATACCGGTTAATAACAGAACAGTGTGATAGTTTCATGTACAGGGTAACGTTGGGTCTAAGCGGCAAATGAGGTAGAATATTATCGGTCTTAGCTTGAGCTACGTAGTTCTGTAGCTTTTCTGGCATACCTCCGCACTATATTATAAACGGCATTACGAAATTGAAATCGACGATATTCACCGAGATGTGTCCCTTTTACTGCTTCTTTGGAATGTCTCTCTTTGTACCTTAGAGCCCTGAACCAACGGCTTGAATTGGCTGTACACGTTACTACATTCAACATGGATTGACCAAGCCCGGGCGAAACGTTTCACGTTTGGTCGATTTATATCTTCAATTCGTCGTGGTGTATCGCGGTGATTCCGTTCGAACGTCGGCAGTCATCACTGCGCTTATGGGCTTTTATGCGTTTTTTGTGAGCGTGATATAATTTTCTATGTGTACGTACGGCCCCATTGCTCTCTGCGGGGTGGCGGTGATGTCTTGACCGATTAGCCTTGTGTGCGGATTTAATGTTTTTTCTCATCTTGCATACTTGCTAGCTTCCAAACTTCAGTCGCTCAGGAAACTCTTTGTTTTACGTGATCGAGTACCGCTTGCCCATGTCGTATATTTGTATAGGTATTAAGGGAATGGGTTTACCCTTCACGCCTTACCTCCTTAGGAAGATTGAATGGCGCCTTTATAGACTCTTTTTATATGGAATATTATAAACATTATATGCTTTAAAAATACTTCTCGAGAAACCATGCTTTAGTAACCTAAAAATGAACCCGAAAAGTAATAAAAGAATTGCCGGCTTTAAAAAGGGGGGGGGGGGGGGGGGTCTTTACCGTCCTTCTCACGCATAGGGACATACACACACACGCACGCCCGCGGGCACGCGCCAGAAATATACCGAACCACATGCATACGCACAAAGGAACGCGCGCACGCACACACATACACGCACTGCAAGCATTCACGCTCACAAGCAAACGCACACACAGAGATACAGACGCAGGCGCGCGCAGAAAATAATGCAACCCGTTGCCGTCCACTCGGTTGGTTTGTTCGTGGTCCAGTCGCCCGACGAACCGCAGAGTCACCGAAAGAGGCAAGCTTTACTCCGCCCGCTTCCAATAAAGTGTTCGACCGGCCGTTGCCACAGCTCCGGTCTGTCGGCCCAAGGAAAGCGCGAGTCGCCGCCTTCGCTCGACCTAAAGAATAGATTCAGCAGTGCTGCGCGTATAGCAAGGGCCAAGCGAGATGAGGAGCAAATTGAATCCAGAGCGAGACAAACTATAGGCTCGGAGGCCCAAAGACGGCAGCAGGGTGTGTGTACTTTGACCCCGCGCTTGCGCTTCCTTGGACCCGCAAATGCCGCATCGGACGCGCGGCTCGGCAGACTGAAGCGCGATGCGCCTCAATCGAGCGATTTCGAAAGAGGAGTCGATTAGGATCTGGAATCCCCGTCGTTGTGTGGCTGAGTTACAAGAGCGCAAATGGAGGCCTTTCCATCGCTTATCATCCAGGCGAAAAATGCTAATTTTCACTGAGCTGGGGACGCGTGCGCAGCGTCTGATATGCCGCACAACAGGGCTACAGCGCAGAAGGCGTTCCACACCCCAGCAGACAAAGATGGCAGTGCGCAGAAGGCCGTGAAGGCTAAATCAATCACGGACAGAAAAAAGAAAGCGTTGGATCTCGGTGCATTCAACGTGTCTGATTGGTTTATAGTCGACGATAGCAGACGCACAAAGGCGAGGTGATGAGCGCCATGACGTTTCACTTTCGGTGCTGCTCCATTGGCTACATCAGACGTCGGATGCTGTCGGAGTTAAAAAGGCTGTCAAGCTCGATGTGCGTGACCTAATACTGCACAGCGATACACTCGGAATACGAATCGTTGGTCTTATTTTAATTGGCTCAACCGACGAGAAGGGCGATCGGTGTTATGTCTCGACGGTTACGCTGAAAAGGGGTGGATGCTCATTTTCCGCCGAGACTGCGTACTTGTCGCAGCGTCGTACTGACCGCTCTTCTCATTGGTTCACTTGTCTCGAGGAAAACCAGGGATTGGGGGTTCGAGTGACCCGCCGCATAGTCTACGGCGAGAAATTGAGAGAGAGGACGAGACGGGAACGCGCGGAGACTACAGTACGCCGAGCTCCGAGTGGAATAATTAGTGCCTAGAGGAAAAGCCTTTGTCTCTACTCACTCTCAAGGCTCTGTAAAGGCCCATTCACACAATTGCGTTGCAGCGCGACTGCAACCACTTGCGCCTTGTAAAGACTGCTTGCGTCGAGCTGTTGCTATGGCGATACTTACGACGAGCCAATGAAGAGGCGCTGTGTTGCACGACGCAATGCGGCGCAACGCGGTCGACGCAAGTGTGTAAACCGAGCCTTTATACTCTGACGTCGATCGTATAGAAACGCGGCGTAGCGCGACGCACACAGATACTGCTTGGTCGCAGATATCGAGTTTCTGCTCGCCGGCCAAGGAAACGCTCGCGTTCTGCTCTACGCCGCGTTTGCTGCGCTCAGCGTCCGAGTATATCGGAACCTTTAGTACGCGTATGAACTCCGAACGCCGGCGTCCTGCGTTTCGCGTTGGAGCACTGTGTACAGATAAAAGCAGCTATGCTTTGCGGCTATCCACAATCCTTCCGGTCAGATGTCGGCGTCCTCCTCTCACTCTATTTGCCTCCTCTCCCTCGGTTTCTCGCCGTGTGCCCACACGGGCTTGTGAGAGTCCATAGTTACTCAGAGTGTAAGAAACACAGGGCGTGATGAACGACTTATTATTGCTCCGCAACCAACGAGGTTACTCTATTAGCCGATCACAACGCCTCATCACGAATCCTGATCATGATAGGCCACGCTTCGCCCGTTGTCAGTTGCTGGCTTTTTTCCAGACAGTTGATATCCACCGTTTAAACCTTTGCTGCCCGGCGTTGCCCCGGAGCCACGACTCGAGAATGATTTATTTTCTTCGATGTCACGAGCGCCGCAATATATGTAGACCGCCCTCTGCTGCGAGAGCGATTATAGGTACGCTTAGCAGTGGAGAGTCGCAATGCATGTTCAAAACATATCGCTCGTCCTTTCAACCCAAAGCCGACGCGAGGTAGGATGATGTGCACCACTTCAGTGGTCTCGAAACTGGGAGAAGAAAAACTGGCGCATATATTGCAAATCCGGTTACACCTTTTTCTACTGTACGAAATTTGAAATGCACCTGCGGCTTCTCCCAGATCGTAACTGCTCTCAGTCGTTCGACCTAAAGTAGCGCTGTAAATACCCAATGTTGCTCACGAGCAACACTTAAAAAATAACACGCTTAGACGAGAAGGTTAATTGACCAGATGTCTGTTATTCTGCGTGTTTTAAAATCACTTCAAGTTTAGTGAGTCTGCGGTATTACAAGGAATGTTTTGGGCATGCAAAGGTAAATTTTCAAATAATTGTATATCTATTCATTCGCTCATGTTTACATGTTTAATTTAGGGCATGGAGAACTTGGTTCCGTATTTAGAGACCGGCTATTTCAAGACCAATGTGGGGATGTGAGCTGAAGCATGAATATCCAAAAATACGACCTGAAAATATACAAAGTACACGACACTTTTAGTGTGAATAAACCTGTTTTCTTTGCTCTTGGTTTCTCAGTATGGAAGGGCGGCCATCAAAACTACTCTACTGATGGAAAGTGCTCAGTCGGGGTGGCAACCCTACTGTTACATTTTGATGGCCCCCAGCGCTCTCTCGAAGTAAAATATGAAAGAGTGTCGTGTTCGGCTAACCCTGCCGTGCAGTGTATGTCTTGTGAAACGACAGTGGATATAATAATATAAACGAACGTTCGTACTGTCATCATGCTGTGCGTAGATATATCTACGAGCGCGCGAGCCGCTAAATATTTCCGAATTTCACGTTTCCACTTTAAACTTTAACTGCTGCGACCGCCTTATCAGACACTTCGGTGACCCCGATTCTGAATGCGCGGTTGGAACATAAACGATATATTTGTCGAGCGTTCCAAAACATATTGAATGTTCGGCTCATATCGCCTGTCTGGACACTTTGTCACCGCCCGGCGCGGAGAAACCGTTTGCACTTCTTTCCGCATCCTCTCCGAAAAAGGAGACGTGTGGGCGTACCCCTCGATTGGGGCATCACCCTGCGCTCCGCCGCCGCCAAGACAAGCACCGCCGGCCACCGCTGCGTTTTATGGCCCTTCCGTCACCGCAATCTCCGTGCAGTGGCGCGGCGTGTGCCATCTAATTGCTCAAAAGGAACGTAACGGATACGCTGTCAGAATAAACCTCGTATTTTGTTTGCGGCCGTTTGTTTTTAACGTTTTCGAAGCTTATGGGTGCATAACGGCTCCTAACGAGATGGTAGTTTTGTTTTTGTCTCATTGACAGCGCAGAGAGGATATCGGGTTGCGGTGCTTCGTTACTCAGTCATTTGTCCATCTTCGAGCATTTTGCCGCAAGAATTGCGGGATTTTCAATCATCCTTTCGGTTTCTAGAACATAACATTTACTCGGAAAAGCAAGCAGGTCTACCCTTTTCCGCACTCCCACTTTCTACAAAATTCTGCGGGGGTCCATAGGCCTTCTGCAAAGCGTGCAGCGTTTTCCCCTTTGCCGAAAGGAATGCCAGAAGTGGTATGTACAGAATCAGTTGTAGCAAACGACGAAGGGGAGGGAGGAAACGCGGGTGAGCGGGGGAGGCCAGGCTTGCAACTGCGGAATCCTCTTTCGCACTCTTCGGTAACACGTGATGGATGCCGCGAGGGCAAGGAGGAGTGTACAAGATATCGCGCGCGGTTTATTGGTATTTTCTTAATGTATTTTATTGTGAAACCATTCGCAAAGTAACGTGTTGCTTGTAAAGCGTCACGTACTGTACTCTGTTTCACCTTATGTTGTACCCCAGCGAAGGATAGAAGCGCGAGCTCATAGCGTTGGCAGCTGCCTTGGTGCACGAGAGCTTGTGCCGCCGAGATGTGCCATAGAGCAAGGAGCTCGCGCGTAGCCTTTGCTGCTGTACAAAACAAGGTGAAACAGAGTATAGACCAACTCAACTTGCTGACGTCATACGACCGCGGTGGCGCTGCTGTCGGTACTGCGCATGCGCTAACGCTTCATTCCTCCCAAATTTGGCTTCTGCGCATGCGCAGTGCCCACACCTGTTGTGGGCAAAGCGGGCTTGTTTGTAAACAGTGTGTTGGTTTATAGTCTCGCTCTATTCGCAACTTCAGAGGAGGAGACTCCGCCCAGCGGCAAAGACGCGACACGTCGAAACGCGCAACGAAAACTTCCGCGGCCTGGTGTCAAAAATGTGAAACGCAGGAACGGGGATGTAATGCGCACCATTCGAGACTCGAAGTGCAGTTATCGCGCGACCTCTGAGCTCCCCGGAACACGCGACGTCGAACGATGTCGTTCGCGTGCCGGCGCCCTCTGAATGATTAATAAGCGATCCGCGAGGTCGGGCACCTTGCGGCTACTTTCCCGTTGCCGGCCCCAAAGGCCGCGCTTCCCGGCGCCCCTCGAATCCCTCTTGCGCCGTCGACTGCCGAGAGGTGGAGCCAGGTGTGCCCCAGATGGGCTAGAGAGCCTAGATTTCAGAGAGGAGAACAACTCGAACCAAGACGAGAGTTTGCAATGTAAGGGAAAACGTCTCCAGCGCCGATTGATTGCAAATGCGCATGCGTTGTGCGTCGTCGCGTGGCAAGGGGGAAAGCGGGCGGAGAGGAAGAGACAGACGATCAACGCTTCCGTCACCTCCTCGAAGCTCGTTTTGCAAAGGCGACTCACGTGACCTCTAACGAGCATTTGGAAACACTCTGTGATCTGGGCACACTAAGATAGGCGCGGAAGTACGCAGACCTGCCCTCTCGTGACCACGTCGCCCTCGTGTGACTCCGTTCGCCCTGGGCTTACAGTGCAGTGGAAGCTACGTGCTCGCCGTGACCTCGCTTTCTGCGTGTGGGAATGAATAGGAGCGTCATCACGGGGCGAAGGAGACCGATGTATGTCTGGTCCAGCGAGCACGGAGCTTCCGCCGCACCGTCAGCTTAGGGCTAAAGAGAGATTTAAGGCCCGTTCACACTCTTGCGACCGAGTAAGACCGAGAGAGACCAGACCGGTTTTTAAGCCTCTTGCGATGTCTTAGGACCAGCTCCGCTGCAGCCCATCCGGTCCTAAGACGTCGCAAGAGGCTTAAAAACCGGTCTGGTCTCTCTCGGTCGTACTCAGTCGCATATATGTGAACAACGCTTTACTCCGTGTCATGGTGCAATGGGGCATTGTAGTAGACCGTTTCCGGAGCCCGCTAAGCACCCGGATAGCGCTCCGTAATCCGCCACAAGACCTTGAACTACGCAGAGAAGGCTGGCGGCACGCATGCGCAGCTGCGGCGTTTTCTGTACGGATACCGTGGCGGAGGAGAAAAACGATCTACTACAACTCCCTATAGGCTCCTTGCACTGACGTCACATCGCACACTTTTGAACACCATGTAAAAGGAGGAGAGGGAAGCTGCTTTTGTAAGAATTTTGAGTGACAGGTTAATCTACTATAATCTTCTGGGAGGAGAATAGCGACGCCTGTGCAAATCCGAGAGGCACAAAGGAGGATCCTGATAAGAAGGGAGCTCCTTCTTCCCCTTTTCTCTAGAGGGCATCGGAAATGACGTCATGTGCAAGCCACGTATTGACTCGCGGGGGCACGCTACGAGCCATGCCGGCCTATCCAGCGCTGCGAACGTGTAACCTGACTACCCTCCGCAAACGTGGCTCCACACCTCCCTGTGTAGTCACGGGACATTCACACCGCATATAATTGGCGCAGTTCGCTTCTAGCGTCCCTTGCGGTTCACCGAAAGCTGAAACGCTCCTTGTGACCTTGGAGGAGGAAAGGGGAATGAAACTGAACTCGCCTTCTATTAGGCTCCTCCGCCTTTGATACGTTTTCTGGTCGCGGAGTTTCTTTCGTCTTTTTTTTTTGTTCCGTTTTTCTTTCCCGCCTTTTCGGTAAATTATGGACCCTCACGATGGAAGAAGCGGAGTAGCAGTCTTCGCATGCGAAATCGCGAACACGGATACGCTTTTAGATCGTGTTTCTTTTCAAGGTGCTCGCATGAAAGGTGGAAAGATGAAATCATTTGCCGACTCTCTTTACTAGCTTGCCAATCTCGGCATCTTAAGGAAGGAAAGATGAGATTCCCCTCCCCCCCACCCCCCTTATACGTTGTACTAGCTCCGCGTTCAACGCGCATGATTAGTTATGTATAACCGTGGGTATATTTAAATATAAATTTTTTTTCTGGCGCCCAAAACCTATCGCAAATCAGTCTTCAATTCGGTACACCTAAGCAAAAAAGAAAAACAAAACAATAAAGACAATAAAAATATTAAAAACATACGTGTACATAAATGTTACTTTTGTCGGAAGTATGCTACGAGCTCATTGCAATATCTAACTAAAAAGCGGCACGAAAACGTGTCGGGCAAATGTCAACATAATATGCGTCGAGGCTGTTATAAGATCTCAGAATCAGAGAAGGCAGTGAAGTATTATAGTATTGTGAACAAACATTGAGACAAATAAAATATCTGCTAGAATATCAAGGAGCATAAAATTTAACTTTACTCATAAGCGAAGCCTATTAAGTGGAACAATACATCATTGACTTCACCATTGCGCAAAACTTTTAGAATTTGTTTCCAAACCAGACGTCAAAAATTTTAAAATCGCCGCATTGAAAAAAAAAAAGTTAATTGAACAGGAGTACGAATTCGAACTTTCAAATTTCAGCTTTACTTTTTTCCCTCTAATAATGAGGGTAAGGTAGAAAAAATAAAGCAGAGAAGCGTCGCTTGACTAAGCCTCTCCTTTCCGTCAGCAACAGAAGAAAATATTAGACGAAGCTCGAGATGATCGATACACATATTTTAACGACAAACATCGCGGTGACAAACTGGCTAGAACAACATGGACAGCACCGCCATGAGTCATACATCCGAAACCTGTGAGCAACGGACGCTGCTGCATTCTCTGGCATCTTAAGGAACCCAGGGTGTGTTGAGTCCTCGATCATCTCATTCTCACTCCGTGGCCTAGGAAGAGAGCGACCAGTAAGAATGCCGAAAAAAGAACCACGAAGAAGCAAGCAGCCTGAACATAATAAGCCCTCTGTTTCTTAGGCTTTCATTGATTCTAGCGGACACTCTCGTTTTATACTAATGTAACGTTTTCCTTTGAGATTCGGAAGTCAGTAACGTAGTTCGGTGAATACGTACGAATGTAACGAGTAGAGTTTATTCCGGCGACATCATCTGAGAAGTGGACGTTTCTGGCGTCACCTTTCGGGTAGGCCCGATCCAAAGGCTATTGAAGAGCAATGAAGGAAGATTTACGTCCCTATAAGAAATGGGGAATTAGCCGAAAGATCGGGCAGGAAGGGTGGCCGAATAATAGATGAAGCAGCTGATCACGAGAAAGCGCAAAAAAGAGTGGACAGTGCCCAACTGAGGTGGCCTGAGAGAAGTCTCGAAGGTCAATACATTTGACTGCATTAGATTATTCGTGTTTGTGTACACTGTCAGGCGCCTTGCTTGTCTACCGCCCCGTGATGCGATCGGACTATAATCACTGCTCTTCCTTTAATCAGTTTAGCCAACGAGCCGGGCGAGTGGTGTCGCGATCCCAATGGTCATGGCGTTTCAGCACTGAGGCCCACCGTTTTACTGCTAAAACTTCAATGCCATTTGTAGGAAATCGCGTGCCGCCGCCGATTCGCCATTTGCCACGTGGTCCGTCAACAACCTGAGTCCAACCTGGTGCTTTCACGGGAGCGGGATTCCGCTCCCCGTTTATTGGTACATAAAACACAACGCTACAAAACACTCAATCTAAACTACAAATACACGCGACATTACACGAATATTTACAAACGCACGTTAAGCCGAAGCTAAACACAAAGAGGGCCCCCAGGCCTCGTGTCCCGCTATTGCCCGAGAGCAGTTGCTTGCACTTGCCTATCTTGAGCCCGCCCGGAGTACTAAGAGGCCCTTCGCCCCCCAGTGTACACCGAGTATATCTCGATCGTTGGGCGAGGAGGCTTCTCCTCGCCCGCCATGGGGCGCCTGCAGCGCCATCCAGTGGCTAGGAGAGAAAGCGGCACGTCGGGAGCCGAATTCGAGATCCCGATCGACCCCGCGGCGACACGACCATGTGATCGTGTCTGAGGCGAGGCAACTGCATAGCTGTCTCGCGGCACCTATGCCAGAGTGGTTTAATTGGCGCCCTCGTGAATGCACGGTGTGCCATACATTGAATCACGATGCCGATCACTCTTATGATTGATTAAACTGCTTCAAAGAAGACCATTAATTGGTGTTCTTAGTGCACCGAGATGCCTTATTCATTCCGCAACGACTAAGAGTATGGTCTACAAAGCAGTGCTGGTTGGGTGACGAAGGATGTATAAAAGGGCGCTCGGCTCTGACCTACAGTGAACAGATTCAATGCGCATTAACACGCACGGGATTGGATGCCACGCCTGGATAATTCGTTTCCCATTGAATGTATTCCGCTGGTTTGAAGCCCTCGTTATCAATGAAAGCAGATAGATCAATAAAGCTTACATTTATTTTGCATTTACTTCACTTTTTCCTAAGTCTTCGACAAAAAGAAATAATACTTCGACAGGTAACGACTCAACAATCATGCCTTTTTTCTTCTTATAGATGACTAAGATGCCAATTCATTCGTGTTATGCTGCGTTAATGTGTGCTATTATACTCTACTATCACAACCTCCTGCCAGAGATTAGCCGCGCCAACAAAAATGGGAGTGGTCAGAGGATAGAGTAAGATTAGCAATATATCATAATAAAAGGGATGCAAAGACATTAATGTAGCCAAGCGCATTTGAAATACGCTCGTCATATACACGCGCAGGGGTGTGAAGTACTGATATAGTGAAAACCCTGGTGTTGTAAAGATGTTTCGTATAAAGAAAAAAATATCCGAATTTACTATAATGACGCTTTACTCTGACTCGAGCTGCAAATGCATGCGAGAGCATGTACTTATAATAATAACAGCCAAAAAGAACTTAGAGCGTTCAGAACACTCAAAGCAAAAAAAAAACAAAAAACCTTAGAGACCAGTGAATTCATTAGCGACTAATGTATGCGGCCATCTAAAAACAAAAGCGGCTAAAATGACGTCGGCGGTCGTCCATTTCAATTACCAATGTACACATTACCCTCTCAACCATATTACAGCCTGCTGGCAAAACTTCGCATCGTTTGAACTCTCCAAACCTTTACGCACCGCTCTGATCGATAGCAAGATTCAATCAATATTTGCCTCTGGTATTTAATAATCCGAGTGTAACTCGACGACAAGGCTTCGGGTCTCCTCAACGTAGATTCCAATGACCAACTCACTGTTGATAGAGAAGTTTGTCGTAACGCGAAAACTGCGGGTACTGCGACACTGCCCATGCATATGCAGAAGGCTTGGGTATCTCACCATAAATGCGAGGGAAGCCAAACGTTTACATGCGCGAGCATACTGCCTTGAACTATGCTTGCACCGCACAAGCACACGCGCTCGACAGAGCCATTCAAAGCGCGGAGTTCTTTTATCTTTGGTTACGCTCAAACTTATACTTATACAGGCGTGCCAAATGCTTATAATTTTGGGCGTAATACTTTAAAAACACGCCACCAGAGCGATGTGACGTCCATACTTTCTACACCAATCCTGACGCGACTACGATTTGCAGTGAATTGAAGGACGTTTGTCATCACCTCACTCGCACTGTCAGCCACTTGTATATCTATACTGCCACCCGATGCACTGGAAAGACCACAAGAAGTGTGACAAGTGCGCCTGTGCCAATAATTGCAGCCTTAGTGGCAAAGGGGGTGGACGCCCCTCTTTTGCTGAGACTGCATCGCCAATGGGAGCGCGATATATAGCTGCCTTAGTCATTTTCCAAACTGTCTAAAGGAACATTGATTGATAGCCTTCCAAGCCCTTCGCGTGCGGCATTCATGCAGTACTTCTGAGAATGACTGTTTGGTAGTTGTGCTATTCTTCACTCTTCTTCTTTGTCTGTTTTTTGACGGATGCAGAGATGCTCAGAATGCACCTGGATTTGTCTGATTACCAATAAATAAATACCAGTAATAATAATAATAAAAGCAGCAGCTAAACATAACAGTCATCAAAGACTGCGATCGATAACTCGGTGCTCCATCACTCATGAGTGCGAGGTCCGCACCTTGGCAGTTTAAAGCTCCACGTTTTACCAGGGAACTCGCTTTTCCCATTTTTGATATTTTTACTCTTTATTTAAATAAGAAGGAATTAACCGAAGAACCGTATAAATGTGGGGATTCCAGCAGGGTCTAATGGCCAGAGTTACCAAATTTCAGCATTGAATGTTGATCTGTCGTCTTTTTCGTCTTTTCTTTTTTGTTTTGTTTTTGCATAGCGGTTGGATTTTTCCGGAACCAAGACTGATGCATATTATGTCTAAAGACGGCCCTCCATCTCTAGGGTCAGGTGCGTCCTGCTCGACGAAGCGGATAATCGGAGACTATTATTCCTGCGCGAGTCTCCGGCTCGCACGGAATGTTGCCGGACAGGCGTTGGTGGCGTCGGCTCGCCGCTCGGACGCACCTCCGGATCGGTACAGGATGGGAGCAATCACATAAGCCACACACAGTAAATTCCTTCCCGTTTATAGCAGTCAGTTCCGTTATAGTGACGCACACACACGCGCACGCACAAACGGGTTGAGGGCGCTGGAGAGTTGACAGTAGGAGAGACGGGACGAAAGGGAACGTGCCTCTTGGACAGGCATCCGTATCGGTACGAGGTGAGAGCCTTCAGCTAAGCAACGTACATAGTATTAGATTGCCTGGAACGCGTCTTCGACTTGTGGATTTAGAGTTCTATACCATCCATGCCTCGAAAGCGGTTTCGAAGTGGCAACAAATGAGGTCACGGGACCCGGCTGGCATCGAGTCGAATGTCCCAATTCTGGTAATTAACCGTAAAAGGTTTGACAAAAAAAGAAAAGACAATCGATCATAGCGGTTTTTGTCCTCGCGACGTCCCAACTTTTGACTGCCGAAGCTTTCGTCTGCTGGAGAGCTGGAGAGCGACCTTCAGTAGAACAGGCGTTCGCCATACCCACCTTCGCTGCTGTGCCACTACCACGATCGTTGCAGGAAACACCATAAGACTTATATGATGTCATTAGGCGGACATGGAGGAATCAGAAATGAGAACGCGGTAGACGCATCAATCGGAGACGCGTTCGAGGCACCAATAGTACTTGGTCAATATCGCAATTCAGTCTTTGTAACAAAAAAGGCAATCATATGGTAGAGAGATATCGGAGGTACGGAGAATTCTAGACTCGTGAACATTCAAGAGCGAGGGAGAACCCTGAGCGACACATTTTCGGGTATCCTCGAGGGTATGTGCTCCCAACGTACCCGAAACACCGCTCCATGTATTTTCACTTCATTAGCCTAGCATCTGACCGGCCGAGCGTGGTTCGTTTCCCAAGTTACACGCTGCCTAAGCAACAAACAAGGGGACCGCCGTTTTTGCCACTGAAAGAGTATAGCCGTCGGAGAGGAAGAAATCGCCTTCCTCATTGGTTGGAATGATTAGAGGAAAACCAATGATTGGTTTTAGTATACGCTCAGGAACTCCAAAGGACGCTGGAACAACTTTTGCAAAACGTAATATGTTTCGGACTTTATTGTGTATGTTTTAAACCTCACCTTGGAAAATTTCGAAGTTTTATGAGAGCATAGACATATTTCGTCAGTTGTCGAATCATAGTTGCTATTTTTAAATGGGGCATGATGCACATAGTCGCACTTCGCTTATAGTAACTTATTGACCGTATCTGTATTTCCATAAGCTGCTGGTTTCAAGTTAACATGAATCCAGCTAAGCGCGCTTTGCATGGCGACAAGGGGTCACCCTGCAGTATTTGTCCCGTGGAGGCTTCAGTCACGGAACTATAAAAATATTGGGTAGAAAAAAAAAAAACACATGAATTAGGATTTTGTTTTACGACGTTTCTTTGGGACATAAATATTGAGCTACATTATGAACTCGAGCTTTGAACCTTGAACTATATTGCAAGAAATTTGTATCGAAGACACAGGAAAAAAAGCTTCCAATAGAAAACTCGACTATAGGTTCGGTGTTTTTGCCCGTCCACAACACAATGAATTAGAATAAAACAACAATACTTTCCACCTTAACTAACATAGCGCACACTGTTGTTTAGTTACTCAATAAATATCAGTGTGCTAGAAGACGAAGTGTTTAATCAATGTGGTCAGGTTATGAACAGGTAATTGAAGTGCATAATCAATACATAAATGGGGAACGAACCTAACTTCCTTTCGTGGAATACTTATAATAGTACGCGTTTCGCTAAGTTTAAAAAATTAGACCAAAAATCAATACACTACACACTTGAAAATAAATAGAAACTCAGTGAACGATAGTTATAGACACTGGGAACCTTCACTCAGAAGTAACTGGGCTCGCGCTGCAGAACCCAGGGATCCTGGGTTCAATCCCCACCTCTGCCCGTTTAGATATGGATGAGAATCTTACCGGCATGCGGTAGTGTATCAATACTGCGTGATGCACGTTAAAGACACCAGGCTAGCGGTTGTACTCCATTGACTAAGTTTCTCATCTACAGCTGGGAGACAAGTTTGCGGTTGAGGCAGACTAAGTTCAGGGGTGTATAAAGATGCACACACCCCAGTTTCTTTTCATTAGGAACGGGGTGCATATTTCATCGCGAGGCACTCGGAATAGCAATAGCTGGCTTTACTTTTCTCACTTTAACCAATACAAAAGACGAGCAGTATCGCGCCTCAATGTCATGCCGTCCTGGTGGCAAAAGGGCGTCCGTCATTTAGTCCCTGAGAGTTACAACTAAGTAAATTTACGCGTTTGCTCTATATATTGCGTATCGTGTCTTTACCATGCCATGGCACTTCGTCGCGGAAATTTCATACCGAAGGCATTTCATTCCAAGATGGTTTATCACATGAGTTGTTACTCCGGGGACATTTCACAGCGCGAGATTTTATGACACAGGAACGCAATATCTAGAGCGTCTCAAGGTATGCTCACTTTTTCCTCAGACGCTTTACATCGAAAAAATAAATATCCAAGTATGGAATGCTCCTGACATAAGTGCTTTGGGGTGAGCCATTTCATTTCATATAAAAAAAAATGTCTTCTTTTATGAAGGACCCCTTCATTTCTATATAAAAGAAAATGAAGGGGTCCTAACACAGAGCCCTGCGGGTTGCCGGAGTTAACCTCTGTGCTGTTTGATAAGTGATCAGAAATTGAAACCGATTAGAGTGTATTTGTAAGCAATTCTCTAATCCAAACAATGATTGCCGAATTCATATTCAGATTTTAAAGTTTATGTATTAACCGCTTGTGGGCCGCGCAGTCAAAGGCTTTGGAAAGGTCTAAAAATATTATATCAGTCTGCTTAAGCGAATGAACATTTCCATAAAAATTGGCTACTAGTTCAAAAAGTTGGGTTTCGCACGACTTGCCCTTGCGGAAGCCATGTTAACCATCGAAAATAATGTTATTCTCCAAGACAAAATTGATTATATGACTATAAATAATGTGCTCCAAACTTTCACACGGGACGCTCGTAAATGACATGGGTCAGCAGGCACGTATCCAGGGGGGGGGGGGGGGCCGTGGGGCCCGGCCCCTCGCCCCCCCCCTCCCCCCCCCGAAATATTTCATTTTTCTGGGACCTCCTCTCCCCCCTTCCCTCATACAGCATTTTGTCATGGGTAAGCCCCCCCCCCCCCCCCCCCCGCAACAAAATCCTGGCTACGTGCCTGTGGGTCGGTATTTTTTTAAACATGACGCATCACCTGACTTATTGAGAGGAATTTCCTTGGCATGTTTCCACTCACTCGGCAAACAACCTTCACCAAGGAACTCAGATACAACGAAGCTAGAATATCACTAGTGTAGGGTTCTGTAAGTTTTAACAATTTAGAATTAATGCCATCTATTCCAGGTGATGAACGATAAGGGAGGCCTTCGATAGCTTTGCTAACACTACGTGAAGATATAGTGATATTTTCTAAGAAAGTGTGGTTATAAGTGACTTCACAAGTAGGTAAGAGAAACGATTAATTAGTAAAGGCTTCACTGAAAAATTGATTAAAGTTGTTAGCAGTTTCAAGGTTGGAACACAAATTTCCTTCGAAATCCATGAAGCCAGGAATAGCATAACTTGACTTCGGCGGATTTATACAACTCCAAAATTTCTTGGGAACAGACTTCAAAAGCTCGTTTAATTCTTCCCAGTAAAATGTTGATTTAGCCTTTTTTATTTCAAAAGTACATATCGATGAATGGAGATTATACAAAATCCCAGGACACATTATCGTTCCTTTCCATAGCTCTTGTGTACAAACGTTTCTTTTTGTTGAGAAGAAAGTCAATTTTGTTTTTGGAAAACCACGGACGGTGAGGGTTGTTCGGAATATTGATTTTTGGAACAAAGGAGCTAAGGATAGAATTAATCTGATCTTGGAAAGCAGTCCAGTTTTGTTCGACAGACCGTAAGTGGAAAGACCGCTCAAACTCGCCCCAAAAGATCACCATGGCTAACCCTATTTCGGCGGTCTTTGCCTTAGAATAGTCGTAGATTTCCTTGAATTGATTACGGGGGTGCTGACTTATTGTGTGAAGGTCTGTGTGAAACTTATGGATGTGAAATCAGTACGTGATTGGTGTGGTTAGAACATGTTGACGCTTAATCCTACTAAGACTTGTAATGTCTTTACTTAGGAAACTAAAGCCTATCAATTTCTGTTTGGAACTTGGCAATGCCCCGTTGCAAAGAGCCGAGTGCTCCCGTGATGAAGGAGTTCATATGGACTCTTCTCTGTCATACAGTACATATGTCAATAGCATTGCCATTGCCTCCCTCTGTGCGTTGGGTTTCTTTTCTAGAATTACACGTGAGCTTTCCATGTCAGCCTGCATAATGCGCTTATACATTTCATTAATTAGGTCGAAGCTGGTGTTTCCTCCGTCGTATGGAATTCTATCGGGCGCACACACAAAAATACGATTAAAAATGTCTAGGAGTGTTTCTCTCAATTTTTTAGGATCGCTACGTGGGTCGCACAGTTTACTTTGAATATAGAAGACTTTCAGAACAAAGTAGTTGTTCTACCTTGAGTGCAAGATGACGCGACAGAGATTATATGTTTTTGTTTAAATGCCTTCACGGAGTGATTGATTGCCCTGATCTAACTTCAGCGATTAATATTAATGTACCGATACAATTTTTGCGTATTTATTTTACATTCTATGTTAATAAAAATTTTCAAACTTGCTCCCTGACACGCATTTAGAACTTGTATAATACCACCGACGCTCCATGTATTGACGTTTTTAATCCAACTTTTGTCGCGTTCAGGTTTTTCCTCAATAATCTCTAGAATTCATTGTTATTCTTTTTGCTATATGTATATTGCGCAATACTACAAAGACGAAAGCTGTTCACGAGCAGAAAAAATAAACAAATGGATGAATAACAGAAAAGAGCTTCTTACTATATTAGGCCTAACGAAGCACGTCAGGATGTCTCCAAATATGCATAACATTCCTTTGTAGACAAAGACTGGACGTCCGGATTAATGCTTTCTTTAGCACATTAGCATACATTAAATGAAAGCTACTAGCGAGCGGATATTTAAAACTTTAGCACCTAAAAACAAGCATTGAAAACTTGGATTGCGCTCATTAAAGGAAGTGTTTTACGGATGGCTTTTGTTTTTCGATACCACCGGTAAATGAGCGGTATGAGATTTATGAAAATGTGTTTTCCCATTAGAGCCTGAATTTGCGTATATTGATTTGAGACACAGAAGCGAGTATAATGCTCAGCCCCTTGACTTTAATGGTGTCTCTCGTGTTTTTGATGATGATATTTTAATGCAAGATCTCAATGCCGAGATAGTGAAGTGAAGCTGTGAAACGCGGTTAAGCATCCTCACCCTCAATAGTTTTATCCAAAATAAATGGAAGCTGCTAAAGAAAAAAATAGGCGGTCGTCATCAGTGCTGTATTTCGCCTTTTTCATTTAATATTGATTTAAAATTCTTTTAATTTCAAACTAGTTATGCGATGGCGGCTCGGCTTTGGTATACAATAAGTCATTGGTACAATAATAAAATAAGCACATGATATAGACAACCCTTCTTAAAAAGGTAGGTATCGTAAATATTTATGGTTTGTTCCGATATGTGTTTTATACAATTGTAACCGTCTCAAAATTAAGATTTTTGAGGCCTCGAAATTTTAGTCTACGTTTTTATCAATGATCATCTTGAGTTTGACTTCGTGGAAGCTGTGGACTTCTTTTTTAAGGCTTCTAGGAAGTGTTTTGTTTGTCTTTATTTCAGATTATTACCAGCTCTTTTTAAATTTTCTAATATGATAAATGCTTCCAAGTACAGGGTGTTTTTTCCTAAGAGTGAAAACATTTAAAAGACTCTGGCAGGAAATATATTTCTGCAAAATAATGTTATCGACCACGGTGCACAGCGGAACACGAGTATAGAGACATTTAGTTACTTAAATTAATTTCGCTAACTAACCTTTTAACTCTTCCTTTCAGCTCGCATATCTCAATTTGAGATTTGCAGCCCGTCGTTAATATAGGCCGAATCAGATGATATATGCCACATCGGATGAGTTCTGTCGTCCTAACTTCGCACTTCCTCTTCTCGCCTCTTTCCTTTTTTCTCTCTTCTCAGCTACTTTTGCTTTCCTTGATTTTCCCGCCTTTCATCGGATGCTCGCTTTTAGAATTCTTAGATGTCCCTCGCTAGTTGAAAGACGTGGTTGCGTTGTCTTTGTCCTGCATGTTTATTCTTTCTTTAATCTTGACCCGCACCAACACGCTCTTCGTTCATCATTTCAAACAATAAATTCTTTAAATATATTTTACATTTTAAGCTTTTTTTTTTGTTTTCAAAAACACCCTGTATACAGACTGTGCGCATAGTGTATATATATATATATATATATATATATATATATATATATATATAAAAGAAGCTCCTTACCGCACAGACAATGTTTAAAATTGAATTTTCAAAAACCGATAGAGGCGGAGGGTTTCAACTTTGGTAATCTCTTTTTCAGCAGCCTCGAAGTGATCAAGAAACTTTCACATGTTTTAGAAGGTGTAGCGTAAAGACGCAAGAATACATGAACAAGTCCCACAGAATACATAGACGCGGAAATAACGGAGGATGATGGGGAAGCCCCCGTCGCCTCTAAGCCCGAACGTGAGGGATGGAAAAGAGGGCACGTGACCTTCGACTTGAGGGAGGCGGCCACTTTGAGGAGCTTTATGAGGGAATCAATAACGAAATTGGATTTCGTAAGAAAATCGATACTGAACTTGCAGAATATTTTAAACAATCACTTTCTTAATTTATCCGTAACAGTCTTATTTATTTAAGATATAGTACTGAATTTATAATCACTAAAATGAGCTAGCTATAAATTTCTGGAGATATCTATAGTATTAGGAAACGTTATTTACGTCAAGCTAAATAGCACGACGAATTTTGTCATTCGCGGTCTAATGAATGCATTTCTTCGTCAAGATTAAAAAAATATATATATATATATATATATATATATATATATATATATATATATATACTATTTTAATCTATATAATATATATATATATATATATATATATATATATATACCTTCTTGCTCTGCAGAATTTGAGATGAAATCTCCCGTGTGCATAAAAGAAAAAGACGTACCCTGAAGGGTTGCGCCGTTTTATCACACTGGACGAGATGACGTCTGGGTCTTCGTCAGACCTTCGCTTGTTCCTAGGTTGACAGCCATAAAAAACGCAACTGGAAATGATTGAATGCAGATATTTCACGATCATAATAGCGTCTTCTTTACTCCATTGCATCCTCTAATACATATCATTTAAAAAAGAAAGAACAGAAATAGATAAGATAAATATACATCCGTAGTTCTCTGCCGCAAAACTTTCCAGAGTCCTTAATGATAGCCGAAAACTGAGCGCTAGTCACGATGTTGAAGATCAAGTAGTATTTGTGTGGCGGTAAATCCCTCCTTGCTATCGGGACGGGTCAGTCACGTCGTTAGATTTTACTCGTAGACTCCGTTCATGTAACTGCTCTATAGGCACCGATGTGTGTGCATGTCTGTTGGTTGTTGGTGCTAGCTCACGTTCTTTGAAACGCGGAATAAATAGCTTTTTCGAAGAAGGTTGAAACGCTGAACCCTGTTTCCTCTTTGTGTTCGTAAATGGCCTACAGCCGATAAATTTCCAAGGGCGCCTGTTTTGAAGACCATACTTTTCTTCCCGCAGTAAATTATGAGATGTGATCTGTCATACCATTATGATACGCGACACCCCTCTGCGTTTTATTTAAGTCAAGCGTATCCGTCGTTCAATCGAAACTCCAATTGGTAGTGAAAGCTAATAAGAAAAGCCTAAAAAAAAAAAAACCCTTATGCTTACTTTCGAGTGTCAGCGAAGTGAGGCGTCGTTTCTCTGACGTTTTTTTCAGATAGCTTTTTTTGTTAGCTCTTTTGGAGAACCAAACAAAAATAACCTGAGTTTGAAGGAAAGAGGAAGATGTTGTTTTAGGAGTCGTTGTGCATGTGCTTCATGAGACGTGCCTTTGTACGCGTCTTAAATGAAGCCAACGCCCGCATCTTTTTAGCAAATTGGATCAAGAATAAGAAGCCCGTTCTTTCGGGGTGTTAGACTTGATCGAGTTCAACAGTAGGTGTGGGCGATGTTCTCTGATGCTTTGAGAATAGCGAAGCGGCACACCCGAAATTATCCTAGTCCACGAAGCCTCCTCAGATTATGTTTGACTTAGTACTACTCCGTGCCGCATATATATCTACTATATAACAGGCCGTGCGAACAACCGCGGCGCTTTCGTTTTCTTCACAATCATGAAGTAATATCCAGGGCGGCTGAATCTTTGCACATCTCCAGACTCTCCGTCTTTGGCGTCTCTGCGAAATATAGCTGATGTGTCTGTGTGCGAGTACCGCAACACCAAGACAATAATGTTTTTGTCTAATTCATGATTCTTCACTCCTAAAAGTGTTCGACAGTGTCCTGCTCCGCCATGCACTCCAAACATTAAACTTTGGTTTTCTTTGGTCGGTTTAGTCAATAGGAAAAGCGATCAGTATTATGATCTAATGGCAGTGTGGTCTCAGACGCCTTTTATTTTGAGGATTAGTATAAATCCTGAAGCTTCGGAGACTTGTCGGGCCCGCGTTATTCTACAAAGGAACATATTATCTTCATAGTGTAAGGGTATTGAATATATGCGTAGGCTCACGGCAGCTTGCCGTGGTTGACGTTTCACGTTTAGATAGACACAGTAAAACAAATAAAAAAATATCAAGCGCGTCGTTCACCGAAGTACCAAAATTGAGCGTTAGTTTTCATAGTGTTGCAACGTAATCCAAAGTTGTTCCATCAATAGTAAAACAATTAAATAAATATATCCAATGCAAAGGCAAACATTTATAGAATAATATAAGAATTTACGTTGACCTTAACTGATACTTATAAGTATCTGATATGTTTATTGGACAAATCATTTTTTTTCTTTAGCAGGACGTGCACTGGTGCAATCACTGGTGCGTGATGTACGATGAGGATTCTGAACAGTCGCACTGAATCAGCCGAATTGCTTCTCTGCACCGTCAAACTTTATACCTGAAGGGCAGACCGGCCTCTCGTTTTCTAAAGAACAGCGAAGTTTTGTTTTGTGTGGCGTACTTGAAGAATAGCATGTTTTTGTTCCGTTATGAAGCGTTTCCAAACAGCTTAGGGCTTCTCATGAAGCCACAAAACGTTAGTGCTTCTGAGGATGCGATGCCTGTAATATCTGGCCTACCGGGACCGCGTCGGCGTCGCCCAGCCTGGCTTCGTTAGCGGAAAACGAGCGCGTTAATAATCCTCCAACGCCGCTTCCATCGCTCCAAGCAAAATCATGAAAAACAATCGATGGGCTTCCTCAAGGTATACACTGTAGCCCGAATATGACGAGCGAGTCCTGAACCCCTCTCCAGGACGCCTGCTCTCTCCTCACTTCGCCTCGATGATCCATGATGTAATCGGCGATGCGTAGCTCGCGTCGTACCTTTCGGGTTTTTCTTCTTTTTTTTTTTTTTGCCCGATCTTTCGTGCGATTAATAATGATGTACGGACACAGTGTGCAGCCTAGACGACAGGCTGTTCGTAACTTCGAACACTATACCAGTGTACGCCACCTTGTTTTTGGCCGGCATGGTAGGGCTATTCGCGTTGGCGGATTTGCGGGGATTATGTGGGAATTATTCTGGCT
Organism: Ixodes persulcatus; assembly: GCA_013358835.2. Lineage (NCBI taxonomy): Eukaryota > Metazoa > Arthropoda > Arachnida > Ixodida > Ixodidae > Ixodes > Ixodes persulcatus. The sequence goes on from JABSTQ010000371.1 coordinate 259,199, forward strand.
TGTAATTTTTGTCATCCCCGATTATTTCCGTGTTCCAGAGGATCAAAAAGTTACACAGCGATCAACAATATTTCTTTTTTTTTTTGCCTACTGGAAGTGCCGAAGAAGTTAAACATCGGGTGGCTTATTTTGGTCATCTGATAGTATTACTTGTGTTTGACTATTGACATTAGCGGGTCATTATTAAAACAAGCAATAGAAGGGTCGTTTTATTTCAAATCGAACACACTGGTCGGGGTGGGTATTTGGATTTTTTTCAATTAAATATATATAATAATAATAATAATATCTTTACTGCACGAAGAGATATACAACATTACAAAACAGGTCCGCAAAAGCACGTTTGTGCTTGTAGGCGTGACCTGGATATAATAGAACCCATGCCTAGAAGAAACAAAACCGCTTCTAAAAAATATTTGGTGTGTTTTATTTTTGTACGAAATTCGGTAACTAGTTATGCATACTAAAAAAATCAAAATATCTATAATTTTTTTTGCCAATCTATTGAATGTCGAGTATATTTTTGTTATACACTTGAAAAATATGCCAATTTTCATTACCAAGATAACAATTAACAAACATTGCACCTTTGACGTTCGGGTGACATATTTAGAGCCTTGTATCTCCATATTCTTTTTAATTAGCGCTTAAAAAATTCTGTCCCAGTGTAGTAATATCTATGGCCTATATTCTTATGATAATACGTTTGTTTGATTTATATTCACGAATTATGTTATATTAATTTTCAAACTTTAAAGATAAATTTTTGTCATATTTTAAAGCTGTTTCATTGGAAAAAAATGTTCTTCGTAATTTTTCTTATAATTTCCAGTCATATTGCTTTTCTAGAGGCGTGATCCCAATTCCCCCCCCCCCCCCTTTTTTTTGGGGGGTTGTATTTTTGCTAGAAGACGTCAAACAAACATCAACATGCCCGAATCGGCTATACGATAGTTTCAAAAAGTTGGTTTTGTTGCAAGGTTTATATATATATATATATATTTTTTTTTTTTGCCTTGAAAGACTGCAGGTTGCGGCCGCTTTATTTAGAAGAGTCGTTTTTGTAGAAAATTTTTATTCGAAGTTATCAGTGATGCATATTATTGTAATAAAACACTATAGAACTGCAAATTTCTTTTATATACTAGTATCAAAACGCAAAGCCGAGGTTTATAAGTATCATTCTGCGTTTTCGGATTTCTTTATGAGCAGATTCGAAGGGTGTTTTTAGCAGTTTATTTTCTAAAACAAATTTGTAGTTTTATCTGCAGCGAATAAAAGTCACAAAAACATTTGTCCAGCAGTTGTTTATACGTGAGACCACATTGGACTATGGCCATGGAGGTTTGATGACGCGTTTCGTTAATAGAAAGCCAAAATACTTTTTTTAGCTTACACACAAATGCTAGAACGAAGAAAAAAGAAGTGCCAAAATTGTTCAGAAAATATGAAAAAAAAAAAAAAAAAACGATTGAGTTCATAGAGTTGGCAGTCTCGAAATTCGTAGTTTTTCAGATAAATCCGAAACGGCAAATTTTTTAGCGCCGAGTGTTTCTCGGGGTTCATCGGATTTATCCGAAAACGCAGAACCGAGAAGGAGTAAAAGCCAATTTAACGCATAACCGGGGATATAGAGATATCAGAAGCTTGTTCTGCCTTTGTACGGTTTGGGTCCTAAAACTAAATGTAGGATCAAATAATGCACACTCTATTACGAAACACGCGCTGCTTACTCAAAATACGTTAATAAATGTAATAAAATATACTAGTTACACGGAGTTCAGAACGCAGTTTTCACCGTCCACATGAAGCGCAATAAGGTGTGCATATTGTTTCATACGAGCCATGAATTATTTACCAGACAACGATAGCAGCCACTTATTCACTCAATTCCTTTCTTTGTTTTACGCGGTCACGCCGGGCTTTGAGACGAGACGGAACACTTCGAGCCAATGTCGCCTCAGCTTCTTGACTAGGAACTTGAATTTTGGACCAGACATGCAAAGAGCGTATCCCTTTGTGAGCACCTAGGGATGCTCATTGTTCTTTCTTCTGCTGCCTGAATGTCTCAACGTCTTCTTTTGGTACGTTCAAAAGGACAACGTTTCCTGTTTGTTTCATGATTTCTTGGACGAAGCCCTGCGACGTCCTTAGTAAGGACCTCGACTCGGTAACGAAAACTGCACTGTGGCGAGGTGCTTGAGTAAGCCACCAACTCCGTCGCACGACTTTTTGCCATGGCCGGATGCCGAGAACAACCGTTTCGCTTTATCAGAGCCGCTGTGATTGGACTCGAAGAGCTATTAGCCCCGTGCGCGACCGAAAGCGTCGCTGTGGTCTTCCTTCCACGATTGGCCGAACGCTGACTATGACGTCGGAAAGGGGATTTATCATCGACGGAAATAAAAGGAATGAAATAACTTTAATTTTGACGGTGTTGGCAGTGTTCCTTTGAGAGCGCAATGATTTCAAGCTTCCACCATGCTAATAACAAACACCATCGAACTTGTTGTTTGCAAGGTAATGACGTCACAAGGGGGAACCACAGGAGGGCGCAACCAAAACATCTCGCCGCTAATACTTCATTCCAGCTACAGTCCAGACGCAGCCGATGCTACAAGCGCGAGCACGTGGCCTAGAACAGTGCTTGCACTGCTCGCAGTGGCGTCACTAGGGTCAGCGGCACCCGGGGCGGTGGCCCGCGGCTACACCCCCCCCCCCCCCCCAGGCTCGTTGCCCACCTCCTTCCCCCCCCCCCCCCCCGCACGCTCGTCGCTCGCCGCTGCCCCCCACCCCCCCTTTCTCGCGCGGCCCGCCGTGACACCCCCCGGAGCGCTGCACCCGGGGCGGACCGACCCCCCCCCCCCCCCCCCGCACCCCCCTTGTGACGCCACTGACTGCACGGGCGCGCGTGCTTGGCAGGGCTCAAAGCCCGGAGCTCGCGCTCTAAGCATCGGCTGCGATTGCAAGCAAGGCGACTGACCACCGCCATGTCTCTGCTCGTGCAGACAAGCCCGTGCAACTGCAAGCTTGCCAAAGCTATGTTCACGCGCAAGCTGCACGTGCTTGCACGCATGGGGCACCAGTCGGAGCACCATGCTTGCAATTGTCTATAGTAACGGTTTTTCAAGTGAGATGCAACTCCATCAGAAACATAAGTGACACTTGAATAAACCGGAACGTTGTCTTCCAGCCACTCTTCAATCCTTCGAATTGCGAGCAGTGCAGAAGTCTTCAGACACGACGCTGAAACTTCGGGGACCTTTAGCTGCTGATGCGACGCACGTGAAAATCGAAAGCTGGTGTTTGGGCCAATGGCACTCTTGAACTTCATTCGGCAGTGGAACGGTCCAATTCTTGGCAAAGTCAAAATGAAGCACAACGCGCTTCTTAGTAGGTACTTCGCTTTTCACGAGTCGACTTTCATCTCTTTGAAGTTTTCGAACGCAATCATGCGTAATGAACCGAATGGCCCAATTTTAAATTTCTTCAAGAAAAATATGTGGTTGAGTTGTTTTCTCGATTAGATCTCCTTTCTTCCACACGCAAAATGTTAGTTGATCCTCTTCAACAGTTGATAAACGTTCTAACGTAAGACTACGGGTGTTCGGGCACTCCTTGCATTCTCATCCCAAACAAGCACGAGTTGGATCTGAACAAATGCACATAGACATCAGCTCCTGCTTTGTGATTGCTTCTTCGCGCAGAGTTCAGAGCGAAAAAACAAAGTTGAAAATTTCTGCAGCACATGCAGGCGCATACCGTGTGTTTGGGATTCACCTTCATCCACTCCTGACGGAGCGAGTAAAATTTCGTTATCCCTAATTTAGTCTCAGGGTTGGTTTTAATGGACATTAGGTTTGTCTCCCGAATAGACCTTGTCATGAATATTTTGATTACTACTCTTTTCTTGCCATCCTTAATGACATTCATGGCATTTCTTTTGTTCGGATTTTTAATGAAACTATCAAGATCATCGTTGTCTGCTGTTCTCTCGACTTGCGCTGCAGGTATGTCGATGTTTCTGGAATTAATTTCCTTGCTTCACTAAAAATAATGATAGCAGTAATAAGTGTCAAATGCTGGCACCTCTTCCGGTTTGTCAGCGCATTGACAAAAGCTAGTGGATATTCAGCCACCAGTCGCCGCAAGTAAAGCAAGAACGATATGTTGGAAGACTCGAGCTGCTTGGTTCTGTGCTATCGGCAGTAGCCAATTTGTTTAGAAATTTCTACTGAAAGACATTTTTATTTCGCCTTGCTTTCTTTTCACGAAAACGTTTTGGTATTTCAAATTGATTGCCAACGGCACTCTCAGTGGAGTTGTCGCTAGTCCGCCGCCAGAAATCTCTTCATTCATGTCTCTCAATAACTCATGCTTGGAGTCAGCGGTTGGGCATGAACTTGAGCTTGATTCACAAACACGGGGCACAGAAAGTTTCTCCCCCAGACGTGCGAAGCAATTCTGGCACAACATATTGATATCCCTCTGCTGGAATGCTGGGGGGCAGGGCTCACCTCAGCAGATCCATGTTCAAGTCCCTCACAGAGCGAAAACTTTAATTCCAATAAATCTTTCTCTTTATGGTGACGGTCGTGGTCAGCGAAGGACACTCGACTAGAAGTGTGAAAGTTGTCCATGAACCAAAGCGGACAGGATCAACTGCTACTGTAGACGGCTGGAGCAGAAAACGTCAATACTAGCTGCGTCGCTGTGACACCAGGACAACTCTGGTCCTTCTGAATATTTTAGTTGGTGTGGACTTTAACGGTTGTGATGATCGAGTTGATAAATTCCTCCTTAGCATAAGAACACGACTAGATAACAAGCAGAGAAAATACGGCTTTTCAACTGCCGACCACAGGCGATGTGTATAAGCAGCACGTCTATTGCAACAACGCAAGCCGACGTAGTGGCAGCACAATGTGGCAAACAGTAAGGAAAGAACCGCGCCTAAGTGATAGCGGGCTAGGCCTTGGCGCTAGAGATAAAAGGATGCGTCGTTCACGGGTCGTTGTCACCATACTGGTCACAAGGCCATGCTGCTTGCCTCTGGCAGATGGACAGGGAAAACCTTCGTGAAAGGAAAGAAGAAATATTTACCTTGCAGCTGTGCATTCAATCTAGTTCTAAAAGCTTTCAACTTTAGCTGAAGTGCGTTTGTTTGAACAATAATTTCACCACAAAAATGGTGGTGGATCTTTTAGTGTGTACGATTGGGTGGACATATCTAAGTTAATCGAATAGCATTATTCACCCCAACACGACGCTTCTCATTGATGTGGCACAAATACTTAATCCTTCTGTCTGAAAACTATCGTCGGGGTCAACTCTCTGTGGCAATGGAGTCAAAATAGGAGCTTGTACGCTCGTGTACTTTGAGCGCTGATTAAAGCTGAGCACGCGCGCTCCTCGAAACGCTCTCCTGCGCAGCTTCGATAGGCGCTCAAAGCACGCGAGCGCACGCGCTATTACTTTTGACTGCATTGCCACAGAATGTTGACCCCGAGTATACAAGATATAAACATTGAAATAAAGTTGTTTGCCGATTCCGGTGCATGGATCTGATTTTGACGTCTTTTAGCGAAGATACAACACTGCTAAAGTTGAGGCTTGGGCGAGTTGGTGCATACTTCGGAATTAAAAACAGCGCGGAAAGACGAGGACCAGACAAAGAAGTAACACGGACGCAGCGCTGTTGAGGCTTGCGCTTCGTCCGTGTTACTTCTTTGTCTGGTCTTCGTCTTTTCGCGCTGTTTTTAATTCCGAAAGATGCAACAACAAAGAGGGCATTCGGATCACGCCACTAGAAAATCATCATGACAGTGAATTATTAAAACAAATTACAAGAATTTTTTTTTAAATAAAATAGCTTTAATATATACCAAATTTATGTTTTTTTGAAGTATGAAAATTAATATAAACTAATTCGTCAATATAAATCAAACATAAGTACTGTAAGCCTTTAGCCCACGGATAGGGCTACACGTGTACAGTATTTGGTAAATGCTAATTAAAAATAATATAGAGATATAAGGCTAAGATTATGTCGCCCGAACGTCCAAGGTACAATGTTTGGCAGTTTTTATCACGGTAATGGAATTTGCCTTATTTCTCAAGTGTATAACAAAAACTACTCCGCATACGATAGATTATACACGAAAAACTTCTATAAATATTTTATAGTCTCCACTATGCATAACAAGTAATTGAACTGTGTACAAAAATCAAGCGCACAAAATCTGATTTTCAGCCAGGGTTGGGCAGTATCGCGATACAAATGTATCGCGATAGTATTTCAGAAATACATTCCGTATCTGTATTTCTGTATCGCGATACAATTTTTCACCAGTATCTGTATTCCTGTATCGAAATACATTTTTGGATGTTTCTTTGTATCGCGATACAATTAGGGTGAAATGTATTTCGTTACATTTCTTGAGAAATACTCCCCCCCCCCCACCAAAAAAAAAAAAAAAGTATCTGAGCGCATATTTTTTTTTTTTACTTTTAAGGGCAACAGGGTTAAGGAGATGCTGGGTCATTGGTACCATGCTGACCAAGGTTCCTTCCGATTCTCCAAACTATTTTTCTATGCGTCCTCTTCTCTCTTCTGAGAAGTGTTGCGTAGTCGGGGACTCGAACCAGGTGGCGTGCCAGGAGTGGAGTCAGAGCAACTTCTGCCGCAGGTCCTTAGGTAGGGATTTCTTGAGTCATTGTTTGCTGGCATCCAATGCCCGCTGCTAACCGTCTGTCTTGCCTTAGCGTACACAGCACACCCAGCCGGCAAAGCTGAGTCACCGTTCGTTGCAGCACGAGCCTGGCGGTGGTTGACTTGAAATAGTAGGATGACTCACGCAGTGAAGCTCAACAGAACACATATTCGAATGCGAAATCAGCCGACGTGAACGTGATCCGCTGCTCTGGTGATCCGAAACCCAGGAAGGAGGCCAGACGTGACCTCGCTGTGCCGACCCAGACTTCGTGCACCTGCGACTCGTCTCGAGCGCGTTTTTTCTCGGAGAGCTCGCACCTGTGCCGGCAATCTCAGGTCGCAATCCACGAAGTCTCTATTTGGATGATGCTGCGAAACGAGTGGGCTGCAATCCATGCGTCAGTGGCAAAGGGTCGGCAGGAAGGACCTTCACAACAGGGATGCCACCGTATCGTTTTTTTTTTTTTTTCAACCGTAACAGAAGATAAGGCATGTGTTCCAGGATGCTTCAGGTGGTCCACTATTCTCGAAAATTCCAAATGACACTGCCTGGACGATCTTCAACAAGGTAATTCCTACAACGAAAGTACGTATTTTCCTTTCATAGAGCAGCGTGGTAAAGTTTCATGTTCAAGGCAACACCTACAGATCAAGAATACCAGTTCATTCCACCGTGACGTCGTGTGATCAATGTTGACAGGGGCTTCCTTATTGGACATGGGCGTGGTGACGTTTTGATGAAATTTAGGATGACATAGAATTTATTTAGAGGTCGAAGTCTTTTCGAATCCCTCGTCAGACAGACATGATGTCAGGGAAGGGACAGCGGTCACCCCTTGATGGAACTTTTTCTGAGCCCATTGAAGACTTCTTACGGGAAAGTAATTTCGGGATCGAAAACTTCCACTTCCAACTTCAAGCTTCATCTCATTTGGCGTCTCAAACAAATTTAAAAAATATATTGCAGTATCAGTATTTCTGTATTTGTATTTCTTCCCTCCCTAAAATGTATTCCTGTATTTGTATTTCCAAATACGTTTTGCCTCTATTTAAAATGTATTTCCGATACGTATCGCGATACACTTTTCCAGATATATTTCAGTATCAGTATTTTAGCTACTATTTTAATGTATCCCAGTATTTGTATTTCCAAATACATTTTTGTGTATTTCTGCCCAACCCTGTTTTCAGCTTGCTCCACCTAATCCTGTATTTTTTTCGTAAAACGAAACATTTTTCTCAGACTTTTTTTTTGTTTAAGAGGTTTGGTCTTCCTTGAGATGGGTCTATTATATATATTTAATTGTGAAAAGTTTGAATACACACCCCGGCCGGTGTGTTCAATTTAAAATAAAACGAGTCAGAAGTAATGCAAACAAATGCAGAGCTCGGTACAGATAGATCAGTTTGTTTTCTGGCATATCTGAAGTGCTTTTAGCAAACTGAAAAAAGGGAAACATTCAATTTTATACCCCGCTGACTCTGTCATGTCGTATAGATAAATAAAGATAATATTACATTAATCTTCGATCTACTTAGTGGACTTGAATATGTACCACATGGGGCGGTTTGTCGACACACGCAAGTTTAGCAATGCTCAATAAAAACCATAATCTCTGCCCGCGAACCTGGTACAACATTGGCACAAAAACAATAAAGCAATAACATGGGGATAGCAATACCTTTGACGTTTGCCCGCTTCTCTTAGTAAATACCGCCAATTCAATAACGATCCACCATCGCAGAATGTGCCGTCTGAAACGTTTACGTCGATTTTTTTTTTTTTTAATTTGCAAGTTAACATATTTTTGTTTGTTTCAGCAATGGTGTATAAAATAATATGAAGGTCACAATTTGAATCGAGACTAAAATATATGTGAACAGCGTCAATAGGTATAAGTTATGTATAAGTGTATTAACTTGGGTTAGTTGGTGATTCATTGTGACGATTAAAAGCGCTAAAAAGACGAGAACCAGTAAAAGAACACACACATACACCAAGAGCACACTTGCAACTGAGGTTTAATCTGAATGGATCTAACAAAAAAAACATATATGCCTTATCAACAAAACACCTATGTCATGTACGCACATCGTCCTACTAGTCTACTTTTATTCTTACTAGCTTGGCTTATCAAATGACTGTAAATGCGCCACTTCTGAATCATAAAACGCAATCGATGGGCGCTAACAGATGTATCGTGACCGCACTTCGTTATAAAATACGTTTCTGAAATTTTCATTGCCACTTTGTTACGGTTCCGGCTCAAGGTAATTGTTTCCTGAAACTTTGGGACACAATCGCATCTTTTGCGGTGCACCGCCAGATTACCCGCGGGCGACGATCTCATTGCATGTGCGTGCTCTCTTAGTCGATCATTTACGCAAAGCCCGGACTGTTCTATGTAAACCCTCGCACAAGTTAAGGGTGCTCTATATGCCACCCCTTCCATGATATCTACAAATCTAGTCACATGCCTTATTTACAGACACCTTCCCCCAGATCCCCCCCGCTCCACTGTTGCACACAGTTTACCCAATTTCTCAAAACGCTGAGAGTATAGTACCGGAACTTCATGTTTTTCCCTCGCTTTATTTAAACTATGGATAATTTTGTTTCTATAAGGTATAACGGCTGGTCTAACCATTGTTTCTTGGCTTTCTACCACTCTTTCTTTCTCCTCGAAGTTCTCGTAATAATCCTTCTGCAACTCCTTTGATGAGCGTAAGTGGATACCCGCATTCCTCTTATTTCTTCACTTGCCTTCCAACGCTGTCCACTACAGTATCTGAACAAGATTTAGTTATTTATATGTTCACAATCACACCCCGTATATAATTAAATCTCAGCGAAATGCAAACAAGAAGCAATCGCAAAACTAAATTGACTGAGTTGTTCTTTATTGAATACTTGTTAGTACAGGGAGGTTGGGAAAACGCCGTTCCAAGAGAAAAGGAAAAGCGATATTTCGACCTTACTGTTTCCTTCACGCTGACTGGCTATAATATTTGTTATTATAGTCTTGTGATGTTATTCAATAAACTCTGTAACCATACACGAAGAAAAATTTGGTGCCTCCCTGAGCCTTGTTGGTGTTAACTACCTTTCGGTTTATAATGTGGAATGCTGGTGGACTCTGCCAATTGCACGTTAAATGCGTAACTGAAATCTATTTTCTATAACAGATTGAATGAGCTTCTAAACTTTTTTTAACTACTACCTTCTTGCAGAAAAAGATATGGCAGCTTCGGTAGATTCAATCTCTACCAAAAACTGACGCATCAAAGGATTAAACATTAAAAAAAAAAAAAAAAAAAAAAACTTTTTAAGCGCCTTAATAAAAAATAAATGTCTGGTTTTTTTAGTGGGGTATGCAAAAACAGACAACCAAAACGGCTTGGCTTTCTCGCTAGTTCTGCCGGCTTAATCCCTTTCGTATATATTCCAATTCATCCCCCCCCCCCCCATTCACAACTAATAAGTGCAGTGTTTACTTTCGTAAAGATGTTTGCCCCGGTTAGTTTTTTTAATTATTACTTTTAATTATTTATTTATTTATTTGGTATTACTGCCAGCATTCTGTAGTCTTGATTATGCAGGCGTGAGCTTCAGTGAGCGAAGTATTTTTTTTAAGGCAGCTCGTCTCCACGGTGCTGCAGAGCGGAACGTTTTAATAAACGTGGGAAGGATTCACATCAGTGTTTGCTATGAAATCGCTTCTTTTTGAGTCTGTATAGACAGCAGTCCCATGTACTACTCACTGTGTTTCTTTTTCATTATGTTTTCCTTTGACATGGGCGTCTGAATGTAGGTTACTTCTGTATATGTGCGGAGGCGTGCATTTGTGTTTGTACCTTTGTGATCGTCTGTGTACGTGTGTACGTCCTTGTCTCTAGGCTTCTGTGTCGGTATGTGTTGTTTGCGTGTACGTTTCTGTATAGATACCTCTGGTTGCGCGCGCGTCGTTTTAATGTTTAAAGATGTTTTCATTCATATCGTGTAGACCGTTCCCAGCGCCTTGAGTTGCATCCTCTTGGGAACCAAGGGGGGGGGGGGGGGGGTATTCTAAAATATGGTATTGTTGCCCCAGAATGTAATTTGTTTACAACAAACAACCGGAATAATTGATTTCATTATATTTTGTCAATTGTGCGGTATTCCTCATAGAGATGAATACGAAATTAGATCAATCAGGTCCGGGCCGGAAGAAGGGTTGACGTCATAAGAGAGCTTTAACTCAATTATATACTTGACTGCCTTTGCAGTTAGTGTGGAATTATGTCGAAAAGATTTCTTTAAATGTATGAACTTTTCGGTGAACAAAGCTGCTTTTTGAGTTCTTTCGTGTTCTTTAAAGATACTAATATTAGACTTAGCGTTTTAGATGACAAACCTAGCTTAGAATGTTGACTGTATTATTAGTCTATACTGAAATTTAAAATTAATATTCGTATCGTCTTCTGCCCACATAAGTACGCAGACGTCACGAATTTGTTTTAAGTGAAATGGTCATACGACTTCTTGAATAAATAATGAACAGCTACATTAAATCAGTTTATGCGGTTATTTTGATATAGACTTCAACTCAATGCACCGTTAACTACATTGGCAATATATAATCCAGTAAACAAATAAGTGGACACAATAACCATTAAACTTAAAGGTACCTCCTGAGAATATGAAAAGAAAAGATCATATTACTGCCTTGCTTGACAAAGAACACGCATGTAATTTGCACATTAACCCTATGAAAACCTAGCCACCAAGATATCTTGGATGCATGCAAAAAGTAACGATTTATATCGATCTGACTTGAACTATATGCATGTATCACTCGTTTTTTCCAGTCACATCTCTCCCACGGTATTTTGAGAATAGATAAAGACGACTATTAAAAAAAAATCTTTCCGCCTTTCCACACTGGTGAAGAAGGAAGACCAGCGAAGCTGTACTATCCCAAGCAGCACATTATGACCGGCTCAAGCTTGAGCCAGACGGGGCAGCCGGGGAAGTTTCACTGCGCCTAGATTGTTTTGCCCCATAGCGCTAGGCAGCCCCATTCTGGTATACCAGTCTGGCGACCACCGGCAGTTCCTTGTATAGCCATGGACTGGCTTACAACTGGAATTATGGCCTGGGCCAAGCGGGAAGCTCAGTGGTACCCCAAGCTTGGGTCTTTATTGTATATACAGCATGGGCCAGGTTAGTGGCCGAGTGGTCAGCCAAGCTTGGCTAGACAATGGGAATTCAATCCGGACCAGCAGGGCAGTTACCGGCCCCTATTGAAACATTTTGCAAACTGGGCCAGTTCAAACGGGACTATTGCCACTGGTTAAATTGGTTGAACTGGACAACTGAAACTGTGCATACTGGTCTTACAATGAAACTGTCATACCGGTCTTACTGTGAAAATGTTAATACTGGTAATACTGTACAACTGTGTATACTGGTCCACTCCATGCAGTTAAACCAGTTTAACTGATCATATTAAAAACACAGGTCGTAAACTAATAAAATTCACTTTATTAAAAAAATAAAACAAACATAAAAGATGTTTACAGTGCAAAAAACAAAAAAGATATTTACAATGCAAAACAAACAAAAATATTTACAATGCAAAAAAATTGCCATGATATTATTCATGTGTCCCAGCCGGTTGGCGAGATTCTCCACATCTTCTGGAGTGTCGGGGTTCCGTTGGTGGCGAACAAGACTCTCAAGTCAAAACAAAAAGAAAGTAGAACATCTCAAACGCAGCTAATTGTTTTTTTTTATTCAACAGTCTCAGGTGTTACATTATGATCATTTATCACAAGTTCGCACGCACACTCGCTGTTCTTTTTATGTAGTTTACATTTGGAAGCGTCGTTTAGCATCTTGGCTTCTCTTGTGCCTTTTTTCTCATTCACACTTAAATTAAAGTACATAATTGCTCTTTCTATAAATAACACAAAGGTGTGAAAACTTAGGAATATATAATTTTCTGTATTCCTTCACTTTATGTTGATATCACTTATGAAGACATCTACAAGGCGTGTTCACAAATTAACTTCCCTTTGAACACGAGAAAAGACGTAGATAGCATAACTGCTCCATACCTTAATCTATGTTTTAACGTAATCACCTTTGATATTAGGGAATTCGAGAGATCGTGGCACAGACATAGTCATCTCATAAAAGTACACCGTAAAAACAACCTTTGCTACTAGAGTGTTTTATAGCCATTTCGTGAAGTAATGATTTCAAAACTGTCAGAGACACACGTTGCAAGACAGGAAGTTAAAAAGCGTCCGTTCTCCGGAATTTTCTCATTAACATCCTCTACCAGGTCTGTCGGGACCAGAGACGTCCCTCTGCTTCGCACGGCATCATGAACGCTTTGTCGCCCTTCATTAAGCGTGCGAACGTGCTTCCGCACAGAGAATGTGCACGTTGCATGTAGTATATACATTTTGCAAATTTGTAAAGCAGATATTTCGTGTCAGCATGAGTGCCAAGACTCACTTTTTTACGCCCTGCATTCTTTGGGCCATTCGCCAGTGGAGCTCGGTTTTGACTACTCTACTTTGAATGAGCCAATACCAATTGGTGGCGGGTGACAGATTGTTGCATAAAAACGACCTCTCGCACAATTTATTTTATTTCAGAATACCGCCAGCCCTATTACGGGAAGAGAGGAGTGGACGATACAGAGGCAAACTTTCACTGCATGCACGCAACACTTACGAACTCGCATCTCCTATAGGAGTATCAAAAAGAAACATGACGAATCTCACATCCTAACAACGACAACGAATGTTTGTCTTATTAAACAATATACTTAAAGCACTGTCGAATTCCAAAACTGTCTCAAGAGAAACAACCTTCCCGGAAATTTTTTTTTTAAATGATTTATTAATACTGCAATCCTCAGCTGGGATTTTAGCAGGTGCGCACATTGCTGCAAGTAGAATATGCTGGAAAAACACAAACAAAGCAAACTAGCAAACCAAAAATTCTTTCATAAATCTATTCGCGACTCCAGCAAAGTGGAACGCCACCAAGCGGGAAAACCGGGAACCAGCCGGAACAGGTCGCTTTGCGCCCCTCCGCGTCTCTGGTGGTTTTCGCGGACACGTGTTGTCGGCGCGGTGGCGAACAATGTAATTTGACGAAGGTCCGAAAATTTCTTAAGTTTGCTTGAGTGTTCATTAGTGTGGTGAAGCCTGAGTAGATTGTTTCCTTCCATCACGTGTTTGAAAGCCCGTTTACTTCACAACACACGGTCGCGTGCTTTCGATTTCTTGGATGGGGAGGAATCACGGAAAAACGTTTTGATTTCTTGTCTGTCTCGAATCACATTCAAAGTGACGACTACTTGGTAACTGATAAGATGTTTCTTTATAAGGATGTTGAACAGTGGACTGAACACCATTGTTGCAGTCAAGTGAATGGGAAGGTTCGATAGCTGCTTTTCTTGAGTTTGGTTGTGTTCGATTAGCTTCAAGTTTGAGCCACCCACGCCGGTCGGTGCGTTGGCTATTCATATTGGCTGCTTTTCGCCGAAAACGTTTCTGGACCACACCGAAGGAGTTGGGCTGATATTGCAATTACTTGATTCCGGAAAACCTGCTCGCTGCATACAATTAATGAGGGAAATTGTCTGCATTCAAAAGGTGGGGGACGCGTCTCGCAAAGTTAGAGCTGTCACGGCATTATGAACTATAGCACCTCCAATATTTATATTACACCCCCGTTGAAGCCAGCAGCAATATGCGTCTACATTGCTCAGGTTGACCGGCCACAAAAAAATACTCATTTTCTCCGCTCAGAATTCGAAGTCAAGTTCAACGCAGAGAGGTGTTCTGCGTGAATCTCCGATGAAGACTCTCTTCAGCTTGTCCGCATTCGTCTCCGTGCTACCGGCTAGAACCGTTTGGCTGAGTTTAAGTAGTATCTCTCTGTCTGTCAAATATACTTTTATTCAGGTCAACTAAGCTCATACTTCAACTCGAAGAATATACTAATATAACTTTAGTGGGACATAGTACGTAATATAATAGATAACCCCCTCGTCAAAATGACTTCTCGATCGCTACTAAAACCTGAATTGAAATACGAGTATCAGCTGCTTAGTGGGGCTCCAGCGGGTTAACATGCTCCTTGGCTCAAGAAGCGTTTTCCTGCAGCCTGTGTTGTTGACCGAGCAGACGACTGGAGCTGTTTCCTAAACGCGGATACGCACAAAAGCTCGATTTCGCGGACAGGTAAGTCGCATGGTCGAGGCATGCGAGTTAGCTGAAAATTACTCTCGGTGGAACAATTCTGTAGTCATCGCCGCTTTCCTTAGCTGATCAAAACTGATTGAAGCCTATTACCGTCTCTCCGGAGCTCATAGTTTCGGTTTTGAACGAAATCTCCGAAACGAAAGTTTGACATGAAAAGAAAAAAAAAACACCGGAAAAACAAAACTATATAGCTCTACAAGTTTATGTGCACCGGCTACACCTAACCGTCGCAGTTGAAATACCTATAAAATTGGGCATAAAACAAAAGAAAATCTGTTAAATTGAATACGCCACCCGTTCAGGCGGCCCGGCCGAGCCGACGCGACCTGGACACAGCCGCCATGTTTGTTTGGTGGTGGCGCCCCCTATAGGTCGCTGGAGTCGCGAATAGCCTGTACAAACAAAAAGATTTTTAGATGTGTTTGTGCAGGCATGAATTGGAGTATGCACTTTTGGGCGACGCAAATGCTCTGAACGATGGCTTTTTGACTTTAAATTCTTAGTACTTACGATTTTAAAAAATTCAAAATAAATTTCAGCCGCTGCCAGATTCCTCGATTCCTTAATGGCTTCATGTCACCTTGGTTCTTTCAGCGCCGTAACCGATATCGTGCTTCTGAAATCAGAAAAGAGTGTACGTGCCGTAAGTGATTGAACTATTTCAAGTTCATTTGAGAGAGAGAGAGAGAGAGAGAGAGAGAGAGAGAAAGACCTGCCATGAGTTCCAGGCGTCGGACACATAATCTAGTGTCGGTCTTACAAGGGCTTTGTAGCCGAACATTTAACAGGAGGTGATTTATATAGTTTTCTACGTAAATACCAGTTTTTAGTGCTTTTCTTGTAGTCCACGTGTTTATTTCATTTCAGATCGCTCGAGATAATATCACCTAAATACTTATAATTGTCAACTTTAGCGTCAAGCTCATGATCAAAACATAATATATTTTTCTTTGTTGTAAAATGAATGTATTGTTTTTGTTATGTTAATTTTCATATTATTTTTACAACACCATGATGAGTTACGAGATAAGGTATTGTTTACATTCCCATGGCCATCTACTGAAGATACCTATAGGAGCATAAATTATACAATCGCCCGCAAACATCCTTATTCCATTCACCCGTTACTGCTGATAAAAACAAACAGTTAACCAATGTTTAAAAAAGCAGCCGACCCAACAAAGAGCCCTGTGGAACTCCGGAATGCCCTCTTAACAATATTTGAAAACTGCCATTAGCATCAACGAAGTGCTGTAAATTTATGATATATGCAGTAATCCATTTATGATCAATGAAGGTACACTCTAAAAAAAGCCCGTGCGTGTTCTTCCCCGCAGAACACGAGGACAGCCAGTCACTGCTGTTTGCGGAATCAGCTCAGCGAATGACAATGCCGAAACATATGTTTAGACCAAAAAACTAAGTCTGCGATGAAGCATCAAGCAATGCAAGCGTGACGTTTTGCATTGCTTAATGCTACATCGCAGACTTCGCTTTTTGGTCTAAACATATGTTTCGGCATTCTCATTCGCTGAGCTGATTCCGCAAACAGCAGTGAATGGCTGTCCGCGTGTTCTGTGGGAAAGAAAACGCACGGGCTTTTTTTAGAGTGTACACGGAAGACAGTTATTACATTAACTAACTTATAGTGAGGCACTAGATTAAAAGCTTTTGACGGATCAATAAAAACGGCATCCACTTGCAGATGATCGTTCACATAACCAGAGATTTCATGATACCATAAAATTAATTGGGTTGATGTGGACAACCCTCTACGAAAAACGTGTTAATTGGGACTTAGTGTCTTGCTTTCACCCATGAAATTGACTAGCTGCTTATTTACAATATGCTCCAATAAATTACGCCATGTACAGGAAAAAGAAATAGGGCGATAATTGGGTATCAAGTCACTTTCCCCCCCTTTTTATGGGCGCGACCCTTTCTATAAGCCACTCATCCGGTAAAATGAGCTCTTAACTGACCTAGAACATTTATTTCTCGATTTATTACGCCTGCGATTGTTCACTGTATCCAAGCACCGGTCGTTTTTTTTTTATTATTTCTATTAACGAGCTTATAAATAAATGTTCCCCCTTTTGTCTTAGAACACGATTATGCATTCTAAAACAGAAAAAAAGCCAGACAATTGAGCCCGCGGGCTCGCACTGCTTCAACTTGATGGCTGCGAGGGCTTAATTTTGGATGTGGCGACGGTATTAAAAAGTCACCTTTGATACAATAAAAATTGAATTGAATGGTGATTTTATTTTTGTAGATAGGTACAAATAAGAAAAGTATAACTGGTGGTTGCGCGTACAGATACAAAGACACTGACATAAACGTTCAAGCCTTTCTGTGCGATGACGCCTTACCATGATCTAGGTGCGAATTATTCAGAGTGGATCCAAATTTCCGAGGCTCAGAAAGACGACCGCGATACCAACCCCAAAAAGACACAACCATATTGTTTGTGAACAGGGAGAAAAGTAATGTGATATTCTGTAAGCCTACGTGGGTGACGCTAGTATGCATGACCTCCCAAAAAGTCGGTGGGCCATTCTATTCACTTAACCCTAAAATGCAGGATTTCGTACTTTTACATGAAATTATTTGGACTGCTGGCTACAATAACACATGATTCAAAATATGATTAGAAAAAGGTAATTCAAATTTTAACTAAAAAAAAGTTGGGGCTCCAATCCACACTGTGAAGGTGGTTGGCCAGCGAAGCTGTGGTATCACCTGCAACGATTGACCACTGCATTAATGCCGAATGCCGCCGCTGGTCGCAGCACGCCGCCGCTGGTCGTATTAGCCCTTTTTTTTTTCTTTTTCCGCTCCTGGTATTCACGCTGCTCTCTGGGGGTACTAACTATGCGTGTTTCTTTACGAATAGAAGGCTATTATATTCGATACATCGAATAACATTGGAACATAAGATTTGCTACAATATTTTTGAAGAAATGCCGGTCAGTGTTATAGGACGGTACTTTAAAGGTGAATTTTGTTTTCCGGAATTTTGTATGGGGATTATACGGCTAATCTTCCAGTCATGAGGTACGTTACCAGACGAAAGGGATTCACAATAAATATCGGTTAAAAACAGAGATGACGCATGCTTTGTATTGTTTATTATTTTATAGTTGATGAGGTAATCCCCATGGCCTACCCATTGCGGTGCTGCAAGAACAATGAAATCAGTTGCTAGGAGGGTTCTTTTATTTATGAAAGGCTAGTGACGTTACTCCCCACGTCGCAAGCAGCTTGCGCAACGGTAATCTTTACCGTGAAACGTATGCCTTGAGTGTTACGTGCTTTGTGTTCTTATCAGGACTGCCTTATTATCAATTATGTGGTTCGGATGCTTGTTTTGTGCCTGTTCTTTATTGAAACGAATGCTGCGCTGTATGTTGCATGCGTGATATGCAGTTTCGCTTCAATCGCTGAAGGTTTTTTCTTCCATCAGGACGCCGACACTACAAATCCTACCAACGAGTCATCTACATGCTTCGCTCTACAAAAACGACAGAATACTTGAAGTATCATATATTATTTACGATGCATTGGTGCCTTTTGGGTTGTGAACGTGGCGAAATCAGCATTTTTTTTTTTTTTTTATTCAAGCGCTGTTAAAATTTATATGAAAAACTACGGAGGGGATGAAGTCGCTGCGAACAATACCAAGTAAAGTGGTTAGTTGGACGAGATGGTAATGATTAAACATGGTTAAAATTGCGCACAAAAAGAAACAATACCAAGTACACCGTTCCAGCCAGGCTATGACATCTATATTTTGATTGTAAATAAAGTGCATACACATTTGCTGTAGATTTGAACGGCGACAGGAAGTTCTATCAAGTACAGCGCAACAGCAAATTTCTTGCATTTTAGGGGCGAAGCTCCTTAGGGTCTAGCCTTGTCCGTCCGTCCGTCCGGCGTCCGTGCTCACAAAAAAAAACGAAAAAAAAAATGTTGCGCAGTTGAAAGTATTCGAACCTGTGCGGGGAGACCCCAATGGATTTCTAGTCTATCGCCTAAACCACTCGGCCAAGACGGCGGGACGAGTAGGGGGCTCTGAGATGTGGTGGTAACTCAAGAGCTGGGGATGTCATGTATGAAACGTTGCACTGTAGCCGCTCAACGTCTATACAGGAGATGGCGCTGCGGTCAAATGCCTATATAATGACGTTAAACTTTGCATGCATGGCTCTGCATTTCACCGACCATAAAGCAGTAATAATGAAGTCGAAACGCAACCCGGAACTCAGTACTACCTATGAGCAATAAAAAAAAATCAGCACCATCAGCACTACCTATGAACAAAAAAATCAGTATCATCGGCACCACCAGAGCTTCGCCCCAATCAACATCATTCACCACGTGGAGATGCGGTCCTTTTTTTAAATATGAGGGATGCACAGCCTGAAAGCTTGCAGCGCTGCCTGGAAGTTGGGCTTTTCGAGCAAGGGATGTTGATGTCAGCGTACCAGGAAGCCGTGCGTTTGAGCGCCGAGCAGCCAAGCGGCCTCATCTAGAAGACAATGTTTGAGACAGGTGGCACAAAACATGTATCGGATGTGATACAGCACGGGCACACTCCTTGAAATGGCCCTTGCGGCAAAAGGCAGTCGTGTCGCCTGACGAGGCACCAACAAAATCGAATGACTGCAGACATGAGACAGAGCACAATGTATATCGTTTTTGAATTCATAAACGAACAGACCAAGCGAATGTTTATATCAGATAAATGATTCCTCATAATCAAAAGCAACTGATTTGAATTTTCTATGAAGGCATGCAGAGCATTATGCTTTCAAGAAATATACATATTGACTACTTGCTTTGACTATATTTGTCTTCTTCTTTAAGATCATAAATGCGTGATCATAAAGATACCTTGACCTTTTCATGCTCAAGGTATCTTAACACTCAGTCATTATCACTTAGGTAATTTGCGCTGCCATAAATAATTGGCTTCTCAACTCTCGTCTGTCTGAGAAGCATCCACATACGCAATGTGCGCCAGGGCTGACGCTGACTCCTTTCCACACGCGTATACGGTACACCGACGGTGCAAATAATCATAAACTGTTATAATATAAAGTGCAAAAGTTATGCACATATTGATGGCATGCAGTTAGGTAGTAAAAGTAAGATCAGACACTTCACAAAGCAAGACAAAAAATCTCGGTGAAACGTAACAAAAAACAAACAAACAAACGTATACAACGCCTTCGCCAAGACGCGGAGGGGCTTCAGAAGCGACGATTTGAAGCCACCTCATGGCGGCTGCGTCACGGGATTCCAAGATGGCAGCGCCCATCCGTCGGAGGGTGAAAAGGTCTATAGTTTCTAAAAGCGCCCAGTAATTATAGCTTTTCGCTAACTTTCTTTGTAGTCTTGAATTTGTGTTTAAGTTTGCCGATGATGGGTATTATCTTTATTAAACGTTACGCCATTCAAGAGTAACGAGTGAAGAGGAATGTTAAAGAAAAAGTTTATTTTTATTTCACCACCTTGCTGACAGCGGCCTCCGGCAGAAATAAGGAATAAAAAAAAAGATAAGCTAAGAAAAGAAGAAATAGGATTAATTCTTGGCGCCTTCTAATTGAAGGCTCTCAATACGTGTTCGGCCATAGAATTGACGCGTACTAATTGTACTCTACTAAACAGCACTTTTTTTTCTTAAGTCCGCCCTGCGTTATCGCCAAGCGTGGGTGCTATGCTTTATCTTGTTTCTGGATCTATTTGTTTACATATGTGAAAAATTATTTACGCCAGTCTAAGAACAATGCGTCATTCAAAATGATTTGAGCCGCTGTACGCGCAAGTTGGGACAAAAAGACACAATTAACTAATTAAATTTGACTTTCCTATGAGAGTTGTCACCTTTGCACCCAGAAAAAAAATGGCGTCGCAGTCTCCAATTTGCATGTAGCGTATTTTACCACAGTGGTTTGACGGCGCGTCCTCCAGCGTCAATTTTTCTGGGACACAGATTTCCTATGTCATATCTTCGCACGACGTCGATGAGACGCTTGCTTGTTGAGCGTATAGGAAATGTACAGTAAGCATAGGTGAATAGTACCCTTCGGTGCAACACGATGCTGATATTTACTCCCTGTATCGAGGACAGGAGCTTGTTACTAATAGAACCAGGCGCTAGAGTCGGCGTTACTCTTGCTTTGTATATGTTACACGTCTACATCAAGGGCCTCAACAAACTTTCCCCACTTGTAACACTGTAACCTATCCTAACGTAGTACAACCGCTGCTCATCATTCTCTTGAATATCTTTGGCCACCCGTCATCGGGATATGACACTATCAAGACCAGACTTGTGGACATTTTTTTTTTCTTTGTACGAATTATTTTTTTTTTTTTGACCGAGTCAGGCGAAACAAGATTCAGTTTCTTCATCCGGAGACCTAAACAAACTCCAGCCTTGTTCTCACCCTATCCTGCGCCGTCTTTGCCTTACAACATTGAACCTTAAAACATCAAGGAATGGCAGGCATTCCCACAAAGTTTAACAGTACATGGCTGCGCTTAAAGAAGGACACGCCAGCTGGACCCCATTTTTGTTGCACCTAATAAGGCACAATGCAAGTACAAGTAGCGTTTTCAGTCGAACTTTGCAGGCGATATAATTTTGTTTCTTTCCTAGACCTAATTCAATTAATAATTGTTATGTAACAGGAGCGAGGAAAAGAAAGCGATATATTTGAGACCCTGCGACAAGTAAGTTAATAAAACAAAACAAAAAAGCAGCCAGAGGTTGTTGCGTCAACTTCAATTGAGCCATTCTGCAAGCCTCAGAGTGAAAGCGGATATATTTTTAAGAGACTTTCTAAGCTAAGTCTCTTAGAGAAATGTCGGATGTTACTGTGAGGCTCCCAGAAAATTCCGTTTCCAGACAATTTCTGGTAACGAGTAACATGCTTGGTTGCGGTGATCGACGGATGAATATTTTAGCAGCGTGTCTAATTGCCTCGTTCGGCCCATCTCTATTTTCCAGGCAACAAGTTCAGCTGCGACTGCAGGATCTCCTGGATCGGGCATCTGGCCAACGCCACCAGGAACGACAACTTCCGGCGAGAGCTGCGGCACATCAAGTGCGACTTCGCGGTGGCCGACGGTGCGACGGGTACCAGCAGCAAGGTGGCCCGCCTCAGCGCCAAGGAGCTCAACTGCCCCGAAGACCACGAGAAGCCCAAGTTCGAGAACTCGCGCCCCGACACCAAGGTCGACAGCACGACAATGACCACAGTCGTTTCGCCGGACGAAGGTGACATCCTCGAACACCGAGACGACAAGAACCAGATTGAAGAGGAGGAATTCGAAGAGGCGCTGGTCTCGGAGGCGCGGGACGACGCGACCGCGACGACGCAGACAATGAAGAACGAGATTGACATGGTGCTGAGTCAGCGGAAGGTGATGCAGAAGCAAGCCGCCCACTCACGGAAAGCCAACGGAAACTCCAGCGCCTCGCTGGTCGGCTGGAGCATCACGCTGCAGCTTTTCTTCACCGTGGTGGCGAGCGGGATGACCACCGCAGGGTTTTCGGTCCGGCATAGCTGATCTCATCAAACCGAAATTATGCCTGATTTTATTTTACTTAAAAACAATGCGCATGACGAATAATGAGACCCATTAGAAAGTAGGGGGGGGGGGTGCAAAAAACACCGGTACGCGTTGAAACCTCTTACACCTTAGTCAATGTAAATTCTTGTACAGGGCCAGAGGTTATCGCTCGTGGTTACGTTGATAGGAATGTGCTGTATACTTACGACATAATAATTATATCGAAGATTGCACCAAAAGGATCCCGAATATTTTTTTCTGAAATGTATAATTATTCGCACGTCAAGATACGATGCTGCAAAAATCAGTTTACCTGGCGGCGATGTCGGTGAAGTCTTCAGGATTATTTATACTTTTATTAAATACGCTGTGAGCTATCAGAAGTTTTTCGGTGAATGCTGCATCGGGAGGCGGTAGAAATATTATACACTGGTCCTCTTTTAATCAACTTTTCCAACGGAAAAGTCGATCGATATAATGTCCCAATTGTAAAAAACAAAACAAAATTATAATAAAATAATTTAGGGCAACAAATACAAATAAAACATTTAGGCGTTACATGTTTTGACAATGTGAGGTCGGTATTCGAGAATATAAGGACACTGGTTTTTGTCGTAGATAAGGGCGTGGGCTCCAACTGCTAACCTGGATTCTTTAACCTGCATTCCGCAGTAGTGATATTCGTCTGCACGGCGGTACCAGGTTTGTCCAGATCGAAACATTCAGGGGTGAGGAATAAAGTCAGAATTTCTTCATTTTACAGCGATAGCTTTAGCTTTACGTGTTCTGAACTGCGGTTGAAAAAAGAAGAAAAAAAGAGGAGGGTTCCGAGATGGAGTAACCATCGGAGTGCGGTACCGCTCGCCCTTCTCTTTCGCTAGTCAATAGGGCATTTTAGGGAACCGTGTTTGCACATCCGATACGGTACGATGGGACCTCCGGTATGCAAACTGCGCATGCGCTACCACAGAAGGCTCGCATATGCTCAGTTCGTACCATATGGCCCATCGTACCGTATCGGGTGGGCAAAAACGGTTCCCTAAAACTTTCTAATAGACTAAAAGTGAACCGCAGTCGTAGCTGGTATAGTCACTGACAGGGAGTGTGGCTTAATGTGCTTTTTGTCTCGTCATTAGATCTTTGGAATCCTTCTCGTCGGATGCAGCAATCTTGTTGGCTGAGTAATTATAGTAAGATGCCTGGAATTTTCCACACCCTGCATTGTTTAAGCTCTCAATGACAATAGGGAGAACGTGAAAAAAAAATGCTCTGTATCAAGGTAGCAACTGTCGTTTCACTCCGAGACTGCTCCGAAGAAGATAAGTGTCATAACGAAAGGCGATCTGCCACTCCACGTTCCCATGAGGTTCCTTTTCGACTTCACATAGAGAGAATGCCGAATGATTGGTGTTTTGTGTGCATCACGATGCAGCATACATGCAATAACTTTCGAATGTGTAGAAATACTTCCAACGATTGAGGTGCGAGATGATTTGATGCGTGCCTACTTGAGATTTGTTTTTCTCTGCCTGGAGCCAAAGCTATTTGCGTGAGCAAATGGCCGGGGGTTGGTTCTTATTTTGGCAGGTTCTCGGCCGGTGAGATCACCTCAAATACATAAATGATCCCGCTTGCAGGAAGCGTTCCCGTGAGCTAAAACGGACGTCACATCGGTCTGTTAACCTCGGATGATTTGTTCTCGAAAACGCGTTTTGTTTTCTCTCACTCGTGTCTCTCATTTTATTTTCGGATCCAGTGAGCAGAATTGATATGCGTGCACCCAATACCTTGTTGCATGGATTATTACTTGACGATTAAGGGAAACAGTGATATTTGTCTTGGATAGTTTAGAATCTTGCGAAAAGATAGGTTTTCTTTGGGCTAGTTTGAAGTACAAATAGGATTTACTCATCCTGCTTTTTGTTTTGTGCGAATAAAAAAAATACTTGTATTTCATAGAAAGTCGTGTGCATGGGTAATATTAAATAATTATTGACACCTCTAAAATAAGTTGTATGAAGAAAGCTTTCAACTATAAAAAAGAACGTTTTCTAAAGAGCCTTCATATAAATACAGTATCTAAAACACATAGAACGCAGCCGAGTCCAACCTTAACAACTAATGCTTTAAGCCACAGCATTTTGGGGTGATTCTTCCTTACGTCACTGTCTCAGACTCTTCATATGTTAAAACTGAGATTTATAACACGAATGCAAACAAATATAATCCGGTTAAACAATACAGTTTTGAATATTGTTATTTTTTTCTTAAGGTAGTGATCCCATGAACCACACTCGTCAATGGTAAGCGTTCCAAGAAAAAGGGTCCCGAGATTATTCTACTCTTCCTAGTTTCTCCAAAATATACAAATGAAAATTAACAAAATTTACTATGAATGCGGGTGGCAATAACAATGTTTGACAATTAAGAAGGAACATCCAGGAAGCGTGTAATTTCTGCTGTTTTTCACATGGCCTCGACCCGAGCCAGTTGAATGTTTGGGAAGCAAGGTATATGTTATTGAAAGAATAAACACAGGGACGAACGCGAAGACACATGAAGACCTGTTTTCTTGTCCGTTCCTGTGTTTATTCTTTCAGCAACGTATAATTTCATTAACATGCTCACCTTCTTAACAAAATATACCAGACGTGAATTTTTTTTTTTGCCTTTCCTGGCGGCGAGGCTAGTTAAGATGATAGCTCATGATGATTTCATTTATTCGTCATTCTAAAGAAAAAGAGTATTTTCAAAGTTTGTACAGATACGTTGGAGTGTAAATATGAATCATGTTGAAGGTAGAATGCGTTAGTTGTGACATTAGCACCCTATTGCGCACCCTAGACGTAGCTAGTCACGTGTTTTCGTCTCCATTTTGTGAGTGAGTCCTTACGTTTCTCCTTGTGGAACACGCTTTACGCACACAATGATGACGATGCTATTTGGTGCATGCGAATATCAACCTGAATTAATATGAACGTGAATTTGACGCCAAAAACAATGTCATAACTTTTATATCTGTCCTTGTTTCGATGTGGATTTTCTGACATTCCCGAAATGTTTTATTTATTTTTATTAGCAATGCTGCCGTGGAAATGTTTAACAAAATATCATTAAACTAAACGTGCAATCAAGGTCATTCTGCCACGGCTTGAGCGCAAATACACTTGCATAATAATTTTGAATAAGTGTCCGTATTTTCTATACCAAGAACACAGGTACGTTTGTAGCTCTAAAAACGAAAAAGGTATCTAAAGGCGTGATACATTTTTTTCTTCTAGGACCACATGTTGACGATCCGAGCAGGGAGTAAATTTCCTCTCAACAGAGGAACGGCGCTAAATGTTGCTTGAAATGGTCTAACACTACACGACGACTCGAATATCGTTGTAATCTGCGTTTAGGGTTTGCATAAGAACTTCCAGAGATGTTCACCTTACGCTTGTGCAATGTGTGCTCGTTTGAATTGTGCGAATACTATGTGTATGATTTCCCAAAGTCCAGCGTAATTAGCTGAGCGTGAAGCGATATCAGATGTCAGGTGATCTATACACTCCTTGAAGGGCCTTGTATAAAACACCGCAATGCACTCAGAACGGTATTCTTTATTTTTAACCAGTTTAGCCAACGAGACAACCGAACGGTGTCTTTGGTCGAAGTGGTTAAAATCACATAAAAATAGATGCGACAGGTGCATTTCGGAAAAGTATGCTGTCAGGCACCTCCGAGAGTGCTTATTCTCGAAGAAATGATGAGGGCTTCGACCCTGCCACTTTTGCTCGTGTGTTGTGTGTCCCCGCTTCTGCGATCAACCGTCGACGCTCTGCCGGCGAAGGGAGCTTCATCTGCCCCAGGATGTAAACCCAGTGCCTTTTTGGGTCAAATGTAAATTTCACGAGAAGTAAAGTACTGTTTTCCCGCCCGGGAAATTGTTGATTCGTTTTTGTTTTTTTTAGTCTCTGGCCCACGCTGAACAATCTGTTCGCTTGTACTTCTTGCTGTGATCCAAAATATTCTAACCTGCTAGAGTAAAAAAAAAAAAGAAAAGAAAACCTCTTAAAAAGATTTTTTAAATACAAAAAAAACTAAGACTATAAAAATAGACGTACAGATAGATTGGAAACATTAAAACTTTAACCTTTTTGACTGAGTATATTTTCTTTTGCATTTAACGCAAGATCGCGTTGTAAATGAAATGTATTTATGCATTTTCTTAGATTCCCAAACACACCTTGTAAGATTTTTACTGGCAAGATTATATGTACATAGCAGTGTAAGTGAAAAAGAAAGAAAGCTTTTACGATATTTTTCGAATTCTCGGCGGACATGTGTAATAAAGTAATCAGTTGTAACACCTTTATTTAAAACAGATACGTAATCGCCATTCTTTTCGCCATGAAAGCGCGCTGCTGAGATGTTTCGAGAAAAGTGAAGTCAGTGATGCTGCTTAAAAGATAAGAGGATCTTCCACAAAAAGGAAACCGGTTTTATAAAAATTGGTTTATACAAAAGGGCTACAATTGACTTTCAAGAGTATGAAATCACCGATAACTTGTCTTAGATTAAGAAAAAAAGTTTTTTTTTTTAACGAACTAACTTTGAACCTTGATAAAAATGGAACGAGGCAAACGGCATCAAGTGATTGGAATTGTTAGTCATGGCGCATAATGTATTTTATGGTGTTAAGAGGATGGCAAGGCAAACAAATATAGCGCCGATCATGGAAAGAACCTGATGTTCTCTGTGAGAAGGGATAGGGGTCAAACCCCGTTGGACATTCTCTTAGTGATAAAAAGATGTCCAGCTTTTTTACCAGTGAAATTGCCTACCAATCCGGGCACGCTGAAAATCGCCCTTTCCATTGTGTCAAGGTGATAAAAAAAATTAGTTTGTGTGTTGAGTGCTTCGCGGTGCAGTATGAGGAACGGCCAAGAGCGCTGCCGTTCGAATAATGTTTTACAGTGAGAAACGGAGCTGCCTGCCGTGCGATATTTTAGCGAAGAGTGCGATGTTCTAACAAGAGCTCCCTGTTTGTTTTTTTTGTAACTTGGGACTTACAAAGAGGAGCCCTCAAGC
Organism: Ixodes persulcatus; assembly: GCA_013358835.2. NCBI lineage: Eukaryota > Metazoa > Arthropoda > Arachnida > Ixodida > Ixodidae > Ixodes > Ixodes persulcatus. The sequence continues at coordinate 286,842 of JABSTQ010000371.1, forward strand.
GAAGCGCTGTCGCATGAACTCGTATGCAGATTTTTCAAAAGCTGGGATGCTGTCGAATTCGATTAAGGCTCGTTAAATTCGGCAATAGGCGAGAGGACCCCTCAAAGTTTTACGCTGCTCTAGACAAGTTCATTAATAGGCACAACAAGCGCTGGGTTCCAATTATTTGAAAGCAGGTTCGTTTGCATTCATTACTCGTTCAATGTCGAGCTACATGTTCGCGACAGCAGGAGTCGTAGGACAATGGGACGCCTGGAACGCTTGCCTAAACATTTTCACTAACTTCCAGGTAACCTGTTTACTATGTTCCTTAATTCGGCGTTAATGATTAGCTCACTCGTGCGTTATTTTTTTCTCGCTGTTTACATTCGAGTCACCTTGAGTGGATGTGTCTAACATCTTGAAAGCAACGCTTATACGCCTTAAAAGTGCCCCAAATACTATACAATCCCCGAGAAACACGCTTTTTGTCATGCACTGCGAAATTAAAAGCGCTTTCAATAAAAGATGATACAAAAACAAAATGGCAGCGACTTTTATTTTAAACACCTATAATGTATTAGATGCATTACTTAAGGGCCATTTTTGATTTTCTTAGAAGATATTTGAGGATTTGGAGAGTTGTTTCGACGAGTTTAGAACAATATTCTTTTTTATTGGATATGTCACCCCGCACTACGGAGAGTATCAGCATGTCATAACTATAGTAGGAGGCTGTGGCATGCACATTAGCTGGATTTCGTGGAAAGTCGTCCAGCAGGTGCAGTGGTAGAGCATCAGGCCGTCGGCATAATGAGCATAGTTGTAAACCCGAGACTGGGGATACCGACAAACACAGAACGACACGGACGAAGTCCCTTGTCCGTATCCCCAATCTCGGGTTTACAACGATGCTCAATTTACACCAGCTAGCCTGCACCCTCTTCATTGCTTCACGACATAATGTGTTCGATTTCTGATGGAGCATGAATACATATACATTGCTTTAATTCGGAGTAAGTGCTTGTATGCTTTGTTTTACCAGTGCTGCTGTCGTAACCGAACCCGCTGTGCTGACCTGCCGTGCCATGGTGCATGCATGGCAGTACAGACGGAACCATTTCTGGGAGCAGTGGATTTTGCATCAAGCACTCCATACTTTAAAAATCGTCTTACTAAAAACGCGATCTGTCCGGCGGACAATGAGCAAGCCTAGCGTCCGTGCGCAGGTTGAGATTTCGATGCAAACAGATATCATTCTGTCTACGCGCTTCGTGAATAGCAGCGATTGCCCCACCGTATGCTCTTGGGGAAGAATATATATACATATATATATATATATATATATATATATATATATATATATATATATATATATAGAGAGAGAGAGAGAGAGAGAGAGAGAGAGCGCGAGAGAGAGAGAGAGAGTGAAACTCGTTTAGAACGTACCCACGTACAGCGAATTATTGTCGATATCGAACTAACGGAAAATTTAAATAAAAATGCATGTAAAATGGACTTTTTATAACGAACAACATATTCGCTATTTCGAACTTTTTCCCCCGAGAAGGCTTTCAAATATGCGCAAACACTCGTCTTCTAGCCTGTCCCTCCCCCCCCCCCCCCCAAAAAAAAAAAAAAATAGGAAAGAAAGAAAATTCTAAAAGCTCAAGTTGTGAACGAAATTGAGCGAAGAGAAGCAATTCAGAATAAGAGAAAGCTAAAAATACACTCTGCACGCACGCACAGAAAAATTTAACTTTTCATCCCAAGACCGTTCCCCACAAACAGAAGCGATTCAGAAGGAGAGATAAGCTAAGAAAATAAAAACTCTGCCCGCGTGCAAAAAAATAAAAATTTCCAGCGCGTAGTTACAAGGCGGAAGTGAAGAGATGAGAAAGAGATGCTCTCACCTTACAACGAACGCAACGTGGAAGTTCGTTGTAAATGATTTTTGCTATATCGAATTACTTGTTATATCGAACTGATCATAGCATTTCCTGCTGTTCGTTATAAACGGGTTTGACGTATATATATACCGGGTGTTTCAGCGAAGACTGACAAACATTTGTATGATTAGTATATTCGAGGTGAAAATATATATTTCTCGGGACCGCATTACTCGTGGTGGCCGACGTCAGAAAATGCGCGATACTAACTTCGCTAATTATTTAAAAATACCTTATCAACGTTTTATTTAGTGCAAACAGACATATGGTTCCAATTAGAAACTTGCTGAGCGTCATCAAAGACCACTAATTTAGTAATTTATAAAAAAGGCTTTGAGCGCGTAAGACGCGTTGTAGTGCGCTAAAGTTACCACTCGTGGAGCAGATATACAAGGCTAGCGGTTGCAATAAGGCGCCCGCGCGATTTGTTCGTCTCTGATCAGAGCCCCAGCCTTGTACTTGCTCTACGAGTGGGAACTTTAGCACACTGCTACGCTTCTCACGCGGTCAGTCTTTCTAAGAATTACTGATTCAGTGGTTTTCGACGACGCTCAGGAAGTTTCTAATTGGAACCATATATCTACTTCTAATAATTAAAAATCTTAAGTATTATTCTCAAATAATCAACAAGCTAATTAGAAATTATCGCGCATTCTCTGGAGCCCGCCATCACTAGTAATTCAGTCCCAAAAAATATATTTTTACCTGGCATACACTAATTTTAGGAATGTTTGTCAGTCTTCGCAGAAATACCCGGTATAAATATCTCTCTCTCCCTCTCTCTCTCTTTCTCTTTCATCCATATATATATATATATATATGTTCTCTGCTTTCACTGTGGGAGACGGAAGCCAGATATTTAATTTCCTTCACACAACTACGACCCGAGCTCTGCAGGAGCCTGCAAGTAACAAGGAAAACATTTTAGGCTGCTCTCAGTATTTCTATGATTGATTCCAAGAGATGCTCTACAAGAGCGTCGACACTTTAGTGTCGTGTTTAGCGACACTGCTTGGAATTGAACAGATCAGGTAAGAAGTAAGGTGACTGAAATGAAAAGTAAAGAAGTGCAGCAGGTGGACATTCCAGGGTTTCTATTTTCAGTTCGAGACACGCCTGCCCTGAAGATGAAGCCTTGGGAACGTGGTGAGGGCCTGTTTGCGGCCCCTGCGGGTGGCTTCCTCATCACTTTGAGAGGATGGCGCACGTAGTGACGCGGCGAAACTACCCGTTGAAGATATGACACTCGTTATTGAAAATGCGGGGATTCCGAGAAAAGAGGACGCCCTCTCAAGCTTTGTATTGACGGCTTACGCTTGGAACCCGTAAAGAAGACACATCGGGGCATAAGATGTCATTTTGATTGTGAACCCTTGAATTTCATCCAGTTAATACCGAGCAACAACGAGGGCAGAACACCCACCATTTGTGTTGATTTAATCACACCAACCAGGCTCCGGCAATAACATATTTCAGAGCTTCCATATTTGGGTTTAAGGCACTGACCATTCTCTGGTTCATCTGGATAAGAAAATAAAAGTGATATGTGTGTCGAGTGCATCTTGGGTAGAATACAAGGCTTAACAAACTAATTTCTGGAGTGGCAGGAATTCGCGGTATTTCTGGGATCGAACAAACATTTGTATCTGAAGCAGGTTGAGGACATGTTCTAACGCATTCGTCTCAGAGACAAAGATGACAGAAGTGAATCGGTGCCGAGCAAAGAACAGTATAACAAAAACAAATTTGACGTTCGTGTTTATACAGCGTAAGGTCGGCCTCCCTTTGAGCTGCGGCGGCACTGGTTTGCGCAGTAGATGGAAAATTGAGCCGGCAGCACGACAGCTAACCTGGGCTCTTTAACGTGCACCACGCACTAGCGATGCACGACCGCACACCGGTGCGATGCGTATCCATACAGAAACGGGCAAGGGTGGGGATTGAACCCAGGATCCGCAGATTGTACATGTTCGTATTTATACTTTAGACAGAAAATGAGGGGAACGAAATCTGGAGCGGCGGATAAACGTATTGTGTGAAGATAGATCAAATCAGTAGTGAATCGTTAGTCCCAATAACAATAGTTCATGGAAAACATTCAATAAAAAATTGGGTGTTTTTGAGTGACAAAGGTGGTTTAGTGAATTGGAGCAGGTGTGCACGGTAATGTTAGAAGTAGACAGTGAATAACACAAGAACGAGGGCTGGGCAGAGATACTCCAAAAAGTATTCGGAAATACAAATACTGAGATACATGTATTTTGAGACCCCAAAATATAGATGCTAAGGTACATTTGTCTTTTAAGCAACAGGATATCCTTAAGATACTTCTAAAAAAACACTGAAAGAGTAATCCGGAATACAGATACATATACTTATAGAAATAAATTCGTTCCTGAATGGTGTTACGTGGGGAGGGCATAGTTCGAGGCGAATGCAAATGGAGATGTATGCTTGTGCTCCTCTTTTTGTGTCATTTTATGTACTTCCCCTTACCTCAAACTAAAGCCGCTGAAAAAGAAAAAAAAACATGTCCCTCTTGGTGAACCACAAAGTTGCTGAACGGTGAAGACGGTTTGCCATGCTTGACAAAAGGCGTTTGCGCGAAATGAACCTTGTTTTGACGTGAGGGCGCATCTCAAACTGTCGTCTTATATGCCCCCGAGTCAGCCATAGTGTGAGGAGATTCGACAACAGAGGTGTATATATTTTTCTCTTCTAACTCCTTTATAGCGCTCGCTATGCTAAATTGAAAAGAGTGGAGGGCTTTGTGGGAGAAGCTTTCTTTGTTATTCTTGCAAGTAACCTTCTCTAAACCACAGGTTTTTATTATGTTGGTGATTGTGATGGATTATGGTATAGGGTGGGTCTATGTTATGAATTTTGAAGAAGCTTGCACCAAACACATTTTTTTATCTTTTATATTTATCGTAAAAACGTCTGGCAAAGTTTTGCGATACAAGCGATACATTGTAAATGTATCGCTTGAGATACACTTCTTGGCAATCTCCCTCGTTGTTTGCTGTCAACCCCGCCCCGAGGCCGCCAGGGGGCCAGCTTGGCTCGACCACCTTCACGTGAGCTCCCGTCTTTTTATTTCTTTCGACAAAATTTCTGAAGGTTTTATATCAATCAGTTCGCACAAAACAAAGCGCAAACGCGTAGAGAAAAAACACAAGATAAATTTTAAGACCCACTCGCGGATTAGGGACCCGGAGATGGTTTAGAAGGGAAACTTAGGACGCCGGCCAAATCCAACATGGCCCCCCATCGACGTGATGCTCCAGGGAGCCCAAGACGCCTTCGCCCCCGACCACTGTGTCCTCGAGGCGCCCACGCTCCAGCTACTCCCATGGATACAAAACGGAACGATTCAGGGAAGGCTACCGAGCTCAAGACCACCAATCATCGGAATCCCGTCATTGAAAGGATTGACTCGGGAGCGCCGGCGGTCAGGACGGCCCCAACGGTCGACGAGATTCAAACCGGGACCATTGCCGACCTCCCGGGGTGCCTGGAGGGAGGCCACGCCCACGCGCCCCCAACTCGGCCGACGTCACCCATTTCGGAAGACGGAGAGAGAGAACACGCGCCTCCTGCGGTTCCCCCTTCACCCCCCGGCCGTGCTCCGGACTCACCGGGAACGTCCTCGACGCAGCGAGAGGCTTCCTTCGTCTCGCGCCCCATCCCCATGCCCGTGGAGAGGGTAATGAACGAGACACCCGAGTTAAGCACCAACAACGGCGAAACAACGGGAGTGAACGTGCCGACATTGAACAGCTTCGAGTGCCTTGGGGGGGGGGGGGGGACAATCCCGACGGGGAGCCTAACGTCGGAAAGAGCAGCACCAACCAGTCATGATCCGCCAGGTGAGCGCCGTCCATGCGGGGTTGCGCCTGCCGAATTCCTCACCCAGGATGGCTACACGCTGGTCACAAACCGATCGCAGAGAAAAATCAAAAAGGCCAACAGACCAAATCGATAAACTCTACACCGTGCTTTTTCATCCCTCGCTAGAAAGTCGCCCATTCGAAGCAACACAACGGAGCAAAATTTCTAAAGAAATCAGAAGCGCTTTCAGCAAGACGGCCGTTACAAACATCCGACTAAATCCTTCTAAAAACATCCTAGCGGTTGACACACCCTACATTGAAACAAGAGACAGGCTTCTGCTCATCCGCAACCTGGTCCAAATTCCGGTGCGCTCTTTCCCAGCTACGCCGACAAACGCCTCCGTGGGAACAGTGCATGGCATGGCCGGCGAACACTCTCTACAGGTGATTCGGACCATGGTGGAGGCAAAAGGGACCATTCTGGACATCGCCCGTAAGGGAAAAGGCACGTCAATCTTCGTCTTTTTTGAGGGCCCAAGTATGCCTGACCACGTGACCCTGGGCCCGCGGTGGTACAGGGTTTATCCGGCTAAAGAGCAAAAAACGACTCCAAGGGATCGCCATCACGACCGGCAGACCTCCATCGAGATGCTCCCGCTCACATCAATATCAATATCGGAACCGCTACAAGCAGAAAACAACCCATGGAGCGGCAGACCTACCTTTGCGCGTGTACTCCATGCAGGTCAGGAAACACCGAGCCGGGACGCAGAGCTCTCCGTGGGCCACAAATCCACCACCCACACTCGGTGCCGCGGTGAAGCTGTGTCGCAACGCAGGGGAGAGAGATCCTTCTCGGGACGCGGGGGCACCTGGATTCGTGGAGACATGGATACTCGGGGGCACCCATCATCGTCAAACTGCGGCCGCAATCGACAACTCATGCGGTGCAGCCGAGGAGATAGCGGGATGCCCAGACGAGAGATGCGCTGCCGATCCGTGCCGTCACCCAGTGAGCGGTCCCAATTGCGGAGAGCGATGACTGGAGGTCGACATATCGAGCCCTTTGGTTTGCCGGAATCATCCTTCCGCGGGGCATTTTGGCCTGCACGGAGCGAGCCTCCTTTTGGCGACATCGATATGCGACGGACGGAGGCAGTAAGTTGGCCACCGCTTGTTTCGCTGCTCCACCAAGAACACCAGAGAGAAGACAAACGTCCTTACACAAACGGGTCCACCGCCAACGCGTCTGAGAGAAGCCGGAGCGGGAATGACAACAGCAGTAGGCATCCCACGGAAACAACCAGCCTCCCCTGCAAAACAGCTAGTGGGACTCACCCAACCTTCCCGCAGACTTCTCTGGCAGCCGACCCCAACCAGCCTCGGCTCCCGGTCTCCCCAAATGATCGCGGCCGTCCCCCTCCCAGTTCGCCTCAGGCGCACGCTGCTGCTCTTCCTCCTCTCTTCTCGACACTTCCGAGAGGGGATGCGACACCAGCGCGGTGCATGTGCGGTCACTCGGGGAATTCCGTGGAGGTGCTGAATGACTTCCACAAAAAGTGAGTGTGTAGCGACGGAAATGATCCTTCATCACACCTTCACTCCACTGGTTAAAGAACTGCTCTCAAGTCTGCTCGAGGCTAATCCACAAATGAAGGGAACATTCGACGAAAACCGTACTCCACATGAAAATACTAGTACTGCCCGACAACTATCAGACACTCAATCATCACAGCCGCATTTCCGAGGGACAGAGCCTTCTCGGCGGGAGACGTCTACAACCGTCGATACCGAAGACTTGGTGTCGTCCGTGCGGAAAAATATCAACCGCGATCGACCTCTGAATACACCGCCACCGCCGTCCCCAACACAACTGGATGAAACGCTTTGTGCAGCTATCCAGGCGGAAATCAGGGCAGCCCTGACGGCCCTCGTCCCAAGAATCGTGGCTGAGCTCAAATCAATGATCACCACCACCATCCCAGGACTCCACGCCCCCACCCTGGATACAGAATGATGAACCACACGAACAGCATCGCAATATTTCCGGAGGCCTCGGTGAGCGCGCCATGGATCCTACAGTGGAACTGTCGCACGCTTTCCAACAAGAAGAGTGAACTCACCCATCGTTTTCAGACACAAGGTAGACCCATAGCCATGCTTCTTCAAGAGGTTAACGGCACCTCTGTGGGCCTACCAGGCTACGAACACTACGTGAACCCATCCATACCCCACAAGCCTACCCGCGCCACCAACTCCGTCCCTGCTTGCAACGGACAAGCGGCCATCTACATAGATCGCTCCCTTCCACAAGCTGAAATCGACACAACCACCTGGTGTACAGCCGGACAGGAGATCGTGGCAGTCCGAACCCAACTTCGCATGCGCAAGTACGTGCTCGTCTCGGCATACTACCGCCCACAGCAACCTCGTGGAACGCGTCCAGACTGGGGCTGGATGTACCACCTACGCCAAAATTTTCCCAAAGACATCATCCTCATTGGAGGGGACTTCAACGCCCGACACCTGGCATGGGGATACGGCACAAGTAACCTCCGGGGAGAAGCTCTCTTCCACGAGGCGCAGACTTGCAAACTGCAGCTCCTCAATGACCCGGACCTTCCGACCAGGTTCGGACAGGGCAGTCGTCAGAATGACTCTACGCCTGACCTCACCTGGGCGTCTCGTCACGCCGCCCTGGACTGGACCCTATTCAACGACCCCATGGGCAGCGACCACCTGCCTATTTTTATCACGCTCAGCAATGCACTGCGGCCCACCTCTTTTAAACGCACTTCCAAGGTTGTAAAATGGGATCGCTACCGGGAGCTATTGAATGAGTGGGACGACCCCGATATGTGGGACGACCCCAACACGACGAGATCACCTGATTTAGTACTCGCACTGCTCAAGGCGGCAAAAGACCAGGCCACCACAACCACACAAACAGACCCTGACAAACCCCACCCGGACCTCCACCTCCTTAATCTTTGGGGGTCTAGTCTCACTGCTCTAATTCAGGTACCGCGAGCATGGCAGGACTCTCCGTCTACGTGACCGGCTTGACACCGCCACCGCGGACGCGAAAAAATACTGCCAGGTACTGTCACAAGATCAATGGCACGACCTTTGCAACCAGTTCAACGGCCGGATGCATCTTTCTACGGTCTGGAATTTCTTCAGAAGTTGGCAGGGGAAATCGAAACGTCGAACGGCGGCGCTGACAGTGGCACTACGCCAGAACAAATCTGACACCGAGTTTGCACAGGAGGCGGCTGACTTTTTTTTCCCGCAATCCCCGTCCCCGGACACGACTTGCTACTCACCCGACGTTTCTGTCGACGGAGCCCACACATCCGACGCTCCGTTCACGCTGGCGGAAATGCAGGACGCACACGATCACTCTAACATGAGGAGCGCCCCGGTGCCGGACGGAGTGACGCACACTGAACTTCGCAATTTACCAACAGAGTACAAGCTCAAGATACTTGAATGGATAAACGAGGTGTGGGAAACCGGCCGGTTGCCAGGCAACTGGAAAATGTCGCTGGTCCTCCCCATCCCAAAGCCAGGAAAGCCACCCACGACGATGCGGAACCTCCGTCCTATTTCGCTGACCAGTAACATCTGCAAGCTGATGGAGCGGATGGCCCTTGCCAGGATACAATGGCACCTCGACAAGGAGGACCGCCTGCACCACTGCCAGACTGGGTTCCGATCAGGCCTCAGTACCCAGGACAACTTTTTGATACTCCATCATGACGTCCTGACCAACCCTTCCTCAATACAACCCAAAACCGTCGTTGCTGTGGACCCAGGCGGCACACAGTATTGGGCCAACATTGGGTTTGAAGTGGCAAAGAATGGCCCAACAATGGCCCAACAGAGCCATATGTTTTCCAATATTGGAATCACATTGGACAATATTGGACTACCAAAGCCAATGGTTTTCCAATATTGGTGATACGATGGCATAGGCTGGTCAACATTGGACTGTCAAAGCCAATAGCTTTCCAATATTGGATATACGCCGGCATAAGCTGTCCAATATTGGACTGTCAAAGCCAATAGCTTTCCAATATTGGATATACGCCGACATAACCTGTACAATATTGGACTGTCAAAGCCAATAGCTTTCCAATATTGGATATACGCCGGCATAAGCTGTCCAATATTGGACTGTCAAAGCCAATAGCTTTCCAATATTGGATATACGCCGGCATAAGCTGTCCAATATTGGACTGTCAAAGCCAATAGCTTTCCAATATTGGATATACGTCGGCATAAGCTGTCCAATATTGGACTGTCAAAGCCAATAGCTTTCCAATGTTGGATATACGCCGGCATAACCTGTACAATATTGGACTGTCAGAGCCAATGGCTTTCCGATATTGAATATACGCTGGCTTAGGCTGGTTAATATTAAACTGTCAAAGCCTAGAGTTTTCCAACATTGGTGATGTCTTGGTATAAGCTGGTCAATATTGTACTGCCATAGCCAATCGCTTATCAATATTTGTGTCGCCTAGGCTATAGACCCGCGACCCTCTTTTTTGCATTGCAGAGGTAGGAAAGTGGAAAGAAGTCATTCATGCGCTCGCTCGGGGCGAGAATTTTATTTAGCCGACTTCATGTGGCGTACGTCGCCGGTGCTTTGTAACCGCGATCACAAATAAATCCTTAGCTGCCTATAGGACTATTGCAGTTTTTTTGCCGGCTGCTCTCCCTTCGCATTGCCTTAAGTCGGCGTTGACAACTTGATTGCGTTTTTTAGATTTAATTATTTTTGTCTTTTTCAGTGTATTTTGTATGTATATGTATTACTGTAACGTGCGCGGATTTCGACGGTGTGTATGTGCGCGTGCCGGGTCATCTTCCTGCCGCGTTGTGCACGCGACGAACTGTGTGTGTGTGCGCGCGCGTCATCCTCGTGGCGCGTGCCATGCGCCCTGCATCGAGAAAGAAAAAAGAGAAGGAAGGCGGAGAACAGAAAATGGAGTGTGTTCGAGCGGGCAGACCAGCGTGTGGAAGGGAACCGCCGGGCGTCCAGACCCGGGTTCTTCAAGGCTTCCACCTGGCCTGACCTCCAGCTCCCACGACGCCTTCACCCCAGTTGAAAGCAGGTGCACGTGTTGCGGAGCACGCGTCAAGACCACAGCGGCCCAGTCCATTCCAACACGCCACCCCAGACGCCGACGCCGTGCCAACGCCGTGCCAACGCCGCCGCCGACCCACCGGCTTCAAGCTGAACCCTGGGCTTGCCGGTACGTTCTTTGTCGCCGCTCCAGCGCACAAAACCTCCCAAGACCCAGCGCCACGAAACAAGAAAGCGTTAAGGTGTTACAGCGAACTTTCCGGTTGCCCTTAGTGAGCAGCATTGAAGCAGTGTGCCGACATTGCGAGAACAATCTGTCGGACGTGCGTTCCTGTAACGATTTCCCCGAAGTCATACCATTCGTAGCTTTTGTGTGTAAATTTAATTAGGGTGTTTTCATCTTGGCATATTGTTTTCTAATATAATGCTGTTTTCTACTTCAAACGGTCTCGTCTTTCTTAATTCACGTGCCTGATACACACGATTCTTCACAATTACGTAGCGTTAACGTCTTCTACTTCGCCCGCGCCCCTGCCATGTTTGTATTTCTTTCTGCGTGCTCTATTTTTTTTATATTTGATGTTTCTGTGCCTATTTTGTCATTGTCGACGCACGCGTCTACAAACATAAAGCCGCCGCTTACGCCGCAACCGAGGTGACTTCTACTCTCAGTTTTACGAGAGTCTATAGCGCTAGAAAGTCGTCTATTGGACTCGAGTGAAGTCTCGAGAGGGCTGCTTCGACTGTCAGTGCTGATCTCATCAGTGTAGGCAGAGCAACGACGTAGCAATCGTGACGTGAGAACATATACTGCGCCTCGATGTGGCCGGCCGCGCTCGCGCTGCGGAAATGGGAGCGTGCAACTCTCGAGCCCCGTTAGCTCACTGAAGTTGCAAGACGCCACTTTGTCGCCGCGAATCCTCTGCCCTTCGAACGGTCGTGAAGCCGTTGCGCCCGGCGTATACCCTACGCAGCATCTTTCAAAAACCGTCCGCGCAGCATTGCAACCTTCTGTCTGCAAGCGTCAGCGATTCATCGTGTGTTGAAAGTCGGACGATCTGCTGTCCGTGGTGTCTTTTATGTGTTACTCGTTCGTGAAAAACTTTCAAGTTTAAAAACGCGAACCTAACAGTGTACAAATAGTTTTAGATTTATTGATAAAAGTAGATATATATTTATTTATTTATTTGTGGACATCGTGCGCAAAAAATAGTAGCGCTAAGTTCTTTATTCTAAATATTAATGGGGGCTGTACCACGCAAAAACATAGTGTCTTCAAACTTACCCCGTTTAGAATCACTTTTGGGCTCGACAGCTTCTTTAGAAGTTCAAAAGCTGGCCTTCAAAGAGCTGTCTCGTTCAATCGGTATTGACAGCAGGGTAGACGCTATGCGTGTGTTAGGCCAATCGTGTCTCCGGTTAGGGTCACGTGACTACAGTCTCGAAGCTGGTGATAAGGCAGAGCACGGAACCTGCCAGCCCAAGGCCACGCATAACATCCACTGCACTATCAACTTTGGGTACAAGTGACAAATCGTCTCGCTGTGTTCATTGTTGAGATTCCCCAGAAGATTAGCCTTTGTAAGCGCACCCCCGTTCTGGCCTGCTTCCTTTCTACTCCTTCTCTCGTTTTCTCTCTCTTATCGCTTGAATCCGCTCTCTGTGCGCGGGAAACGGCAGAAGCGTGATCACGTGGTTTGACGGAGGACGCATTAGCGGTTGACAAACCCGGAATGCCTGCGAAGACCGGACCTAGTTACGCGTGCGATGCGGCCTGCGGGCGTGCTGTGCATTTCGCTTCTGCGGTAAATGGTATCTCGCTCGAAAAGTCTTACCCGTATCGATTTCTTCAAAGAAGCGCAAGACATTTTTGTGAACCGTTTAGTGTTCGCTTCGGCAAAACGGCAGCGTGTGCTACATCGTGTTGAATCTTCACTGATCACTTCCTTCAAGTTCTTGTGTTTGTGTGGTTGGTCTGCAGTGCACGTGTCGACATCTACCTCGGATTACATTTTTCAAGTCCGGTATTTTCAACGTAAGTGCGCTGCAACCTATTTGGTGATCATTGTCTGTTCTTCTACGGGTATACTCTTCCGGATAACCTCTAGACTATAGGAGTGCCTATCTCCTGGCAGCCGGGAGAATAATTTTCCTGCAATCTTACCGACAGTCGCCTGCCATTATCTGTCTGAAATTATGTCACAAACTGCAGGTAGAATACTGACGTCCTTATTCACCCTGTGTTTCGCGAAAACACGTTTCGGGGCCACCTTTTCGTCATTACACGTTGCGTCGACATTCACGTTTCATTGACATTCGTTGCGCGAATTTCACGCTGTAGGGGCATTTCGTCGGGCGTGTATTCCTGAGGCGCAACGTTTCCTCGACATTCGTTACACGAATTTCACGATGTAGGGGCATTTCAAAGCGCGTGTATTCCTGAGGCGCGTGCTCACTGAACCAGCCCACCCTTTCACACCTCCTCATGGTAAGTCTGCAACAATTCTTTGCAACAGGAAAACAAAATGCTAGTCTCAGTTTTTTTTTTTTTTTTATGAAACATCGCGTGTTGATGAAGCGATCTGTCGATGAAATGTCGTTCGATGAACTGATTGCACCGCCAATGAGGGGCGACTAACGGTAGAATTTCGGGGAAAAAAGTCTGCAAGCTGTCGGGAGACTGGACACTACCCAACAATTACCCCGGTTGTTGTTTGCTTTTGCAATCTTCTCACTTGTATAACAGCTGAGTAGTACCTCTTCACATATTACAAATTGCTTAGTTTGTACTTGTCTGCAGAATACGCTGTGTGCAATAACTTTTAGAGATTTAAAAAATAGCCTTTGTCTGCGTACCTTTCTTTTTGCAAACAACTTGGTGACGTGCACTTGCAAACAGCTGGGCGAGTGCACGATGGCCAAAAAGTCAGCACAAATGACGGCCACATTGGATCGGGTCGCACTTCCAGTATTGTCCAATATTACGCCGGTCTTTGCCAATGTGGGACCACCATTGCTGGAACCATTGTTTAGCACAATGGGCCCAACATTGGCACCAACGATGGGGCCGACATTGGCTGGAACCATGGGCTGAACAGTGCCCACATTGGCACCCACGATGGGCCGACATTGGCTGGAACCATGGCTGAACAGTGGCCCAACATTGGCACCAAATGACTGGGCCAACGTTTGGATTGGTTAGCGCTTCCATATGTCAATTTGAGGCCGGTGTTAGCAATGTTGGCCAATGTTGGCACACATTGGTGTGTCTGCCTGGGGTGGATGTCGTCAGAAAGCATTTGACTCGGTGCCGCACTCATCTGTAATGAGAGTGCACAATAATCGTGGCATCCAAGGCCGTCGCCTCTCACTTTATAGAATGTTCTCAAGATCGAAGGTTTTTTCA